>CM069139.1:10503898-10578898 GCA_035221665.1 Okamejei kenojei
TAGTAAACACATGACAATCAAATACCTTTGTACCTTTTGTACCTTTGAAAATAGGTCTTTCTGGAAATAAGAAAATTGGGCAGATTTGTAATTTGGTAAACTCAAGAGCCTTGCATACTGCAAAAGAATGACGAGAAGTTGGGTCAACATAGCTAAGATAAGTCAAAGGTCATATTGGAAGAGGCAGTAATTTGTTTTGGAATGCATTGAGAATGCAAGGCATAACCAGCTTGAGCGAAGATTAACATAGGATATATGTACCTCATGCTGAGTGGAAGAGGTTGATCATCAGATAAAAGGAGTCATGGCATAGACTTGGTCATAAGTGTGAGGTTATCCACTTTGGTGGCAAGAACAGGAAAGCAGATTATTATCTGAATGCTGTCAGATTAGGAAAAGGGGAGATGCAACGAGACCTGGGTGTGCTTGTCCATTGGTCACGGAAAGTAAACATGCAGGTACAACAGACAGTGGAGAAAGCTAATGGCATGTTGGCCTTCATTGCGAGAGGATTTGAGTTTAGGAGCAAGGAGGTCCTACTGCAGTTGCACAGGGCCCTGGTGAGACCGCACCTGGAGTATTGTGAGCAATTCTGGTCTCCTAATTTGAGGAAGGACATTCTTGCTACTGAGGGAGTTGTGATGTTTGGTGGACTGTGTGGGGTGGGAGGACCCATTTCACCGCCCATGCAGCAGGTGGCACTGCACTGGACAAAGGGAGATGTCTTGTATATAGTTTATCCTGTGTGTGTGCGTGTGTGTGTGTGTGTGTGTGTGTGTGTGTGTGTGTGTGTGTGTGTGTGTGTGTGTGTGTGTGCGTGTGTGTGTGTGTGCGCACTAGGGTTACACAAAAAGCTGGAGAAACTCAGCGGGTGCAGCAGCATCTAAGGAGCGAAAGAGATAGGCGACGTTTCGGGTCGAGACCCTTCTTCAGACTGGTCAGGGATCAGGGAAATGAGAGATATAGACGGTGATGTGGAGAGATAAAGAACAATGAATGAAAGATATGCAAAAAAGTATCGATGGGAACAAGCCATTGTAAGCTGTTTGTGGTGTGAAAATGAGAAGCTGGTGCGACTGGGGTGGGGGAGGGAGATAGAGATAGAGGGAATGCCAGGGCCCGAGGGCTGAGAGAGAGGTGGGAAGGGGAGGAGACAGCAAGGGTTAACAGAATTGAGAAAATTCAATGTTCAAGCCCAAAGGATGCAGACTCCCCCAAGCGAATATGAGGTGCTGTTCCTCCAGCTTGCGGTGTTGCTCACTCTGGCCGTGGAGGAGGCCCAGGACCGAGAGGTCGGATACGGAATGGGAGGGGGAGTTGAAGTGCTGAGCCACCGGGAGGTCGGGTTGGTTTTTGCGGACTGAGCGGAGGTGTTCGGCGAAACGATCGCCAAGACTCCGCTTGGTCTCACCGATATAGATCATCTGGCATCTGGAGCAGCGGATGCAGTAGATGAGGTTGGAGAGGTGCAGGTGAACCTCTGTCGGACCTGGAAGGACTGCTTGGGTCCCTGAAAGGAGTGGAGGGGGAGGTGAAGGGACAAGTGTTGCATTTCTTGCGGTTGCAAGGGAAAGTGCCTGGGGAAGGGTAGAGCGAGAGGGGAGGGATGAATTGACAAGGGAGTTGCGGAGGGAGCGGTCTTTGCGGAAGGCAGACAGGGGGGGAGATGGGAAGATGTGGCGAGTGGAGGGGTCACGTTGGAGGTGGCGAAACTGGCGGAGGACTATGTGTTGTATTTGCCGACTGTGGGGTGAAAGGTGAGGACCAGGGGACTCTGCCCTGTTTGCGAGTGGGGAATGGGTAGAGAGGGCAGTGTTGCGGGGTGTGGAGGAGACCCTGGTGCGAGCCTCATCAATAGTGGGGGAGGGAATCCCCGTTCTCTGAAGAATGAGTGTTACTTGAAGTTGGAGAAGTTAATGTTCGTACTGCTGGGGTGTAATTTCTCCCCTTCACTCAATAGACAATGGACAATAGGTGCAGGAGTAGGCCATTTGGCCCTTCGAGCCAGCACCGCCATTCAATGTGATCATGGCTGATCATCCCCAATCAGTACCCCGTTCCTGCCTTCTCCCCATATCCCCTCCATCTCCGTTCTGAATGGCTTACCCCTTATTCTTAAACAGTGGCCGGTATCCGCTATCTTTAAGGGCCCGGTCTAGCTCGCTCCACTCTCCCTGCCTCCACCTCCCTCTCTTTTCGCTTGGTTCCATCGTTTCGCTGAACGCCTCTGCTCAGTCCGCCTAAACCTACCTGATCTCCCAGTTGCCCAGTTTCCATCCGAGCGGAATATGAGGGCGCTGCTCCTCCAATTTGCGCTGGGCCTCACTCTGTCAGTGGAGGAGGCCCAGGACAGGAAGGCCAGTGTGGGAATGGGAGGGGGAGTTGAAGTGCTGAGCAACCGGGAGATCAGGTAGGTCTAGGCAGAC
The DNA here is from genome assembly GCA_035221665.1 of Okamejei kenojei. Taxonomy (NCBI): domain Eukaryota; kingdom Metazoa; phylum Chordata; class Chondrichthyes; order Rajiformes; family Rajidae; genus Okamejei; species Okamejei kenojei. The sequence goes on from CM069139.1 coordinate 10,506,325, forward strand.
TGAGCGGAGGTGTTGGGCGAAACGATGGAAACCAAGCGAAAATCTGAGGTGCTGTTCCTCCAAATGAATAATCAGGTTTGGTATATAAAATGCATAACCAGTGGTTACAGACTGTTTTGCCTCCATGCTGACTCCGAACATTCATTGAACATCATTCCCCATCTAACGTAGTTTAATTTCATCCTATTTTCATTTCTTCCCTGCTGTGCCTATAACTATAACTTCATAATCATTCCCCCATCATTTACCTGCTTTCCCCTCCCATCGAGTTTAAAAGCTTTTCCTGCACTTCCTCTCTTCTGCGTCCCTTTATCTATTGTTCATCTTGAAGAAGGAGGGTTGAAACTGTTTTTTTTTCTGAAACGAAGAATTACTCACTGAAGTCTCCAGCCTGTTTTAAAAGCTGGCTTCAGGGCTGACTAACAGCCTAGATCCTTGTGGCTAAATTATTAACATGACTTGGTCAAAGTTAGTCATGTATAATGTGTAGGAATTGAACTGCAGACGCTGCTTTACACTGAAGAATAGACACAACATGCTGGAGTAACTCAGCGGGTCAGGCAGCATCTCCGGAGAGAATGAATGGGTGATTTATTGGGTCAAAACCCTCCTTCAGACTGATGTCAGTGGAGAGAGAAACAGGTACAAAGCCTTGTTTCATACTAGCTTCCCTCTAGAAACATAGAAACATAGACAATAGGTGCAGGAGTAGGCCACTCGGCCCATCGAGCCAGCACCGCCATTCAATATGATCATGGCTCATCATCCAAAATCAGTGCCCCCTTCCTGCTTTCTCCCCATATCGCTTGATTCCCTTAGCCCCAAGAGCTAAATCTTACTTTCTCTTGAAAACATCCAGTGAATTGGCCTCCACTGCCTTCTGTGGCAGAGAATTCCACAGATTCACAACTCTCTGGGAGAAAAGGTTTTTCCTCATCTCAATCCTCAACTGCCTTCCCCTTATTCTTAAACTGTGTGACCCCCTGCTCCTGGCCTCCCCCAACATCAGGAACATTTTGCCTGCATCCAGCCTGTCCAATCCTTTAAGTATTTTAGATATTTCTATAAGATATCCTCTCATCCTTCTAAATTCCAGCGAATACAAGCCCAGTTGACCCATTCTTTCATCATATGTCAGTCCCGCCAACCCGGGAATTAACCTGGTGAACCTACACTGCCCTCCCTCAATAGCGAGAATGTCCTTTCTCAACCCTGACACTCAGTCTGTAGAAGGATCTCAATGAAGAAGCACTTCACTATGGGAGGCGACTCCGGGCTAAAAAATCTGCCACAGCCAGATATAAAAACAGTTTCTTCCCAGCAGTAGCTCGACTCAACAGCCAAGCGTCTGCAGCCTCTTTTTACTTTATTTTCACGTTTGAATTATAATGTTTCATTTTTAATTATCTGCTGTGTATTGTGTTTGTACCATGTGTGAGCGTAAGACCAAGTCAAATTCCTTGTATGTGTACATACTTGACCAATTAGAAAAATATTCTCATTCTGGTTCCTTTTCTCCTGAGATGCTGCCTGTCAGTTTAAAGTGTGTTTTAAGTGTGTTTTTGGGGGGCGTCTATAACTTTTCTATGTGGGGGAGGGGGGCAGGGTAAGGGGGAAACTAACTCCCAGTCGCTTCCTGGCGGGGACGCGACTATTTCTCCGAGTCGCGTCCTCGCCCCCCCACCTCGTGGCCTACGTCCTGATCGGAGCGGCCTTTCCTGCCGGGGACCGGGGACCGGACCAGAGCTGCAACAGCGGCAGTGGCAGCGCTGGAGTCACTGCGGAGCGGGCGATGCCTACCTGGGTCGCCGTTTGGAGCTCCGCAGCGTTGCGCCGCTGCTCCAACATCGTGGAGCTCTGGTTGGGAGAGCTCCCAACGCGGGCGGCGCTGAACTCCATGGAGTCCTGGGGCCCTTTGCCGAGGGCCGCCAGCGTTGCATCTCCACCCGGCGCGGCCTGCGGACATTGGGAGCCGCGGACTCTGGTAGGAGGGGGCCGACTCGGGGTCCAGGCCGCTGGGGACGTCCCCCAGCCCCGACATCGGACTTACATCACCCCGGCGAGGGGGCCTGAACATCGGGCCGCCCGTAGCGGCGACTGCAGAGGGCTCGGGGAGGCCCCGACCACGGGGGAACAGTGGGGAACATCAGGGGAAGAGACTGACTTTGGTGCCTTCCCTCACAGTGGGAAACTTTGATCCTGCTGTGTGGGGATGTTTTATGTTGAATTCTATCTACTCTGTGTTGTGTTGTTTATTTTTTACTGTATGGCTGCATGGGGATTTAATTTCACTGGCCAATTGGCACACGTGACAAATACATGTATCTTGTATCTTGTATCTTGACATGTTGAGTTACTCCAGCATTCTGTGTCTATCATTGTCTTATATAAGGTCATTATGATCCAAGTGAGAAGGATGCTGATTAATGTCCCCACTGGCCCAAAGATGGTTTCATAGAGCCATACAGTATAGAAACAAGCCCTTTGGCAGAGCTTGCCCATGCTGACCGAGGTGCCCCAACAACACTAGTCCCACCTGCCCGCATTTGGCCCACATCGCTCTCAGCCTTTCCTATCTATGTACCCATATGCTGAGAGAATGGAGCGGCTCTTATTGAAACATATAAGATTATTAAGGGTTTGGACACGCACAGGGCAGGAAACATGGCCTCAATGTAGCTGGAGTCCAGAACCAGGGCCCACAGATTAAGAATAAGGGGTAAGCCATTTAGAAAGGAGATGAGGAAATACTTTTTCACACAGAGCGTTGTGAGTGAGTGGAATTTTCTGTCTCAGAGGGCGGTGGAGGCTGGTTCTCTGGATACGTTCAAGGGAGAGGTAGATAGGGCTGCTAAAGATAGCGGAGTCAGGGGATATGGGGAGAAGGCAGGAACGGGGTACTGATTGGGGATGATCAGCCATGATCACATTGAATGGCGGTGCTGGCTCGAAGGGCCAAATGGTCTACTCCTGCACCGTATTGTCTATTGTCTATTGTCTCCGCTATCTTTAAGAGCTCTCTCTTGAAAGTCTTTCCTCAGGAAAGCATCAAACGGGTCTGAATATTTGATTAGCGCGTGTACTTTGCCGAAACCTGCCGCGGAGAATGAAAGCGATGCTCCCAACGCATGCCGCTGATCTGTACGAGGATGAACGACGTGGGTGGCTTTGCTCATCCAGCTGATGTGCACCCGGGGAGAGGCTGATGGTGTGACAGCAGATCAAAAGATGCACAGCGGGGAACGGTAAAGTAGTCATTTTATTACAAAGGAGCGCCAAACCCCTCCAGCTCACGCGAAAATCACAAGAGAGCTGTGATGATCTTGACGGGGTAGGAAGGAAAAAAAAAATTATTTGCATTTCCTTTTAAAAAAAAACAAAAAATTATGTTATATCCTTGGGAATACTCCAGGTAAAGACCCCATGGCAACGGTACTCATTTCACAAACGGAGAACTAATTATTCAGCATAACTGGCTCGGTAAATGTGAACATTATCCCTAGTGTGTGTAGGAGAGTGGGGATCGCTGGTCGGTGCGGACTCAGTGGGCCTAAGGGGCCTGTTTCCATGCTTGTTTCTCTAAACTAAACTAAAGTCGAAAGAAGGTTTCCGACCCGAAACGTCACTGACGACACAGAGATGCTGCCTGACCCACTGAGTTCCTCCGGCACTTTGTCCCCTTTTCCTCTAAACCAGCATCTGCCGCTCCTTGTTTCTGCATTTTGTATTTCCTTTGGTTGTCTCCAGTATGCCATAACTGTAAGATAGTTATGGATAAATGCAACAAGAAGTGTCCAGACCCGAGACATCAACCGTCCGTCCGTAGGGTAGACACAAAAATGCTGGAGTAACTCAGCGGGTCAGAGTTACTCAGGTGGCACGGAGGCGCAGCGGTAGAGTTGCTTCCTTGCAGCGCCAGAGAGCCAGGTACGATCCTGGCTACGGGCGCTGTCTGTACGGAGTTCATAAGATCATAAGGAATAGGACTAGAATTAGGCCATTCGGCCCATCAAGTCCACTCCGCCATTCAATCATGGTTGATCAATCTCTCCCCTCCTAACCCCATTCTCCTGCCTTCTCCCCGTAACCTCTGGCGCCCGTACCAATCAAAAATCTACCTATCGTTCGCATGTTGTACGCTCTCCACGTGACCAGCGTGGGTTTTCCACAGGAGCTCCGGTTTCCTCCCACACTCCAAAGACGTACAGGTTTGTAGGTTAATTGGCTCTGTAGGATAGTACTAGAGTACGGGGATCGCTGGTCGGAATGGAGTCGATGGGCTGAAGGGCCTGTTTCTACACCGTAATTCTAAACTAACACTAAATGGAATAGGCGATGCTTCGGGTCGAAACCCTTCTTCAGACTGAAGACTCGGTGTGAAGAAGGATTTCACCCCGAAACGTCACCCATTCCTTTTCTCCAGAGATCCTGCCCGACCACCAAAGTTACCCCAACACTTTGTGTCTATCTTTGGAGCAAACCAGCATCTGCAATTCCTTCCTACACATCACCTATCCATGTTCTCCATTTCTAAACTGATTTTTGTTTTAAACAAGCCAATAGTTAGACAGTTACTGAGACTATTTTAATTACAGATTTATTTACTTATTCGAATTTAAATTCTCCAGATTTCAAAGCGGATTCGACTTTCGGTTCGTGGAGCGACCAAAATTTCAAAATTCTCCGTGACTGGTTTCATAACTCATATGTTCTAGAAGCAGGATTAGGCCATTCGGCCCATCAAGTCTACTCCGCCATTCACTCGTGGCTGATCTAACTCTCCTAACCCCATTCTCCTGCCTTCTCCCCATAATCCCTGACACTCGTACTAATCAGGAATTTGTCAATCTTTCCCTAAAAGATATCCATTGACTTGGCCTCCGCAGCCGTCTGTGGCAGAGAATTCCACAGATTCACCACCCTCTGACTAAAGAAATTCCTCCTCATCTCCTTCCCTAAAAGCACGACCTTTTATTCTGAGGCTGTGGCCTCTGGTCCGAGACTCTCCCACGAGTGGAAACATCCTCTCCACATCCACTCTATCCAGGTCAATTCACTATTCGGTCCCTTAACTGTTCAGTACAGTTTAGTTTATTGTCACGTGTACCGAGATACAGTGAAAAGCTTTTGTTGCGTGCTAACCTGTCAGCAGAAAGACAATACATGATCACAATCGATCCATTTACAGTGTATATGATAAGGGAATAACGTTTAGTGCAAGGTAAAGCCAGCAAAGTCGGATCAAGGATAGTCCGAGGGTCATCAAAGTGGTAGATAGTAGTTCAGCGCTGCTCTCTGGTTGTGGGAGGATGATTCAGTTGCCTGATAACAGCTGGGAAGAAACTGTCCCTGAATCTGGAGGTGTGTGTTTTCACACTTCTGTACCTTTTGCCCGATGGGAGAGGGGAGAAGAGGGAGTGGCGGGGGTGCGGCTCGCATTCTGAGAGGGATATGGCCAGGTGGGACTAGTGTGGATGGGGCTTCTGGGTCAGCATGGCCAAGGTGGGCAGAAGGTCCTGTTTCCGTGCTGTTTCATGGAGTCTGTGCCAGACTCTGTACGACTCCGCTGAGGTGACAATAATGTGAGTAGAGGTAGATAGTAGTTCAGCGCCGCTCTCTGGTTGTGGGAGGATGATTCAGTTGCCTGATAACAGCCGGGAAGAAACTGTCCCTGAATCTGGAGGGGTTTCCTTTTCACAGAGCATGAGAATCGCCTGATAAATATCGTCCATTTGAATTGGTCCCTATTTCTAGTCAATCTAGGAGAAACATTCAGTTGCCTGATAAAAATATTCAAAAGCCAGGCACTAGAAAAACAAATCTTTTATATCAGCATTGCTGGTACATAAGCATGCCGAAAGTGTTCTTTTGTTTAAAAAAAATGCTCTAAGCTCCTCTCCCCCTCTCAAAACCACAAGAGATCAGGACCATTGTAAGTTAAAAGGCATCAGGAGTTTAGGCTCAAAGGCAAGGTGACCACAGCCGGTTATGATAGACAATAGACAATATAGACAACAGACAATAGACAATAGTTGCAGGAGTAGGCCATTCGGCCCTTCGAGCCAGCACCGCCATTCGATGTGATCATGGCTGATCATCCCCAATCAGTACCCCGTTCCTGCCTTCTCCCCTTATCCCCTGACTCCGCTATCTTTAAGAGCCCTATCTAGCTCTCTCTTGAAAGCATCCAGAGAACCGGCCTCCACCGCCGTCTGAGGCAGAGAATTCCACAGACTCACAACTCTCTGTGAGAAAAAGTGTTTCCTCGTCTCCGTTCTAAATGGCTTACTCCTTATTCTTAAACTGTGGCCCCTGGTACTGGACTCCCTCAACATCGGGAACATGTTTTCTGCCTCTAGCATGTCCAAACCCTTAACCTTCTTATATGTTTCAATGAGATACCCTCTCATCCTTCTAAACTCCAGAGTGTACAAGCCCAGCTGCTCCATTCTCTCAGCATATGACAGTCCCGCCATCCCGGGAATTAACCTTGTAAACCTACGCTGCACTCCCTCAATAGCAAGAATGTCCTTCCTCAAATTAGGAGACCAAAACTGTACACAATACTCCAGGTGTGGTCTCACTAGGGCCCTGTACAACTACAGAAGGACCTCTTTGCTCCTATATTCGATTCCTCTTGTTATAAAGGCCAACATGCTATTCACTTTCTTGATCAGTGGAGACACATTGGCTTTTCAGGTCCTACTTTGCGATTTTTTCGGCGACTGCGAACGTCAGCGACTGACGCCCTAAACACCGTCACGTTGTACGACACTCCGCGCCACCATCACTCCAAGCTACGACACTCCGCCTCACCCGCACTTCACAACAGAGGAAGGTAACACTGAAGTATAATAATCGCATTGGAAATTAACTTATCTACAATAGATCTAAGGGCCAATAACATTTTAATGGATAAGTCGGCGCTTTATATACCCGCGTCACCGGCCGCCACCCGCAGGACAGCGTACGTCAGCGTGTGACAGGGCGCACGGCACGATGAGACGCCCAGATGTCGCCTGAAGATTTTGAACATTCCAAAATCCAGGGGTGGCAGGGAGACACCGCGCGTCTCTACATGCGTCACCCCGCCTCACGCCCCGACCTCGCCGCGACAACCTCTTTTCAGGCTGCCGCCGGAAATGTCGCCCAAGTGGGACAGGCCCTTTAGGCTTCTATCTCAATGGCAACAGCCACCAGGTGGAAATCCACTTTGCAAGTGTGAATAATTAAATTTGCAGAGGTGTTTCAGCCGTAAATTACCTTCTTTCTCGAGCATGACTCATGCTGCTCAACTCTCTCAATCATATTTTTCTCCGTCAGTTGTCATTGTGCAATGTCTAAATTTCCCCTTCAGAGAAAAACCGAATGGCAAAAAGGAAAAATACATAAATCATTTATGATAACCAGCAGACTGAACCAAGATCCGCCTTGTAAGCAGATTAGAAACATATACAATAGGTGCAGGCCATTCGGCCCTTTGAGCCAGCACCGCCATTCAATATGATCATGGCTGATCATCCAGAATCAGTACACCCGTTCCTGCTTTCTCCCCATTTCCCTACTGTTCCCTATGTTGGGGGAGTCCAGAACCAGGGGCCACTGTTTAAGAATAAGAGGTAAGCCATTTATAACAGAGATGAGGAAAAAAAATTTTGCACAGAGAGCTGTGAGTGTGTGGTATTCTCTGCCTCGGAGGGCGGTGGAGGCCGGTTCTCTGGACGCTTTCAAGAGAGAGCTAGATAGATCTCTTAAAGATAGTGGAGTCAGGGGATATGGGGAGAAGAATGTAACGGGGTACTGATTGTGGATGATCAGCCATGATCACATGGAATGGCGATTGCTGGCTCGAAGGGCCAAATGGCCTACTCCTGCACCTATTGTCTATCGATTGCGTTAGCCCTAAGAGCTAAATCCAACTTTCTCTTGAAAACATCCAGTGAATTGGCCTCCACTGCCTTCTGTGGCAGAGAATTCCACCGATTCACAACTCTCTGGGTGAAAATGTTTTCTCTCATCTCAGTCCTAAATGGCCTACCCCTTATTCTTAAACTGTGACCCTTGGTTCTGGACTCCACCAACATGGGGAACATTGCAATGGGAACCACAATTTCCCCTCACTGCCCTGCCTGTCACCATCTGTTTTACTGGAACATCTCTTGGCCACCAGTCATCTTAAATATCCCCATGCATTCATATTCTGTGGAAAGATCAAATAATAACATAACCCTCGAAAAAACACAACCAGTGGTATCTTTCCATCGCTGGAAAGAATAAACCTCTTCGCCAACATATCCCGTTGGGAAAATTGAAGCAAGTAGTCATTTATTGGAGATAAGCAGGAAGGAACTGCGGATGCTGGTTTAAACCAAAGATAGGCACAAAAAGATGGAGTAACTCAGCGGGACAGGCAGCATCTCTGGAGGGAAGGAATGGGTGACGCTTCGGGTCGAGACCCTTGCTTCCCGCTGAGTTGCTCCAGATTTTTGTGTCTATCGAGTAGTCGTTTAGATCTTCGAGTCTGTTGCTCCGTTCATCATGGCATAGGAAACTGGAGGGGAAATATTTAATCGGAACCTGAGGGGCAACTTTGCGAACCTGTGGGGCAACATTTTCTTACACAGAGGGCGGTGGGTGTACGGAACGAGCTTGCAGAGGAGGCAGTTGAGGCAGGGATTATAACAACGTTATAATCCCAGCACAGTAGAGAGCATGCTGACTGGTTGCATCGTGTCTTGGTTCGGCAGCCTGAGGATCCGGGAGCGGAAAAGGCTGCAAAAAGTAGTAACCACTGCCCAGTCCATCATCGGCTCTGACCTCCCCACCATCGAGGGGATCTATCGCAGTCGCTGCCTCAAAAAGGCTGGCAGCATCATCAAGGACCCACACCATCCTGGCCACGCACTCATCTCTCCGCTACCTTCGGGCAGAAGGTACAGGAGCCTGAAATCTGCAACATCCAGGTTCAGGAACAGCTTCTTCCCCACAGCCATCAGGCTATTAAACTCGCCAACAAACAGACTCTGAACTGTAACAGCCTACTGCACTTTATCTGCTAATTTATGTGTATATTGAACTGAACTGTTCTGTATTTTTGTTTACAATACTCTGTCGTGCTGCAGCAAGCAAGAATGTCATTGTCCTATCTGGGACACACGACAATAAACTCTCTTGACTTGACCCTTGACTTATTTTAAAAGGGTTTTGGATAGGTACACAGGTAGGAAAGGTTTCGAGGGAGACGGGGCAAATGTGGGCAGGTGGAGCTATTGTTCGTTTTACGAGTTTACTTTAATGTCCTGTGTACCAAGGTACAGTGAAATCTTTGGTTGCGTGCTAACCAGTCAGCGGAAAGACAATGCATGTTTCTAAATGAGCCATCGATAAAGGGAATAATGCGAATAATGTTTAGTGCAAGATAAAGTCCAGTGAAGTCCGATCAAAGATAGTCCGGGGGTCTCCAATGAGGTAGACAGTAGCTCAGGACTGCTCTCTAGTTGTTGGTAGGATGGTTCAGTTGCCTGATGCTAATTGCCTGACCGTACATTGGTCGGCACAGGCAAGTTGGGCCGAAGGGTCTGTTTCCGTGCTGATTTCTCCAACCTACTTTTCACTTCTACCTTTGAAATGGTACATTGTTCCGACAAAGCCCAATACAAACTCAAGGAGCAGGTTCTAGTTTGGAACATTACAGCCCTCAGCATTTAATATTAAATGCAACTGTCTTTGACAAACAGCAATTTGTGTGAGAACTGGCCAGTTTTGATAAAACTTTAACGTCTAACATCAACCCTACGGTTTCACTCCCCACGCGTGCTTTTTCACCTGATGAGGACTTCCACGATTCTTTGTTTCATTCTGGCATCTACCGTGCTTAGTCTCTCCAGTGTTTGGTATTTTATTGTTGGAGTATGTCTCCTTTATTTATTTTTTCATTTGTCTCTTCTGGTTTCTCGCAATTCCTTCAAGGAAAGGGGGTTATTCTGGCTGGAAGTCTGTCATTAGCGTTTTGCTGGATATGCCGTTAGTGTTATGAGAATGGGGGGGAGACACCTCATTAAAACGTACAGAATAGTGAAAGGCTTGTATAGAGCGGATGTGGAGAGGATGTTTCCACTGGTGGGAGAGTCTAGGACCAGAGGTCATAGCCTCAGAATTAACAGATGTTCTTTTAGGAAGGTAGACAAAAATGCCGGCGAAACTCAGCGGGTGAGGCAGCATCTATGGAGCGAAGGAATAGGTGACGTTTCGGGTCGATTTAGGAAGGAGTGGAAGATACATTTCTTTAGTCAGGGGGTGGTGAATCCATGAAATTCTTTGGCACAGAAAACTGTGGAGGCCAAGTCAATGGATATTTTGAAGGCAGAGAAAGATAGATCCTTGATTAGTTCGGGTGTCAGGGGTTGTGGAGAGAAGGCAGGTGAATGGGTCGAGGAGGGAGAGATAGATCAGCCATGATTGAATGGCGGAGTTGACTTGATGGGCCGAATGGCCTAATTCTACTCCTATCCCTTATGACCTTATGACCTTATTCCGCTAGGATCTACAGTGTTGTCTGTGATATGTAACGATGACTTGGAAGTAGACGTGAAGGATTGGTGACTTGGTTTGCCGAAGACACCAGATTCTTCCTGAAAGTGGCAACGCAAGTAAATGGAGCAGTGTCTGGGTGAGTGCCCAAAACCTTTTCTCTGCACCTCAGTACACGTGACAATAAACTGAACTGAACTGCTGGAGGCAGGTGCAATAGTGGCATTTAAGAGGCTTTTGGACAGGCACATGGGTGTGTAGGGAATGGAGGGATGTGGGTCGCCCGCGGGCAGAGCACATTAGCTCAGCTTGGCATCATGTTCAGTGTTGATATTGTGCCATACCGTTCTGCCTTCTTCAACTTCGATCTTTTCCAGATAGGTCATCAATTGTGAATAGGGTCGCCAACTGACCCGTATTAGCCGGGACATGCCATATATTGGGCTAAATTGGTTTGTCCCGTACGGGACCCCTCTTGTCCCGTATTTGACTGCTGCTACTCGGGTCGAGCGGACTGTTGAGTCGGAGCGCCGCGTCCCGCCCCGCCTCACCCGCAAGGGTTAATGCCGTTGTCGACATTTTATTCTAGCTATAGCAAACATACTAAAACTGAATGTGCCAGCAGAGCGCCCGTCATGGTAGCAGAAACATAGATAAGGAGTTGTTTTTCTCAAAGAATAGACATTCCGATGTCTGAAGCTAGCATCCTTCATACCAGGACGCTATCTTCTTATCACACAATGGGGCTTTATTATCACACCACAAACAGCTTACGAAGGCTTGTTCCCTTTATCATCGATACTTTTTTGCATATCTTTCATTCATTGTTCTTTATCCTCCACATCACCGTCTATATCTCTCGTTTCCTGATCCCTGACCATCTGAAGAAGAGTCTCGACCCGAAACGTCGCCTATCTCCTAGATGCTGCTGCACCCGAGTTTCTCAAGCCTTTTGTGTACCCTTTATTATCATAGTAGCTGCTTAACCTCGAACATAATTGAAAAACCCTATTATATATCTGTAAAGGCAGGCTTTTTTATGTTACAGTGGAAAGTTACTGGATGTGCTTTTAGCTGCTTTAAGCTGTATAAATAGTGCCTGTATTTCTGCGTATTCCTTGAGAGGGCAGTAGCAGGGGACTGAGGGTGCCACGGTACACTCAGACTTCTGTACCTTCTCCCACCTGGGTTTAAGTAAAAAGCTTTTAACCCAGACTCGTGTTCTTAGAATTATTTTACGGTTTAAGTTTCGGCGATTATCACTCACCCGTCCCGACGTAGTGCAGCCCATGGAGTGCAGCAGCAGCAGCAGCACCGCCTCGCCCGGCCAGCCGTCCGACCTTCAGACCTTCGCTTACCGCTAACACCACCACCACACCTCCTTCTCGTGGCCGATCGTCGGTTCATGAGTTGGACGGGGCGCCGGACTTTGCGCGCGACATCGCGGCCCGGGCCAAAACTCCTGAGCTGGCCCCGCCGGCTGGGCTTTGTGTGCAGTCCAGCACCCGGGCCCAACTCATCCATTCACCCAGCCACGGCCGAGTCGGTCAACGAATTGTCGTCGGGTTATTTGTCCCTTATTTTGACCTTTTGTCCCTTATTTTGACCTTTTGTCCCTTATTTGGGAGTGAGAAAGTTGGCAATCCTGGCAGGGAATTCCGCAAATTCACAGCTCTCTGGGTGAAAACGTTTTTTCTCACCTTCTTCAGTCTGAAGAAGGGTTTCGATCCGCAAACGTCGCCTATTTCCTTCGCTCCACAGATGCTGCCTCACCCGCTGAGTTTCTCCAGCATTTTTGTCTACCTGTCACACCAATTATCCCTGGTTTGCAGAATACAGAAGAACGTGGATTTATAGTGAATAATTGATTTAGCATCAAAGTTTATTTGGAGGGGAAAGTTTGAAACTTCTCCCCCCTCCTAAACATTCTGGTATTTCTTCTCAGGACAGACTCAAACGTTTAGATGATTACTTCAATCCTCAATTCTCCAGTGAATAAATTTTTTTAATTTCTATCCAATCATCCCATAAATTTCCCGGGAAAACAACTGATTTGCTTAATTCATAATGGAATATTTGTAATTGAACTGCACATTGGGTAAATGCACTCTGCAAAAATCTATGGCCGATCCATGATGTATGGAACGAGCTGCCAGAGGAGGTAGTTGAGGCAGAGACTATCCCAATGTTTAAGAAACAGTTGGACAGGTACATGGAGAGGACAGGTTTGGCGGGATGCTCCGTGGATTGTCACCTTGTCGTGGTGGAGAAGCTTGTGTGGGTCCTGAGATCCTGAGAGTGATGCCGTCTGGAGCCACGCTCCTGGTAGGGCCACCCATGGCGGTAAGGTCGAGGGGGAGGTCTCTGACAAAGAGCAATCCAACCAAGACCTCAACGGTGGAACAGGCGGAGGACGATGGCTGACCTTAGTGGAGCGTCACACCGGCTGGGAAGGCGGATGAAGGCTGCGGCAGAAAAGGGTCCCCGGTCGGCTTGGACTCCGTGCCACTGGATCCCGACCCAGATCTGTCATGGACCGTGGGGTGGCTGTCTGTGCACCAGTCTCCCCACGTTAAACAAAGTCACTGGAGACACCCATGGTCAGCCATGACCGAAGGGGGCCTAAGAAGAAGGAACGATATGGACCAAGTGCGGGCTGGTGAGGACTAGTGTAGCTGGGAGATGTTGGCCGGTGTGGGCAAGTTGGGCCGAAGGGCCTGTTTCCACACTGTATCACTCTATGACTATGACTCTATGACCGGTGTTAAAAAAAGGGGGTAATTTCACAAGATCATGGCTGTTATCTACCACAAAGCTGTGCAAATGATATTCTTCTCAACACATCTCACACTTTCCCACAAAACAATTGCAGGAACCGGCAATGCCATTTGCTCTTTACTGCTCAAATTCCATGATTCATTGAAGTTGTCTCTTTGAACTTCTACAGGTGCACAGTGGAGAGCGTTTAGACTGGGTTGCATCACGACCAGGTTCGGCAACTCGAACGCCCAGGAACTAAGAAGGCTGCAAAAAGTTGTGACCACTGCCCAGTCCATCATCGGCTCTGACCTGCCCACCATCGCAGGGATCTACAGGAACCACTGCCCCAAAAAGGCAACCAGCATCGTCTGAGACCCACACCACCCTGGCCCACACTCATCTCACCCCTGCCATCGGGAAGAAGGTACAGGAGCCTGAAAACTGTAACGTCCGGGTTCAGGAACAGCTTCTTCCCTACAGCCATCAGGCTATTAAACACGGCAGCCTCCAATAAGCTCTGAACTACATCGACTTGGGGGCATTGGTTTGTCTTTATCCACTATTATTGTTTGTTTGTTGTCTTAATAAGCATGTATGGGTATGTAAGTATGTGTATATATATATTTAATCATAATCATAATCAATTGCATAATCAAATGAAATTCCTTGTATGTTGACTCTTGACAAATAAACTAAACTAAACTGACCTGAACTGAACTGAGTTCCACAGATTTACCACCCTCTGACTAAAGAAATCCCTCCTGATCTCCTTTCTAAAAGTGCGTCCTTTTATTCTGAGGCTGTGCCCTCTGGCCCAAAGATCCTATAAGCAAGGATAGACCACTCCTTCTAAATGCAATGGGCTGACGTGCAGGAGAGGAACATCCATTTCAGTAACACCCGACCCGACCCGACCCCCCCGCAATGTAATCAACGTTGCGGGGGAACAAAAACATCCTTTGCTAATAAAGTATGATGATTATTAATTTTAATATTATTAATTATTATCAGCCTATATATGTGTGTGTGTGTGTATATATATACTGAACTTTTTTCTTGGTTATTACATTATAGTGTAGACAAAACTGGAGAAACTCTGACGGAGCATCTATGGAGCGAAGGAATAGGTGACGTTTCGGGTCGAGACCCTCCGTAGATGCTGCCTCACCCGCTGAGTTTCTCCAGCATTTTTGTCCTCCTTTGATTTTTCCAGCATCTGCAGTTCTTTCTTAAACAATATACAGTGCACTATGTTTCCATAATTCTGTTGTGCTGCTCCTAGTAAGAATTTCATTGTTCTGTCTGGGACATATGACAATAAAACTCTACTGACTCTTGACTCTTTGAGTTTCAGCAACTGTCTACTAATGTCTGCCTAGCTTGACACATTTACTCAGCATTTCCGCATCGATGAGGACAAAGAGAATGCTTCCTGACTTACATAACCGACCTGGCCCATTAATCAGCAGTGCATACAGAATGCATGATAATCGGAGCAGTGGATGGAAGGACCATGCTGTGTGACAGGAGAATGCAGTCAAAGCCCTGTCCCACGGTGCGAGTTCATTCCAAGAGCTCTCCCGAGTTTAAAAAAAAAATCAAACTCGTGGTAAGCACGGAGAATGAACGTAGCGGGTACGTCGGAGCTCGGGGACGTCTCTTAGCGGCTCGTAACGCTAACGGCAGGTACTCGGGAAGACTCGCTAACGGCAGGTAAGCACGGGAAGACTCGTGAAGATTTTTCAACATGTTGAAAAATGTCCACGAGAGCCCCGAGTACCTGCGAGCGGCCATTACCGTAAATCTCCGAGTTCGAATCAGGGCAAACTCGGGAGAACTCTTGGAATGAACTCGTACCGTGGGACGGGGCTTTCAGTGGTCACAGAAAACACTTCCCGCGCTCAGGAAAGTTGGACTAGGGTGACCATGTGGAGAGGTTTCACGTCGGAGAAGAAAGAAAACTCATAATAGTTCCTCTGCGAGATCACTGGCCGGAAATGTTCATCTCCTGTCCTTATCTCCAACCAGTGAAAGGCCTGGATAGATTGGATGTGGAGAGGATGTTTCCACTGGCGGGAGAGTCTAGGGCCAGAGCAAAGATCCCACAGCGAGCAAGATAGTCCACTCGACGAAAAAGACATAGTACGGTCATGAGCAGATTCGCGGGTAATTTAAGGCCCCATTTCCGTAACCGGCTTCCGTCTCCGCACCAAAGATCCCATAAAGATACTAGTGCGGAGACGGAAGCCGGTAACGGAAACATCCTCGTAAAAAATAAAAGTTATTTGGTAAAAATCTTCTCCTCATTTTCAGAATTTTAATTTATTAACACAAACTGTTACCCCCGCAACGTTGATTACACTGCGAGTCGGGTCGGGTCGGGTCTGGTCGGGTCTGGTTACTGAAATGGATGAAAAAAAGCCCACGTTCCTCTCCATTGCGTACTACACGTCAACCCATTGCATTTAGAAGGAGTGGTCTATCTCGCTCCGCTATAGGATCTTTGGGCCAGAGGGCACAGCCTCAGAATAAAAGGACGCACTTTTAGAAAGGAGATCAGGAGGGATTTCTTTAGTCAGAGGGTGGTAAATCTGCGGAATTCAGTTCAGTTCAGGTCAGTTTAGTTTAGTTTATTGTCAGGTCAAGAGTCAAGAGTCTAGAGTGTTTTATTGTCATGTGTCCCAGATAGGACAATGACATTCTTACTTGCTGCAGAACAACAGAATATGGAAACATAATACATAACTGGAGAAGAAAAAAAGGTTCAGTGTGTGTGTATATATATACATGCACACATACTCAATAAATAAACAAATAAAGTGCAATAACAATAATAGTCTGTCGTAGTTCAACAGACTATTTGTTGTGGTGTTTAATAGCCTGATGGCTGTGGGGAAGAAGCTGTTCCTGAACCTGGACGCTACAGTTTTCAGGCTCCTGTACCTTCTTCCCGATGGCAGGGGTGAAATGAGTGCGTGGCCAGGATGGTGTGGGTCTCTGATGATGTTGGCTGCCTTTTTGAGGCAGCGACTTCGATAGATCCCTTCGATGGTGGGGAGGTCAGAGCCGGTGATGGACTGGGCAGTGGTCACAATTCTTTGCAGTCTTTTCCGCTCCTGGACCTTCAAGTTGCCGAACCGGGCCAGAAGTTCGATGTGCCGAATACAGTGAAAAGCTTTTTGTTGCGTGCTAACCAGTCAGCAGAAAGACAATACATGATTACAATCGAGCCATTTACAGTGTATAGACACATGATAAGGGAATAACGTTTAGTGCAAGGTAAAGCCAGCAATGTCCGATCAAGGATAGTCCGAGGGTCACCAATGAGGTAGATAGTAGTTCAGGACTGGTAGGGTGGTTCAGTTGCCATGGACGGCTGTGGAGACCAAGTCATTTGGGTATTTTTAAAGCGGAGATTTTCAGATTGGTAAGGGTTATACCACCACCAATCATGCATTACCACAGACAATTCCCACTGAGCCTCTTGACCAAAGATCCCACAGCGAGCAAGATAGATCCCTCGACGAAAAAGACGTAGTACGGTCATGAGCAGATCCATGGGTAATTTTCGGCCCCATTTCCGTAACCCGCTTCCGTCTCCGCACCGAAGATCCCGTAGCGGAGCAAAGATAACCAGCGCGGAGACGGAAGCCGGTTACGGAAACATCCTCGTAAAAATAAAAGTTATTTGGTAAAGATCTTCTCCTCATTTTCCGAATTACAATTTATTAACACAAACTGTTCCCCCGCAACGTTGGGTCGGGTCGGGTCGGGTTACTGAAATGGATGAAAAAAAGGCCCACGTTCCACTCCGTTGCGTACTACACGTCAGCCCGTTGCATTTAGCAGGAGTGGTCTATCTTGGTCCGCTATAGGATCTTTGCTCTTGGCAATCATCTACACTTGTATTCTTTGTTCTCATTGTTAAGTGATATTGGATAATTATGCTCTCACAATAGGCGAGTTAATGAGTTTCTTATTGTAATCTACTTTTGGAACTTCATTGTCTTGTCCACTGTTCTTGAACGTTTCACAACACTTAAGATTGAATCTCCAACATCTCATATTTCACTTGGGCAGCTTACAACCCAGTGGTATGAATATTGATTTATTTCTCAAACTCCAAGTAACCCCAGCATTTACCTCTCTCTCTCTCTCCATCCCTCCCCCACCCAAGTTGCACCAACTTCTCGTTCTCACCCAACAAACAGCAAACAATGTTTAAGAAAGAACTGCGGATGCTGGAACGATCGAAGGTAGACAAAAAATAGTGGAGAAACTCAGCAGGTGAGGCAGCAGATATGTCTCGCTACATCGCCGTCTATACCTCTTGTCTTCCTTTGATAGAAAAAAAGGTGCAGGAGTAGGCCACTCGGCCCTTCGAGCCAGCACCGCCATTCAATATGATCAAGGCTGATCATCCACTATCAGTACCCCGTTCCTGCTTTCTCCCCATATCTCTTGATTCCGTTAGCCCTACGAGCTCTAACTCTCTTGAAACCATCCAGTGAATTGGCCCCCACTGCCATCGGTGGCAGAGAATTCCCAGATTCACAACTCTCTGGGTACATTTTTTTTTCCTCATCTCATCTAAATGGAGTTTTTCCTCATCTCAGCCCTAAATATCTCAGTCTATCTCCCTTCTCCAGAAGTACCTACACTGCAAGTTCTTATGAGTTGTCATGCACTGTCTAACACGATGGTGGGATCGGATTTAACACAACATTTTCAAAGTCAAATTGGATAGCGGGTTCAAGGACAGGTTCTTCCCAGCGAATAATGAAAGGCTTGGGTAGAGTGGATGCAGAGAGGATGGTTCTATCAGTCTAGGACCAGAGGTCATAGCCTCAGAATTACATGATGTTCCTTTAGGAAGATGAGGAGGAATTTCTTTAGTCAGAGTGTGGTGAATCTGTGGAATTCATTACCACGGACTGGTGTGGTGGTCAAGACAATAGACAATAGACAATAGACAAGCAGGTGTGCAGAAGACACGGTTGAACTCAACGCAACGCGCAGTAGTCAAAGCGGCAAGAACGCAGCAAACACAATCGACTGACTCTGTGGTGAAGACTCATCTCACACACTTGTTTCACCCCTGCCATCGGGAAGAAGGTCAGGTTCAGGAACAGCTTCTTCCCTCCGCAACTCCCCCTTGCTTAACTCGTCCCTTCCCATCAACCCCACCCCCCCTCCCCTGGTACCTTCGCCTGCAACCGCAAGAGATGCAACACCTGTCCCTATACCTCCTCCCTCCACTCCCTCCAGGGACCCCGACAGTCCTTTCAGTTGAGGCAGAGGTTCACTTGCACCTCCTCCAACCTCATCTACTATCCGCTGTTCAAGCTGTGGACTCTTATACATACAAGCGCAGGCTGGGCCACCTTCGCTCAGCCCGCCTGGACCAACCTGATCTCCCGGTTGCCAATCACTATTGATTGCCCTTCCATTTCCCACACAAACCATTCTGTCCTGGGCCTCCTCCATTGTCAGAGTGAGGCTAATCTCAAATTAATCACTGTTCTAGCTGTAAAGATAAACTTCACAGGGCTAAAGCGCTGCTAAAGAAGTGGCCGGCATCAATACGATGGGCTGAGTAGCCGTCTCCCCAGCCGTACGTTTCCGTGGCCTAATAGGCGTATGTAACATTATGAAACGGATTGACAGAATATCAAACAAATACAATACTTTTTCACGGGTTGGTGGGGCAGTGTGCAATTTCTGGTGGCAGAAGTATAAGACCATATAACCATGTAACTATATATAAGACGATAATCACAAAATGTATAGGAGAAAGTTATTTACCAAAGATAAACACAAAATGCTGGAGCAACTTAGCGGGACAGGCAGAATCTCTGCGGAGAAGGAATGTGTGACATTTCAAGGGTCGAGACCCTTCCTCAAGGTTGAGGACGGGAAGACAACTACAGTAGTAGCACCGTTGTCTGAAGAAGGGTCTCGACCCCAAACGTCACCCATTCCGTCTCTCCGGAGATGCCGCCTGTCGCGCTGAGTTACCCCAGAATTCTGCGTCTATCTTCAGTGCAAATCAGCATCTGCGGTCCTGTCCTACAGGTTATTTACCCGGACAGAGGATCAAATTTGGTGCTCGCCATCACTTGGGAGTCACTTTAGCAAAAGCCATGGGAACAAAAAGGTCTACATAGAAAACGTAGAAACATTAAAAAAATAGGTGCAGGAGTAGGCCATTCGGCCCTTCGAGCCAGCACCGCCATTCAATATGGTTAAGAAGGAACTGCAGATGCTGGAAAAATCGAAAGTGGACAAAAAATGTTGGAGAAACTCAGCGGGTTTCTGGAGAAACACAGTAGGCGATGTTTCGGGTCGAGACCCTTCTTCTGAATTCTTCTGCCTCACCCGCTGAGTTTCTCCAGCATTTTTTGTCTACTTCCGCCATTCAATATGATCATGGCTGATCATCCAAAATCAGTGCCCCCGTTCCTGCCTCTTCCCCATAGTCCCTCGATTCCTTTAGCCCCAAGAGCTAAATCTCTCTCCTGAAAACGAAAATAATCTTGGTCAAGCACCAAGCAGGTGTGCAGAAGACACGGTTGAACTCAACGCAACGCGCAGCAGTCAAAGCGGCAAGAAGGCAGCAAACACAATCGACCGACTCTACCTCTCTGAGGCATCCCATAAAGTTGTTGCTGACGGGAGAGCCAGGCAGGTCCGCCGTACTCGGACTTCCTCCGACGTAGAAGAAGTCGTCAGATCCCAGCATGGTGTAGTCTTCCTGGGTATAACCTGTCGTGGTGAGGATGCCGTCCACTGAAATGGTGACCTAGTCAAAGGACATAATGAAGAGAAAAACGGCCAACATTGACCTTTACACATTGTGCTGTCCGGCACCTGCCTGAGTTTAATCAATCTTTCATGTGTGTGAGTTTGTTTCGAGTTTACGTTTGGTTCCTAGTCCTTGAGCGAACACTCGCAAGTCCCATTTTCTGGTCTGTATTTATTCAGTGGATAAAGTTGTCGAAGAACATTTTTTTTTTTTTCATTTAGTTTGCCCATGCTTGTCGGTTCTGGCTCCTTATTCATGATTCTCACTTGGATTGATCCAAACTGTGTGTGTGTGTGGTGTGTGTTTTTTTTTTAACACAATGGAAGGAACAGTGCAGGCAAGAAAATGGAACCATCTATTGTTGTCACGCCAATTTACTTCTCAGGAGAGAGGAGAAAAAAACTCGAGTCGGAGGAATTATTCAGATGGAGAAAAACAAAAATATTATTTTGGATTGTCGATTTTTTTTTTTTTTTTTAAATTTGAGATTCTGTTGTCCCGGCTTTCTTGGTTCTGGTGAACACTGACAAGGCATGCATTCGGAGAGAACTCTTACCGTCCACAGCATGAATATGCATGACATGAGTGAAAAGCTCAACCATGAGAAAAAACGTCACCAATTGCATCACTGTGAGCAGCCTGCATTAGCTCATTCTTCAAACCACTCGGGTGGGGGGGGGGGGGGGGGGGGGTGGTGGAATCAAAAGGGGAAAAAAGTGAAAAGGGAACAAAGACAGAGAGAGAAACGAAAAAACCCAAAAACCAAAAAGGGGGGGGGTGGGGGTGGGGGGGGGGGGGGGTGGGGAAACAACCCATGCAAGTGCCAAAACCCCACACACTCGTGCGAAAACAAAAGCCATGGGAACAAAAAGGTTGTGGAGAGGGGTTTCAACTACAGTAGCACTGTTGTCTTTTGCATGCAGATAAAACAGATGAGAGGGTTGGGAGGGGTGGTGGTGTGTATGTGGTGGAGAGGGGTGGAGAGTGCCAAGGAGGGGGGGGGGGGAGGGAGAGAGAGAGGAGGGGGAGTGGTTAACAAGAGACATGTTAGTGGAAGTAGGTTAGAAAGGCAGATGTCGGATGGAGTACTGGGGTTCCTTCGGTTTTTTTTTTCCCGGTAACGCCGCAGATGTTACAATAAAATTGGCCATGCCATGCAGTGTGCAGAGAGTGAAAACTGGCGGAGCCCATTCCTGGGGGTGGGGTTTTTTTGGTTTTTTTTGGCTGAGCCCATCGTCAGTCCGCCCGCAGCCACCGCGATGAGACACAGAAGGCTGACTCGATCGGGCTAAAGGGCCCCACCCCTGTCACGGTCCGAACTACAAGTGCTTTGGCGACGAGGAAAGAGAGATGGAGAGAGAGAGAGAGAGAGAGAGAGAAGGAAAATAAAAAACTGGAACGAAAGGAAAATAATAACAAGACAAACTGGTGGTGGTTGGTGGTGGTTGGTGGTAGTTGGAAGAGGGGAAGGAGAAAGGGGGGGGGAAAAAGAGAAAAAAAGTGGCTGAAATACCAACCCCGTTTCCTTGCTGTGATGGTGTCTACACTGACCAAACAAAAAAGGAAGAAGGGGTTGAGGGGGGGGGGGGGGAGAGGGAGGAAGAGGGGAACACACGGCAAACCCAAAAAAAGAGACAATAAGAATGATATCTACCAGACAATGTAGTTTGTTTACCATAGCGTGTCCAATGCCTGAGTGCTTTGCGGAAGAGGGGAAGAAAGGAAATTAAAAATTGTGAACAGAACGCTTGTTACTTAAAATAAAACATGATGATAATTAGGGTGTTAGTACATTAGTTGGTTAGGTAACTGTTAGTAAAAAAAATGACACATTCCATGAATGATCAGTGTTAGTTTTTTTTTCCCTTTTTTTACAAAAAAAAAGAGGGTCTTCGACACATAGAGTAGATGCAACGAACTCCGCAGGACCAAAGCAGACCTAAAAAAAAACTAGTCAAAAAAAAAAAGTTCTCAACAACTCGTTTGGCGTCAGTTCGAATATTTAAGCACAGTGACCTCCGATTCTTAGACAACAAAACAGAAAGAGCTTCATTTCGTACACCTCATCAAAGAACATTACTGTCACCACAGACCTAACTTAATTCAATGCTGAAAGTGGATCCTAAAAGTGCGTTTGCTTCTCAGTGCTGTCAATGTGCCACCTTGGAAGATGTTTCATTCTGAATCTTAAGAGGGGTTGATTGCTTTGTGAAAAGTCTACTAATGCCTGTTTTACTTTCGAGCTCTACTCCTGAGGAAAATAGTCTTGGTTTAATGAAATCCAAAACGACAATTCCTCTTTCTTTCTTTCTGACTTTTACCAAATCTTCCTGGGAAAGCACAACACAATATCTAAACGTGCGATTTGGGAAACCATCCAGAGATTTTTCAAAAAATAAATGACAACAGCCCTATGTTAAACCGTTGGAGAAGAGACACGAGGACTGACTCGCCGGGCAGTGACAAGGAACTGGCTCGACCTCTTGATGCTCTCTTGCAGAAGACATAGTCAGTGTCATTAGTCCTGGGACCTTTTTACAGGGTGAAGTTATTATTAACAGGAGGCATTTCGGACGTCCAAAGCCACCAAGAAAAGAGAAGGCCCCTGACAGAGATTGCTGCCTAAGGAAGCAAAGAATGAAGTAAAATGGGTCAAGGCAAGGACAATCAGTGCTCCAAACTGAGCGAAGGAAATCGCTCACGTACGTACGCATACAGACAAAAGAAAAGAATTGCAGCCAGCCAGATACAAAACAACGAGTTTACACAAACACATTCCAGCGTGCGAGGTTAATAAGCTCAAACAACTCAGCCGTAATAAATTCATGAAAATGTTTTTTTTTTATTTTTTTTTTTAAAAACCAACTGAACCAATAAATAATAATGGGAAAGGAGCAGAATGGAAAAAACCGATAAGGGGAACAAGGTCTCCAACAGAACAAAAATGGAACCAGAAATCAAACCAACAAAAGCCATCAAGCTCTTTCAAAGATAGGACACTGAACAAACTCAACTGAGAATGAAGGAAAGAAAAAGTAAAGAAAACAGGCTTTGAGGATTGTGAAATAAATCATCAGCAATTTTTTTTTTCTTTCGAGGATGGAGGGAAGGTGGGGGGTGGGGTTGAGGGGGGGGAGGGGAGGGGGGAAAGGATAGATAGATCTGTTAGTTTGACCTGTGTTGTGACCATGAACCAGTTTCATCTTATCTCACCCCCAATCCTGCCTGACAATTTTGTTTGTGTTTTGTTTTTTTTCTTTCTCCCCCCCGTTTTAGTTTAGCAGCTCAGCACGCGGCTCCACCATTACCTGTCGCAGATTGCGTGTCACTTTGACATCGTGCCAGGCGTTGTCATTGAACTTCCCATTTACTGGTTCAACCAACGCCTCAAAAGCACCAGATCCCAGGTTAATGACTAGGGAAACCGCTCCGTCTTTCAGCGCTAGGTTTACATAGTCGGCTGACTTCCCTGTGTGCAGGATCAGTCCGTTACGCTGCCAGGTCCTGAAAGACAGGGTGATCTCGTCGCTGCTACTCTGGATCGGGTTCTGGGACAGGTCGTAGCAGAAGTACTCGGATCCTCGGAAAGTGGCGGAGTTGTCTTCTCTGGCTGCGTGACGACAGAAAATGGAAGGAGAGAAAAAAAGATTATTATTACATTTTTCTTTTAAAGTCAAAGTCAAATTTATTCGTCACACACACCAGCGAAGATGCAGTGAAATGAATTTGCCAGCAGCGATACACTTAAAAAAAGAACACACCATACACAATAGAATTTAACACAAACATCCACCACAGCATTCTTCACTGTGGTGGAAGGCAACAAAGTTCAGTCAGTCCTCCTCCTTTGTTCATCCGTGGTCGGGGACAAAAGGTCAATAGACAATGGACAATAGACAATAGGTGCAGGAGTAGGCCAATTGGCCCTTCGAGCCAGCACCGCCATTCAATGTGATCATGGCTGATCATCCCCAATCAGTTCCCCGTTCCTGCCTTCTCCCCATATCCCTTGACTCCGCTATCTTTAAGAGCTCCATCGAACTCTCTTGAAAGCAACCTGAGAATTGGCCTCCACTGCCTTCTGAGGCAGAGAATTCCACAGATTCACAACTCTCTGGGGGAAAACGTTTTTCCTCATCTCTGTTCTAACTGGCTTACCCCTTATTCTTAAACTGTGGCCCCTGGTTCTGGACTCCCCCAACATCGGGAACATGTTTCCTGCCTCTTAAATCCCCTCCCCCCGCCCCCCCCCACGTCACCTAAAACCTATGTTTAAATAAATGTAGGAAATATTTCTTCATCCAGATGACTAACAGGTCTTTACTTTATTTAAGAAAGAACTGCAGATGTTGGAAAAATAGGAGGTAGACAAAAATGCTGGAAAAACACAACGGGTGAGGCAGCATCTATGGAGCGAAAGCCTTCTCGACCCGAAACGTCGCCGTTTCCTTCCCTCCATAGATGCTGCCTCACCCGCTGAGTTTCTCCAGCATTTTTGTCTACCAGACCTTTATTTATATGTTGTCTTTCTTCATTCCAAGCTCTGGCCAGGATGAATTTCTTGTTACTCAGAAGTAAATTGAAGGTGAAATAAAGTGCAGTTCCTACTTCATCTCTTGACGTCAATGTTGGGCATGCATACTTGGTTGATTATTATTATTAATATTATTATTATTATTAATATTATTATTGTTATTAATATTATTATTAACTATCCTGCAGCACCATAAAACCAACATAGAGAGCCAGATGCAGGTTTAGTTAGTTTAGTTGAGAGATACAGCATGGAAACAGGACCCTTCGGCCCATCGAGTCCATGCCAGCCAAGCGATCACTCCTTACACTAGCACTATCTGACACACACTAGGGACAATTTAAATGCCAAGCCACTTAACCCTCAAACGCGTCACATCTTTGGAGTGTGAGTGGAAACCGGAGCCCACGCAGTCACGGGAAGAACGTGTCAAATCCGCAGGTAGAAGCATAGAAAATAGGCGCGGGAGTAGGCCATTCGGCCCTTCGAGCCAGCACCACCATTCAATGTGATCGTGGCTGATCATCCAGAATCAGTACCCCGTTCCTGCTATCCCGTCATATCCCTTGATTCTGTTAGCCCCAAGAGCTAAATCTAACTCTCTCTTGAAAACATCCAGTGAATTGGCCTCTACTGACTTCTGTGGCAGAGAATTCCACAGATTCACAACTCTCTGGGTGAAAATGCTTTTTCCTCATCTCAGTCCTAAATGGTCTACCCCTTATTCTTAAACTGTGTGACCCCTGGTTCTGGACTCCCCCAACATGGGGAACTTTTTTCCTGCATCTAGCCTGTCCAATCCCTTCAGAATTTTACATGTTTCTATAAGATCCATGCAGGCAGCACCCGTGGTCAGGATCGAACCCGGGTCTCTGGTGCTGCTAGATCCAATGCACTGTTTTCCTGTGCTACATCCAATGCACTGAGGATGTAACTAGTAGAGTGGTTAAGGGAGAACCAGTGGATGTGTTACATCTGGACTTTCAGAAGGCTTTCAACAAGGTCCCACATAAGAGATTAGTATACAAACTTAAAGCACACGGTATTGGGGGTTCAATATTGATGTGGATAGAGAACTGGCTGGCAGACAGGAAGCAAAGAGTAGGAGTAAACGGGTCCTTTTCAGAATGGCAGGCAGTGACTAGTGGGGTACCACAAGGCTCAGTGCTGGGACCCCAGCTATTTACAAGATATATTAATGATCTGGATGAGGGAATTGAATGCAACATCTCCAAGTTTGCGGATGACATGAAGCTGGGGGGCAGTGTTAGCTGAGAGAAGGATGCTAGGAGGCTGCAAGGTGACTTGGATAGGTTGGGTGAGTGGGCAAATGCATGGCAGATGCAGTATAATGTGGATAAATGTGAGGTTATCCACTTTGGTGGCAAAAACAGGAAAGTAGACTATTATCTGAATGGTGGCCGATTAGGAAAAGGGGAGATGCAACGAGACATGGGTGTCATGGTACACCAGTCATTGAAAGTAGGCATGCAGGTGCAGCAGGCTGTGAAGAAAGCGAATGGTATGTTAGCTTTCATAGCAAAAGGATTTGAGTGCAAGAGAATGGAGGTTCACCTCCAGTTGTACAGGGTCTTGGTGAGGCCACACCTGGAGTATTGCGTACAGTTTTGGTCTCCTAATCTAAGGAAAGACATTCTTGCCATAGAGGGAGTACAGAGAAGGTTCACCAGACTGATTCCTGGGATGGCAGGACTTCCATATGAAGAAAGACTGGATAGACTCGGCTTATACTCGCTGGAATTTAGAAGATTGAGGAGGTATCTTATAGAGACAAAATTCTTAAGGGATTGGACAGACTAGATGCAGGAAGATTGTTCCCGATGTTGGGGAAGTCCAGAACAAGGGGTCACAGTTTAAGGATAAGGGGAAGTGTTTTCGGACCGAGATGAGAAAATCATTTTTCACACAGAGAGTGGTGAATCTGTGGAATTCTCTGCCACAGAAGGTAGTTGAGGCCAGTTCATTGGCTATATTTAAGAGGGAGTTAGATGTGGCCCTTGTGGCTAAAGGGATCAGGGGGTATGGAGAGAAGGCAGGTACAGGATACTGAGTTGGATGATCAGCCATGATCATATTGAATGGTGGTACAGCCTCAAAGGGCCGAATGGCCTACTCCTGCACCTATTTTCTGTTCTATGTTCTATATGTTTCAGACAGAAAGTCACGGGAAAGACAAACAAGAGATATAGAAGATGATGTAGAGAGATATAAAACAGATAAATGAAATATATGCAAAAATGTAACAATGATAAAGGAAATAGGCCATTGTTGGCTGTTTGATGGATGAAAATGAGAAGCTAGGGTGGGGGCGGGATAGAGAGAGGGGGAATGCCGGGGCTGCCTGAAGTGAGAGAAATCAATATTCAGACCACTGAGCTGTAAGCTGCCCAAGCGAAATATGAGGTGCTGTGCCTCCAATTTGCGTTTAGCCTCACTCTGACAATGGAGGAGACCCAGGACAGAAAGGTCTTTGTAGGAATGGGAAGGAAAATTAAAGTGTCCAGCAACCGGGAGATCAGGTAGGTCCAGGCGGGCTGAGCGAAGGTGTTTTGCGAAACGATCGCCCAGTCTGCGTTTGGTCTCGCCGATGTATAAGAGTCCACATCTTGAACAACGGATACAGTAGATGAGGTTGGAGGAGGGGCAAGTGAACCTCTGCCTGACCTGAAAGGACTGTCAGGGTCCCTGGACAGAGTCGAGGGAGGAGGTACAGGGACAGTTGTTGCATCTCCTGCGGTTGCTAGTCACAATCACATACGTTGGATGACCCACTGAGTTTGTCCAGCATTTTGTGTATTGTTCAAGATTCCTTGTGTCTCTATTTTACTGGCCCATAATTTATCATTGTAATAGACAATAGACAATAGACAATAGGTGCAGGAGTAGGCCATACGGCCCTTTGAGCCAGCACTACCCTTCAATGTGTTCATGGCTGATCATCCCCAATCAGTGCCCCGTTCCTGCCTTCTCCCCATATCCCCCTGACTCCGCTATTTTTAAGAGCCCTATCTAGCTCTCTCTTGAAAGTATCCAGAGAACCGGCCTCCACCGCCCTCTAAGGCAGAGAATTCCACAGACTCACCACTCTGTGTGTGAAAAGTGTTTCCTCGTCTCCGTTTTAAATGGCTCACCCCTTATTCTTAAACTGTGGCCGCTGGTTCTGGACTCCCCCAACATCGGGGAACGTGTTTCCTGCCTCTAGCGTGTCCAAGCCCTTAATAATCTTTTATGTTTCAATGAGATCTCCTCTCATCCTTCTAAACTCCAGAGTGTGCAAGCCCAGCTGCTCCATTCTCTCAGCATATGACAGTCCCGCCATCTCGGGAATTAACCTGGTGAACCTACGCTGCACTCCCTCAATAGCAAGAATGTCCTTCCTCAAATTAGGGGACCAAAACTGCACACAATACTCCAGGTGTGGTCTCACTAGGGCCCTATACAACTACAGAAGGACCTCTTTGCTCCTGTACGCAACTCCTTCTTGGTCTGACAGGCTGTCACACAAAAAATCATCTCAATTCAGCATAAATCTGAGCGAAAATATACCTTATAAGTAATGAAGTTCCATTCTGTGTAGGGAGGAAATGCAGGTGCCGGTTTAAACCGAAGATAGACACAAAAAGCTGGAGTAACTCAGGGGGACAGACAGTTTTGACCTAAAACGCCACCTATTCCTTTTCTCCAGGGATGCTCTGATCCACTGAGTTACTCCAGCTTTTTGTGTCAATCTTCATGAACTCCCATTAGTTGATTTAATTTTTGGTTCCTTTGCTCTGTGTAGGATTTGGATCTTGTTCCCCTTTTCAGTATTCTGTGGATTTCTCGTTAGTGTAGTCTAGAGATAGGCCCTGTGAAAACAGGCCATTCGGCCCACCGAGTCCGTGCCGACCAGCGATCCCCGCGCACTAACACTACCCTACACACACTGGGGACAATTTACAATTTTACCAAGCCAATTAACCTACAAACCTGTGCAGCTTTGGAGTGCGGGAGGAAACCAGAGCACCCGGAGAAAACCCACGCAGGCCAGGGGGAGAAAGTACAAACTCCGTACAGACCAGCACCCGTGGTCAGGATCGAACCCGGGTCTCTGGCGCTGTGAGGCAGCAACTCGACCGCTGCGCCGTTATGCTGCCCAAACAGTGCAGCAAAAGATGCCAGGCAGATGTTTTTAAGGGTTGCGAAATAGTGTGGGTTTTTTGTAATATCCAAACGGTGGAAACTCAGCAACTGAATAAAAATGAAATACAAAGTTACCGATCAAAACTGAAGCGCATGATAGGATTTTAAATGATAAAAGGGAAAAAAGCTTCTTAATATAAGTAAACAATTCTGTACGCTCGAACTTGTCAGGCGACTTAAATTACTACAGGGACCTTCTTGCTGTTGTCTTTATTTATTCCTTAAGATGTGGGCATCACATCACTTGATCCTACCTAAAAACACGAATTTGGATTTGGATAGGCAGCACGGTATGTCATCTTCATTCTGTAACGATTTGATCAGAAATGCGA
The DNA here is from genome assembly GCA_035221665.1 of Okamejei kenojei. NCBI lineage: Eukaryota > Metazoa > Chordata > Chondrichthyes > Rajiformes > Rajidae > Okamejei > Okamejei kenojei. The sequence continues at coordinate 10,535,489 of CM069139.1, forward strand.
CATGTTTCATTGCTGACGCTGGTTTTCTAGTCTTAAAGTGAGTGAAGGAGGCAAGTTTCCGGTTTGCATTCGTGCAAAGCCCCTCAGCCCTCTGCAGTTAATAAAACAAACTGGAGATTGCATTCATATCATAACACTATCTTCTACAAATCTCCCAAGGCAAATTCTCTGCCTATGCTAACTATTGTTTTTAATGTCAGCCCAGATTTCCAAGGTAACAATACCCATTCCGCAGTGTAATAAAATACCAGTAAATAATGAAATTCCTTGCGAAAGTGATAGGAGCAACATAAGGCCGTCTACTCCACCATTCGATCTATCTCTCCCTCCTAACCCCGTTCTCCTGCCTTCTCCCCCATAACCCCTGACACCCGTACTAATCAAGAATCTATCTATCTCTGCCTTTAAAATGTCCATGGGCCTCCACAGCCTTCTGTGGCAATGAATTCCAGAGATTCACCACCTTCTGGCCAAAGAAATTCCTCCTCATCTCCTTCCTAAAGGAACACCCTTTAATTCTGAGGCTGTGAGCTCTCTGGTCCTAGGCCAGGGGTGGGGAACCTTCTCATGTTGGAATGCCGCATTAAGTTGGCTGTAATCTAATAAGGCCGCATCCAATAAACTTCAATTGTGTATACTTCAAAATGTGCATTATTTTGTTAAAATAGCCCTCATGACTTTCTAATGTTTTAATTGTAGCCGTCAGTCGGGGGAGGATTATTTCGTTGAATCTTCTTTTACTCTTTGGTATTTTAAATATGTTCATTTTAAGATAAAAATAAAAATAAATGAAAGACGAACAAAAACATATTAATACAAATAAAAGGATTTGTTCTGCAAAATATGGATTCATTCAAAAGGCCGCACTTAATGGCCTAGAAGACCGCACACGGCCGTAAGGCCGCAGGTTCCCCACCCCTGTCCTAGACTCTCCCACTAGTGGACACATCCTCTCCATGTCCACCCCATCCAGGTCTTTCACTATGGAACCTGTTAACACATGCAAGGTTAATTGTCCACCAGTCTTTGCTTCCAATTACACTGTGGCAGCACCTAGTGGTGAAGCTGGGTATTCAGAACCCTCGGCATTGGTCTGGACTATTACGTAATTTGGCGGGCTTTTGAGAACGATGAGTAGTTAGTGCTCCTCGCATCGAATGGAGCTGCAATCGTTAGTTCTTGACTAGGTACTCGGTAGTTCGAGCATTGTTTTTGCTAACAAAGAATATTTTGCTCCACCTGCCTGGTCTCAAATAGCAAAAACAATATGCTCAGTCTTCCGATCTAATGGAATGGCTCTGAATTACGAGCAGGTTGATAAATTGTGGTTGAGATATCCTCAATTTTCTTACTCTCACTGGATGGGAACGATCAGGTTCTGGAAGTTTCTCACAGTTTAATATCATCATTTTTTACATCTTGTCCTGTGTATTTGATTCTTCATTACTGCTGCTTTATTAATTTTTAATTTCAATAAGTCTTCATAAACATTAGTTTGCATGGTCCCACTTGTTCTGATTGTTGACTGATTCTCACAAGTTCACAAGTTATAGGAGTAGAATTAGGCCACTCGGCCCATCGAGTCCACTCCGCCATTCACTCATGGCTGGTCTCTGGTCTCCCAATCCCATTTCCCCCATAACCCATGACACCCGATCTAATCAAGAATCTGTCTATCTCTGCCTTAAAAATATCCACTGACTTGGCCTCCACAGCCCTCTGCGGCAATGAGTTCCACAGATTAACTACCCTCTGGCTAAAGATGTTTCTCCTCACCTCCTTTCAAAAAGAGCGCTCTTTAATTCTGATGCTATGACCTCTGGTCCTAGACTCTCCCACCAGTGGAAACATTTTTTTCCACATCCACTCTATCTACACCTTTTATTATTCTGTAAGCTTCAATGAGGTCCCCCCCACCACCCTCAATCTTCTAAACTCCAGTGAGTGAATTTGCATTTATAATATCACCATGGTGACTTTTCAGAAAACCCACAGTGGATTTTAACTGCACTCTCAAATGATCATTACTGTCAAATAACAGCAAAGATTTTTTTGTGTGTGGATTTTAATATATTTTGATAGATTCTTTTTCTATACCTTTTTTTAAAAAATATTTGTAGTATTAGTTTTATCACCTTATGTGCTGTCTCCAAGTGGCCATTATGTGTGATTGTATGTAGGAAGGAACTACAGATGCAGGTTTACTCCAGCATTTTGTGTCTGTCTTCGGTGTAAACCAGCATCTGCAGTGCCACAAGGAGAGAGCACAAAAGGTGATAAAACCAATATTTAAAAAATTAAAACAGGCAGTATTTCTGGAAAGTAGGAATGTGTGACGTTTCGGGTCGAGGTAGGGTCGCCAACTTCCTCACTCCCGAATAAGGGACAAAAGGTCAAAATACGGGGCAAATTCCCGACGGCAATTTGTTGACCGACACGGCTGTGGCTGGGTGAATGGTGAGTTGGGCCCGGGTGCTGGACTGCACACAAAGCCCAGCCGGCGGGCCAGCTGAGGAGTTTTGGCCCGGGCCGCGCGACGTCGCGCGCAAAGTCCGGCGCCCCACCCAACTCATGAACCGATAAACAGCCATGAGAAGGAGGGGGGGTGGTGGTGTCGGCAGTAAGCGAAGGTCCGAAGGTCGAACAGCTGGCCGGGCTGCCGACCGACGGGGCCACGGGCGAGGCGCTGCTGCTGCTGCTGCTGCACTCCATGGGCTGCACTACGTCGGGACGGGTGAGGCGGGGCCGGACGCGGCTCTCCGACCCGACAGTCCCCTCGACCCGAGTACCACCAGTCAAATACGGGACAAGGGCGGTCCCATACGGGACAAACTAATTTAGCCCAATATACGGGATATCCCGGCTTATACGGGACAGTTGGCGACCCTAGTTCGAGTTTCCCTCCAAATTTTTTTCTTTCAATTTGTTCCTGCCTTCTCCCCATATCCCCTGACTCCGCTATCTTTAAGAGCCCTATCTAGCTCTCTCTTGAAAGTATCCAGAGAACCGGCCTCCACCGCCCTCTGAGGCAGAGAATTCCACAGTATCACAACTCTCTGTGCGAAAAAGAGTTTCCTCATCTCCGTTCTAAATGGCTTACCCCGTTATTCTTAAACTGTGGCCCCTGGTTCTGGACTCCCCCCAACATCGGGTACATGTTTCCCGCCTCTCGCGATGCTGCCTGACATCCTGTGTTACCCCAGCACTTTTTTGTAAACAACCATCCGAATTCCTTGTGTTTATAAGTTTAAGTGAGTAAGTAAGTAACTTTATTGGCCAAGTGGAGGCAGGATCGATTTTAACATTTAAAAGTAAAGTGGATAGGTATATGGACGTGAAGGGAATGGAGGGGTATGGTCTGAGTGCAGGTAGATGGGACTAGGGGAAAACAAATGGTCGGCACGGACTGGAAGGGCCGAGAGGGCCTGTCTCCGTGCTGTAATTGTTATATGTTATATGTTATACAAGGAATTTGCCTTGGTGCTTATAAGTGATAGGCGCAGATTTAGGCCATTCAGCCCATCAAGTCTACTCCACCATTCAATCATGGCTGTTCTATCTTCCCCTCTCAATCCCATTCTCCTGCCTTCTCCCCGTAACCCCGTACTTAACCTTCTGTTTAACTGTTATGTAATTCTCACTTGAATAATGCCAGTAAACATGGAACACACTTGCGAAGCTTTGGCTCGGTGAGGCTGATCATTGTGTCAGCTAGTAATTCAGATTGTTTACTGCCTGCGGTAGAGTCCAAGGTCGTCGACCTGAAGCGGTGACTTTGCTTCTTTTTCTGCAAATGCTGCCTGATCTTTAGACTTTAGAGATGCAGTGAGGAAACTGGCCCTTCGGCCCACCGCGTCCGCGCCGACCAGCGCGCGTACAAACCCCGCACAGACAGCACCCGCAGTCAGGATCGAACCTGCGTCTCAGACTCGCGAGAGTCAGCAACGCTGCCGCCGCGCCACTGTTCATCAACTGTACGTAAGGAAATAAATTGACTGTTCGTTTGCACGTGTGAAATAAAAGTGCCTTTGAATTACATTCTGTATCTTTCCCTTTGCTTTCATCTATCGTGCTGGCCTTTGATCTGATTACATTGACATACGGTATATTTGATCAGTTTGGAGAGCATGCAAAACAAGGCTTTTCATTGTACCTCGGGACGCATGACAATAGTCATTCTAAACCCAACAGGGCACACGGGGAGGTGCAGCGGCTACGTTGCTGCCTCACAGCGCCAGAGACCCGGGTTCGATCCCGACAGTGGGAGCTGTCTGCACGGAGTTTGAACGTTCGCCCCGCGAGCTGCATGGGTTTTTCTGCAAGATATTCGATTTCCTCCCGCTCATTCACAAGTTCACAAGCTACAAGTTATCGGAGTAGAGTTAGGCCATTCGGCCCATCGAGTCTGCTCCGCCATTCATTCAATCACGGCTGATCTCTGCCTCCTAATCCCATTTTCCTGCCTTCTCCCCGTAACCTTTGACACCCGTTCGAATCGAGAATTCCTGTCGCATAGATTTGTAAAAAGTATTTTCCCTTCATGCAGTCGGCTTTCTAAAAAAAATGTAAACACATTTCTACTTGTGATCACTTGAAAAATATCTATGTCATCAAGCCATTAGCCATTTCACGGAATATGTTAGAGAGTATGTAAAACTTAATAACCTATTAAATACATTTTAAATTATCAGACGCCTGCAACTATGCTTTTTCATTAAAATAGTGGGGATGGCACGGTGGCGCAGCGGTAGAGTTGCTGCCTTACAGCGCTCGCAGCACCTGAGACCCAGGTTCGATCCTGACTAGGGGTGCTGTCTGTACGGAGTTTGTACGTTCTCCCTCGTGACCTGCGTGGGTTTCCTCCAAGATCTTCTGATTCCTCCCACAGTCCAAAGACGTACAGGTTTGAAGTTTGATTGAATAAGTTTATTGGCCAAGTATTCACATACAAGGAATTTGCCTTGGTGCTCCGCCCGCAAATGACAACATGACATACCGTGACAGCTGGGAATGACACTTAAAACATTACACATTAATATTAAACCATTATTGATGAAGCATGTGAATTAAATAGGTTGATTGGCTTGGTATCAATGTAAATTGTCCCTAGTGTGTGTAGGATAGTGCTCGTGTGCGGAGATCGCTGGTCGGTGCGGACACGGTGGGCCGAAGGGCCTGTTTCCGTGCTGTACCTCCAAACTAAAAAACACAGTACATTGCCTCTCAGAGCTTGGCATTAAGAATAAGGAGTAAGCCGTTAGGACGGAGACGAGGAAACACTTTTTCTCACAGAGAGTGGCGAGTCTGTGGAATTCTCTGCCTCAGAGGGCAGTGGGGTTGGTTTTCTGGAAGCTTTCAAGAGAGAGCTAGACAGGGCTCTTAAAAGTCAGGGGATATGGGGAGAAGGCAGGAACGGGCAACTGATTGGGGATGATCAGCCATGATCACATTGAATGGCGGTGCTGACTGGAAGGGCCGAATGGCCTACTCCTGCACCTATTGTCTATTGTCTATTGTCTATTGTCTATTGTCTATTGATGCATTTCTGCATTTGATTGTGGAGAAAACTTTCTTATAAAATGCAGTACATTTAGACATGCCTTTTCCTTCAACTGTCCCTGAATGAAGTCACTTTATTCTTCAGATCTCTTTACCGGTTGCTGGAAGTTTGCTTAAACAAATAATAATAGGTTGCGAAAAAAAAAAACCCAACAGAATTGAAGACAAGCAATTTGTGCTAAATGTCATTGAAATGTCAGGGAGTGATTCACGATGCAGTGTGAAAGTAGAGATACAGTAATTGCAAGCTGGAGATGGCACAATTAAAAAAACAACTCATTCCTCCAGTCATAGAGTGATACAGTCTGAAGAAGGGCCTCGACCCGAAACGTCGCCTATTTCCTTCGCTCCATAGATGCTGCCTCGCCCGCTGAGTTTCTCCAGCATTTTTGTCTACTTTCGATTTTCCAGCATCTGCAGTTCCTTCGTAAGCATAGGGTGCTTAAAGTATTCTAGAGAAAGTTAGATAGAGCTCTAGGGGCTAGTGGAGTCAAGGGATATGGGGAGAAGGCAGGCACGGGTTATTGTTAGGGAACGATCAGCCATGATCACAATGAATGGCGGTGCTGGCTCGAAGGGCCGAATGGCCTCTTCCTGCACCTATTTTCTAAGTATTCTATTGTATTCTATGAGTGGTACAGTGTGGAAACAGCCCCTTCCGCCCAACTTGCCCACACCGGCCAACATGGCCCAGCTACACTAGTCCCACCTGACCGCATTTGGCCCATAGCCCTCCAAACCTGTCCTATCCATGTACCTGTCTAACTGTTTCTTAAATGTTGGGATAGTCCCAGCCTCAACTACCTCCTCTGGCAGCTTGTTCCATACACCCACCACCCTTTGTGTGAAAAAGCTACCCCTCAGATTCCGATTAAATCTTTTCTCCTTCACCTTGAGCCTATGTCCTCTGGTCCTAGATTCACCTGAGCTGGGCAAGAGACTCTGTGCATCTACCCGATCTATTATTTTATGCACCTCTATAAGATCATTTGGTTTATGTTTCACTCGCAAGAAGAAGATTCACAAGTTCACGTTACAAGTTATAGGAGTAGAGTTAGGCCATTCGGCCCATCGAGTCTACTCTGACATTCATTCAATCATGGCTGATCTCTGCCTCCTAATCCCATTTTCCTGCCTTCTCCCCAAACCCTTTGACACCCATTCCAACCGAGAATTCCTGTAGCATTGCTTTGTAAAAAGGTATTTTACCTTCATGCAGTCAGCTCTCTAACTTCACTACATATTAATTCCCAAGTTAAAAAAAAATGTTAAACGCATTTCTACTTGTGAGCACTTGAAAAATATCTATATTACCGAGCCATTAGCTATTTTACAGAATATATTAGAGAGTATGTTTAACTTAATAACCTATTAAATCCATTTTTAATTATCAGAGGATTGCAACTATGCTTTTCCATTGAAGCAGAGGGGCGGCCCAGTGGCACAGCGGTAGAGTTGCTGCCTTACAGTGCTCGCAGCGCCGGAGACCCTGGTTCGATCCTGACTGTGGGCGCTGCTGTCTGTACGGAGTGTGTACGTTCTCCCCCGTGACCCGCATGGGTTTTCTCCGAGATCTTCGGTTTCCTCCCACACTGCAAAGACGTGCAGGTATGTAGGTTCATTGGCTTGGTGTAAGTGCAAATTGTCCATAGCGTGTGTAGGATAGTGTTAGTGTACGGGGATCGCCGGTCGGCGCGGATTCAGTGGGCCGAAGGGCCTGTTTCCGCGCCGTATCTCTAAACGAGACTAGACGCAACTGTTGTTATCTATTCAGTTGTCTGTCTTTTGAATCTATATACTGAAGGTTCTTTGTAGTTTACTAAGGGTATTACAGAGTACACGGTTTACCTCTCTGTTCTGCTGCTTTAATTTAACGTACAAGGGAATCTACCGTCTGAGTGTCCTCAGGGCTTTATAGAAACATAGAAAGTAGGTGCAGGAGTAGGCCATTCTGCCCTTCGAGCCAGCACCACCATTCAATGTGATCATCCACAATCAGTACTTCAATCATTCGGGACATAAGGCAATGGGACCTGGCATTGGGGGGGGGCACCGAGGGGAGCGCCAAGGAGACCGAGCATGGGGGCACCCCCGCTGAGAACTAAGGAGGACCCCAAATGGAATACTTTGTATTATTATTATTATTATTATTATTATTATTATTATTATTATTATTATTATTATTATTATTATTATTATTTTTGTTTTGTTTTTGTTTTATTTAATTCTTTATTTCGAACAGAATAAAAGAATAAAATGCAAGTGTGAAACAACATGCAAAAAACAAACAAGAATATTTACAAAGTGTCATAAACAGTACCTATAAATAAATAAATAGAATCCTTTGTAACTCTGTTGGTGCCCTTTATGTAGCGACCCTTTGCATACCTTGTGTGTGCAAAACAAAGAATCTCACTGTGACTTGTCACATGTGACAATAAAGCATTCATTCATTCATTCATAAAACACTCTTGACTTGAACCTTCACTCCCCCGGTGCAGAAATCTCAACAAAAACAGCATGTTTAGTGTAGATTAATCAGGTCAAATTCTCTCTCCCACAACAAACGTCGGGGAGAGACCAGTGTCAGGGGGACACCGGTAGCATCTCCCTGACGAGAAGTCTGGTATTTCCAGGTCAACGTGCGCATAATTGGGCGGCGCGGTGGCGCAGCGGTGAAGTCGCTGCCTCACAGCGCCAGAGACCCGGGTTCGATCCCGACCACGGGCGCTGTCTGTACGGAGCTTGTACCTTCTCCCCGTGACCTGCGTGGCTTTGCTCCGGGTGCTCCGGTTTCCTCCCACACTCCAAAGACGCCCAGATTTGTAGGTTAATTTGCTTTGGTAAAATTGTAAATTGCCCCCAGAGTGTGTAGGGTAGTGCTAGTGCACGGGGATCGCTGGTCGGTGCGGACTCGCTGGGCCTGTTTCCGCTATCTCCATCTCTATCTCTATCTTAATTGTGAAATTCTGGAGTTGCGGTATGATGGCAACAGATGCAGATACATTGTCCCACTGAGCATCCCACTGCACCAAGATAGTAGCTATCAAAGCTATCAGCACGGAGACACAATGGAATGCAGATACTAGAGACTTAAGCCAACACAGAGCGCTGGAGAAACTCAGTGAGTCAGGCAGCATCGGGGGAGGGAATGGACTAGCAACGTTTCACATTGGGACCCCTCTTCAGACTGGGAAATTGACTGGGCTAGCGGTAGGATCGAACCCGGATCTCTGGCGCTGCGAGGCAGTGGTAGAATTGCTGCCTCGCAGCGCCAGAGGCCCGGGTTCGATCCTGACTACGGGCGCTGTCTGTACAGAGTTTGTACGTTCTCCCCGTGACCGGGTGGGTTTTCTCCGAGATCTCCGATTTCCTCCCACACTCCAAAGACTTACAGGTGTGTAGGTTAAATTGTAAACTGCCCCTAGTGTGTGTAGGATAGCGCTAGTGTGCGGCGGTCGCTGGTCGGCGCGATCTCGGTGGGCGGAAGAGCTTGTTTCCACGCTGTATCTCTAAACTAAACTAAACTAAACCATGAGGATTGTTTAAGAAAGAACTGTTGATGCTGGAAAAATTGAAAGAGGACAAAAATGCTGGAGAAACTCAGCGGGTGAGGCAGCATCTATGGAGCGAAGGAATAGGTGACGTTTCGAGTCGAAACCCGAGAGAGAGAGAGAGACTGGGGATAGAATTATGAATCATTTATTAAAAAGATGAATAAGCTCTTTCATTAGTTTGGCGAGTTCTCACAAGAGCATATTTGTTAATCTATCATGCAATAAAACTTCCTAACACTTTCTTTCTTAAGGAAAACATGATAAACCAGTGCTTTAATAAATTAAATCAACATAAATGTTATTGTAAGGTTTAATGTGACCAGGAAATAAACCCTTACTACTGTGGGACCGTAAAGCTGTCTAGTCTGCCCATGATATTTATGCAAACGTTTGGTTTTCAATTTTATGTTGAGATTACCCATTATTTAATCACATGTGCATATCTCAGAAGCATCGCATGTCGTAAATCACATCTCACTATGGACTGAAGGCTAGTTCGACTTTAGGGAATTCCATTAGCACGTTTTGCATTTTACAACAGAGAGGAGCCTGTCTGCCTTCAAAAGGTCACAAGTTCTGGGAGCAGAATTCGACCCACCACGTCTACTCCACCATTCACAATCACGATAAACATTATAATACTTTATTAGCCATGTATGTTTCGCAACATACGAGGAACTTCATTTGCCAAGTCAGTCAGGTATGTTTCTATAAGTTTCCCCCTTCCCCTCATCCTTCTAAACTCCAGTGAATACAAGCCTAGCCTTTTCAATCTTTCCTCATATGACAGACCCGCCATCCCAGGGATCAATCTCGTGAGCCTACGCTGCACTGCCTCAATCACACCGTCTGTTTCATTGGTCGCGACCGAAATCGTCACACATCCATGTCCACCAGAAGATGCTGCCCGATCCGCTGAGTTACTCCAGTACGTTTTGGTCATTCACGGAATTTATTTTGATAGTCACCAGTTAACTGGTTCACCACCATGTCCTTGAGCTAACTATCTCATATCTATGTCCTCTGCTTCAGTTTCCAAGCCTCCGAGATCAGGCCCAACCTAGTCTGAAGAAACATCCCAACCCAGAAAAGTCACCTATCCATCTTCCCCAGAGACGCTGCCTGACCTGCTGAATTACTCCAGCACTTTGTATCATTTTTTTTTTGTAAACCAGCATCTGCAGTTCCTTGTGTCTATATTCCTCTGCTTGGGCAGCAGTTGAATGTTACTCCCTGTTAATTCAGATGCTCTCATAGTTTTGAACACCTTAATTAATGTCCTCTTAAGCTCTGCCCTCTTGATCAATATTAGCCTCTTTAGGCAAGCATGAGGTCATACGTTCAGAAGTGATCAGAGTAGAATTAGGCCATTCGGCCCATCAACTCTACTCCACCCTTCAATCATGGCTGATCTATCTCTCCCTTCAAACCCCATTCTCCTGCCTTCTCCCCATAACCTCGGACACACGTACTAATCAACAATCTATCTCTCTCTGCCTTAAAAATACCCACAGCCTTCTGTGGCAATTAATTCCACAGATTCACCGCCCTCTGACTAAAGAACTTCCTCCTCACCTCCTTCCGAAAGGAACGTCCTTTAATTCTGAGGCCGTGACCTCTAGTCCTAGACTCTCCCACTAGTGGAAACATCCTCTCCACATCCACTCTACCCAAGCCTTTTCTCCCTGTTAATTCTCTCAAATGATTAATCTCCTTTTATGCTCAGCTCTAAGTCGATCAATATTTGCCTCCTTTCAAGCTTAGCGAGTCTCCTGACCTTGAGGTCCTTTCTGAGGAACGGCGGCCAGCACTGTGATAGATTGGCAGCCTGTTATTCCATTCAAAAGAAAAATTCTTAGTTGAGCTTTGGGTTAGTTTTGTTTGGTTTTCAGAGATACGGCGTGGAAACAGGCCCTTTGGCCCACCGGGTCCGTGCCTACCCCATACACTAACACTAGCCGACACATACAAGCGACGATTTATATCTCTACCGGAGATCTCAGAGAAAACCCACTCAGGTCACGGGGAGAACGTACAACCTCCGTACAGCCAGCACCCATACACCCGCGGTCGGGATCGAACCCGGGTCTCTGGCGCGGTAAGGCAGCAACTCTACCGCTGTGCCACCCACAAATTCTGCTCAATCTATAAACTTGGTTCGATTTGCTTTCGTTTGTTGCGGGCAATTGCCTAAGAATTTGTTGTCAACATTCTAAGTAAGGACAAAACTGATTTAGAGATATCTTTGTCTTCTGCACTTTAAGGAAAAACAAAATTGTATTTAAGAATTCCATATTCATCCTGTTCTTCTTCTAACATTTTAGCACTTCATATTTATGAAACATTTGGACAGGTACATGGATAGGACAGGTTTAGAGGGATATGGGCCAAACGCGGGCAGGTGGGACTGCAGATGCTGGTTTACACTGAAGATTGACACAAAATGCTGGCGTAACCCAGTGGGACCTCGGGAGAGAAGGGGTGGGAGACATTTCAGGTCAAGATCCTTCTTCAGACTGCGAGTCGGGGAGAGGGAGGCGCAGAGATATGGAAGGGCAAGGTGTGAAATCGACAGATCAAAGAAGATGATGATGAGGTTTCTTAAATGGCTCATTGTTAGCTGAGGGGAAGGTGGCAAGGAGGCATATAGTCAGCGACATTAGTCAGAAGGGCAGCAAAACTAGTCGGAGAACTAGGTTGGTGGAAGGACAGAGAGAGAGAGAGAAAGAGGGAAACCAAGGGTGACGTGAAGTTAGAGATAGTGTAGATGGGACCCGGTGGTTGGTGTGGGCAGGTTGGGCCAAAAGGTGTGTTTCCACACTGTGTGACTCTATATGTTTGTACTTTCCTCAACAAAATGTATTTCTTCACAAAAGTTTTACCTGGTGTCCATCTGTCAACTCAATCTCCAATTAGCCTGTATTGTCTACCGTCCAACAGGCAGCTAATCATTTCCAGAATATCTGTGAGCCAGAGCCTCAAAACAAACAAATATTCCCAGATCTGTCAAAGAAAGAGATTACCAGGTGTGTCTAAAATCATGAGAGAAATAGATTGTGTAGATGCACAGAATGTCTGGCCCAGAGTAGGGGAATTGAGGACCAGAGGACACACTGTAGGTTCAAAGTGAAGGGGAAAAGATTTAATAGGGATCTGAGGGGTAGCTTTTTCACGCAAAGTGTGGTGGGTGTATGGAAAGAGCTACCAGAAGAGGTAGTTGGGGTTGGGACAATCCTAATGGTTAAGAAACAGTTATACAGGTACATGGATAGAACAGATTTGGAAGGATATGGAGGTAGGACTAGTGTAGCTGGGACATGTTGGCAGGTGTGGGCAAGTTGGGCCGAAGGGCTCGTTTCCACACTGTATCATTCTATGACTATGACTCTGGGACGCTATTTAGTTAAGTTTAGAGATACAGCGTGGAAACAGGTCCTTTAGCTCACCGTGTCCATGCCGACCTAATTGGTCATTTTAGAAGAGTTTGATAAAATGACATGTTGAAGACCTCCTTCGACTATGTAGAAGACCTGCTTCAACCTCCCTTCGACTATGTTGAAGACCAGCCTCGACTAGTGGAGAGTGAAGACGACCTCCGACGACTAGCATCGGGAAAATTGGACACCAGCCTCGACTAGTGGAGAGTGAAGACGACCTCCTTCGACCTCCCTTCGACTATGTTGAAGACTATCTACGACTACCTTTGACTACCCTCGACTACCTACGGCTAACATGCCGACCTACTACGACCTACTACGACTAAACCTACGAGTAAAAAAAGTATCGTTTTTTTCCTCGGCGACCTTTTTTTTACTCGCGGGCATTTTTCAACATGTTGAGAAAAACACTGCGGCCTAGCTGAGGCCTCGAGTACGCGGAGACCACTCTCGAGCATGAAGGAGAGTTACGAAGACCTCCTACGTCCTCGTGTCGACCATGCTGCGAGTATGGGTCGAGGGCAAACTCGCAGATTAGGTCGCCCAAGTGGGACAGCCCCTTTAATGTGCGGGAATCGCTGGTCATCACAAATTTGATGGGCCAAAGAGCCTTTAAACTACACAAGGATAGACGCAAATTGCTGGTTTGATGAAGGGTCTTGACCTGAAACATCACCCATTCCTTCTCTCCAGAGATGCTGCCTGACCCGCTGAGTTACTCCAGCTTTTTGTGTCTATCCCCAGTCCATAGTTTGTTGTAGGACTGTGGTCTTCAACATTTCGTTCCTTACAGCACCCACCAACACGCCACACAATTGGCTCTAGAGTCATCCCAAAGTTTGGTCGGAAAGTTTACGAGGAATCAAAATGCGACGATTTTCACGAATGACTATTACCTCACAGGGAAACAAATCATTAAATTTATACCACGCCTGCCTCTTAAGGGCCTGGCCCACTTAGGCGACTGCCGTTGACTGTCACAGTCATAGCAGGTCGCCAAAAAAGTGGCGAGTGGACCCCCCCCCCCCCCCCCCACCCCACGACAATGTCTACGACAACCTACCACTTAGTTGACGGTAAGCTACCGACAACCGGCGACCCATCAGGTCGTCCACCTACGACCACACCTACGGCAACCCTACGACCACACAGGCGACAACCGACAACAACCGACGTCCACCTGCGACAACGGCCCTGTCGGAGACAACTGAAGACAACTGAAGACAATTCAGCCGCCGGTACCTGTCGCCGGTTGACGTCGGTAGCCGCCAATGGAATTCACCGACGTCAGCACCCGGCGACAACCTGCGTCATCCTGGCGACAACCTACGACAGCGCCTATGGCAGGAGAAGACAAGCCACGTCAAGCCCACAGTCGCCGAAATGTTGTGAACATTTCAAAATCCAGCGGCGACTAGAAAAACCTTGAGGGGACTACTCACGACCATACAGGTGTCATCCCGCGACCATGTGACGACAGCCTAGTTGCCGAAAATATCGCCTGAGTGAGACATGGGCTTTAGAAATGTTTTTAAGCTCATCACATCATAGAGCAATAAACACGTTGCGATTCAACATCTGTGAAATCAAAGACAAACTGCAGAAACCTCAGAAATAACAATGAGCAGACAATTGCGTTAATATACACTCTGTATAATGTCTCACTGTGCGACTGCTATGCACTCTACCTGAGATGCTCATCTAATATGTATCTAAGTGCTTCTGTCTTGTGATACCTGTACTGAACTGCATACAAATATGAATTTCACTGCACCTCGGTGCATGTTCATATGTTCATACGTGATAGGAGTAGAATTAGGCCGCTCGGCCCATCCAGTCCACTCCGCCATTCAATCGTGGCGGGTCGAAGAAGAAGGGTGGAGCCTACCCAAAACGTCACCTATCCATGTTCTCCAGAGATTCTGAATTACCCCCGCACTTAAGGTCATAAGGTCATAAGGAATAGAAGTAGAATTAGGCCATTCGGCCCATCAAGTCTACTCCATCATTTAATCAAGGCTGATTTATCTCTTCCTCCTAACCCCATCAGAAACATAGAAACATAGAAAATAGGTGCGGGAGGAGGCCATTCGGCCCTTCGAGCCAGCACCGCCATTCATTGTGATCATGGCTGATCGTCCGCTATCAATAACCCGTGCCTGCCTTCTCCCCATATCCCTTGATCCACTAGCCCCTAGAGCTCTATCCTACTCTCTCTTAAATCCATCCAGTGACTTGGCCTCCACTGCCCTCTGTGGCAGGGAATTCCATAAATTCACAACTCTCTGGGTAAAAAAGTTTGTTCTCACCTCAGTCTTAAATGACCTCCCCTTTATTCTAAGATAAAGGGGAGGTCATTCTCCTGCCTTCTCCCCATAACCTCTGATACCCGTACTAATCAAGAATCTATCTATCTCGGCCTTAAATATATCCACTGACTTGGCCTCCAGAGCCTTTTGGCCCAGTCTCCACGGCCCGGGCCAAAACTCCTCAGCTGGCCCGCTGGCTGGGCCTTGTGTGCAGTCCAGCACCCGGGCCAACTCATCATTCACCCAGCCACGGCCGAGTCGGTCAACGAATTGCCATTAGGATTTTGACCCTTATTTTGACCGTTTGTCACTTATTTGGAAGTGAGGAAGTTGGCAACCCGAGTACCAAGTCTACACCAAGGTCGAGAGATAAGCATTCAGCTGGTCACTGGAGATGCAGTGGAGATGGAGCACGTTTCCTTGCTCCTCAAATGAAACACAAATGGGCCTGTCCCACTTAGGCGATTTTTCAGCGGACTGCCAACGACTGTCTTTCTTTCTTTCTTTCTTTTAAAATCTTTTTATTGGTATTATTTTCCAAATAAACAAATCAAAATAAAACATAAAAAACAGAGCAAAAAGAATAATGATAAACATTACAATGATATTGATACATAGGGATCAGGATTACATTAATAACAGGTATAACCTGATACGAGTCCAATGTCAAAATACACATTGAATATAGACCTCCCGGTCACTATGTAAATATAGTTAAATCTTTAAAAGAAAACTTATAAATGTAGAAAAAAAACACAAAAATAAAAAGACAAAAAAGGAAAAAAGGAAAAAAACAAAACTCCCCTAAACTAAAAAAAAAAAATTAATAATAATAAAATAAGAATTAAAATAAAATAAAGAAATAAAATCTACGCAAAGCAAAACAGAATCTGAACTAAAAGTTTCAACAATTTAAGTCTGTATTAAACACCCTATAAAGGTAAAATAGTCTTTATAAAGGTTGGAGAGGGAGAAATTTATGTTGTATGAAAGTGTTCAATAAATTTTCCCCAAGTCTTATCAAATTTAACCAAGGATTCAACAATGTCGCTCCTAATTTTTTATAAATTCAAACATGATATCGTTTCAGAATACCACTGGAGTGTGGTCGGAGAGTTGGAGTCTTTCCATTTAAATAAAATAGATCTTCTGGCGATTAATGTGGTAAAAGCAATCAGCCGATGGGCGGAGAGGGACAAATGAATAGAATCTAACATTGGCAGCCCAAACATTGCAGTAATAGGATGAGGTTGTAAATCAATACCTAAGACTACAGAAATAGTATCAAAAACTTCTTTCCAATATTTTTTTTAAAAAGTGGGCAGGACCAAAACATATGGGTCAGTGAGACTGTCAAGTTGCCGGCAGTCGCCTCAAAACCCGGCAACTGGAACGGCGACTGTCAGAGTGGAACACACACACACACACACACACACACACACACACACACACACACACACACACACACACACACACACACACACACACGCACATGCACACGCACACACACACACACACGCACACACACACACGCACACACACACACACACACACACACACACACGCACACACGCACACACGCGCACACGCGCACGCACACTCACACGCACACACACACATACACACACATCGCAAAGGCGGGGGCCAGGGCAAGCGGGGGAGAACGCTGTCTGAAATTCACACGGTGCAAAGTCAAGGTGATGCAGACACACACCGCGATGAACAGGAAGGTTGGCGCTGTAATTAAGACAACTAAAGCACAGTGTACGGTAAGTCCTTTAAAAGATGGGGGTAGAGGGGGGAGAAGGAGGAGGAGGGGGGAGAAGGAGGGAGAAGGACAAAGAAGGAGTGGAGACAACTTTTAAGAAGCCAGACAACTTTTAAGAAGCCAGAGACACACGGCTGTGAAGCTCGGCGGACATTTAACATTACCGGTCGGTTATCTTTGGTTCTGAAAACTACTGCTTATGGTTTTTTTCCCCAATGAGCCAATGAAATTCACCGGTCAGCACCGGCTACAACCTACAAGAACCTCCGAGAACCTTCGACCTCCTGGCAACTCACCAGGACCTCCTGGCGACCCACCTACGGCACGAGAATTCTCGCTACTCGCCATGGCGGCTGCATTCTAGTCGCCGCTAAATTTTCAACATGTTGAAAAATTCGCGGCGACCGTAATGAGGTCGCGACCGGTTCCCAGAATGCGGGAACTCCTCACGACCGTGAAGGCAACTCCCCGGCAACCACCCGCGAACATGTGGCGACCGGTTGGCAACTGCATAGTCTCCTGCAGTCGTCCATAAAGTCGCCTAAAGGGCCTGTCCCACTTTCACGACCTAATTCACGACCTTTTTTACTCATGGACATTTTTCATCCGGCTAGAAAAACGCCCCGACCTACTTGATGCCACGGGTACCTACGACTAGCATCACGACCTACTTACGACCTACCTACGACCTCCTACCACCTCGTGACGACCATGCTGAGAGTATGAGTCAAGGGCAAACTCGGCAGAGGCCGTGAATTAGGTCGTGAAAGTGGGACAGGCCCATAACTAACCTGAGTTCCTGAAGTCAACAAAAATATTTCACAAGGCAAAGACAATTGGCATTGTGTCAATTGCCCTCCATGGTCAGAACAAAACGCATACTCTTGACCTTCTTTTCCGAAATGTTAACGGTTAGAAAGCCTTTACTATCATGTAGTTCCTACAAGACAAACTAAGTACATTTTTACAGATGACGGGTTTGATGCAGCAGGTCTACTTTTGGAATTGGCAGCTGATGAAAATATCATAAATCACTGTAGCAAAATACATGATTGCCAAGTTTGTTTTTGTGAGAAAGCCATTTGGTGTAAATGCATTTCTTGCATTGCAATTAAAAACGAAGGAAATAAGAGCAGAAATAGGTACCTATTTACAACGAGATCTGGGGGTCCTTGTTCATCAGTCACTGAAAATAAGCATGCAGGTACAGCAGGCAGTGAAGAAAGCGAATGCAATGTTGGCCTTCATAACAAGAGGAGTTGAGTATAGGAGCAGAGAGGTTTTTCAGCTGTTGTGCGAGGTCCTAGTGAGACCGCACCTGGAGTATTGTGTGCAGCTTTGGTCTCCAAATTTGAGGAAGGACATTCTTGCTATTGAGGGAGTGCAGCGTAGGTTCACCAGGTTAATTCCCGGGATGGCGGGACTGTCATATGCTGAGAGAATGGAGCGGCTGGGCTTGTATAAACTCGAATTTAGAAGGATGAGAGGGGATCTTGTTGAAACATAAATGATTATTAATGGATTATATATGCTAGAGGCAGGAAACATGTCCCTGAAGTTAGTGGGGGGGGGTGGGGGGGGGGGGGGGGGAGGTCAGGAGGCAGGGGCCACAGTTTAAGAATAAGGGGAAAGCCATTTAGAACGGAGATGGGGAAAAAGCTTTTTCACCCAGAGAGTTGTGAATCTATGAAATTCTCTGCTTCAGAAGGCAGTGGAGGCCAATTCTCTGGATGCTTTCAAGAGAGAGTTAGATAGAGCTCTTATAGATAGCGAAGGGATATGGGGAGAAGGCAGGAACGGGGTACTGATTGGGGATGTCATCAGTTTTATTCATCACATACATAATAAAGTGCAGTGAAATGAACTTGCCAGCAGCGGGACAATAAAAAAGAACACACAATACACAATAAAATAGTGAATGGCGGTGCTGGCTTGAAGGTCATAAGGTCTCTCCCTCCTAACCCCACTCTCCTGCCTTCTCCCCACAACCTCTGAAACCCGTACTAATCAAGAACCTATCTATTGCTGCCTTGAAAATATCCACTGACTTGGCCTCCACAGCCTTCTGTGGCACAGAATTCCACAGATTCATCACCCTCTGACTAAAGACATTTCTCATCATCTCCTTCCTAAAAGAAGGTCATGCGGCCTCTAGTCCTAGACTCTCCCACTAATGGAAACATCCACATCCACACCGCCCAAGCTATGCACACGTTCACTCTGTGAAGAGGTTCTCCTGGCAGTCTGAAGAAGGGTTTTAACCCGAGAGGTCACCTCTCCATGTCCTCCTCAGATGCTGCCTGACCCGCTGAGTTACTCCAGCAATCTGTCTCCTTTTGTGCATTAACCAACATCTGCAGTTCTTTGCTTCTACAGTGGAAACTAACTTCTACTCACTAAGCATGTACTTACAAACTTCTGTATGCAATTAACAGTTCCCATTTAACAGCGCAATGTAATTTTACACGCACTGTTACAATGATTAAATGCGCAAGATATAATTTTTTTGATGTAGTGACTTCAATGAGCTACTAATTTGATTGTATATTGAGTCACTCCTCATCAATTCCCCTGTTATTGTTTTAAACAATGGGATATGTTATGATATCATTTTTCATATTTTCTGAATGTGTTTGATTAGTCTTTGTTAAGATGTGTTGGGGGCGTTTTTTTTTTAAACAAAAAATATTATGCTTTCAATCTAAACATTTCAAGGACTCAGGCACAAAATTTTCATCTTTCCTTGTATTCCGAAAGATATTAGGAACGCGCGAAACAGGCGATTTTCCAGCGGACTACCGACGACTGTCAGAGTGGAAAAGACACACACACACACACACACACACACACACACACACACACACACACACACACACACACACACACACACACGCACACACACACACACACACACACACACACACACACACACACACACACACACACACACACACACAAACACACACACACACATCGCAAAGGCGGGGGCCAGGGCAAGTGGGGGAGCGCTGTCTGAAATTCACACGGTGCAAATCCAATGTGAAACAGACACACACCGCGATGAACAGGAAGGTTGGCGCTGGGATTAAGACGGCTAAAGCACAGTGTATGGTGAGTCCTTTAAAAGAGGGGGGGAGGAGAAGGGGGAGGGGGGAGGAGAAGGGGGGAGAAGGGGGGGAAGGGGGGGGGGGGAAGGAGTGGAGACAACCTTTAAGAAGCCAGAGATATACGGCTGTGAAACTCGGCGAACATTTAACATTACCGGTCGGTTATCCTTGGATCGGAAAACTACTGCTTACGTTTTTTATTCCCCAATGAGCCAATGAAATTCACCGGTCAGCACCGGCTACAACCTACGAGAACCTACGAGAACCTTTGACCTCCTGGCGACCCACTGGGACCTCCTGGCGACCCACCTACGGCTCGCGAATTCTCGCTACTCTCCATGGCGGCTTCATTCTAATCGCCGCTAATTTTTCAACATGTTGAAAGATTCTCGGCAACCAAAATGAGGCCGCGACTAGTTCCCAGAATGCGGGAACTCCTCGCGACCATGAAGGCGACTCCCCGGCAACCACCCGCGAGAATGCGGCGAACATGTGTCGACTGCATAGTCGCCTGCAGTCGCATAAAAAATCGCCTAAGTGGGACAGGCCCATTAGAGAATCAAGAGACTGCAGATGCTGGAATCTGGAGCAATAAACAAACTGCTGGAGGGACTCAGTGGGCCAGGCAGTGTCAGTAGAGGATAGTGGACATTTGACGTCTCAGGTCGAGAACCTTCTTCTGAATTGGGATTCCAGGCGAAATGTCTCAACTGTCATATGATGAAAGAATGGGTCAACTGGGCTGGTATTCACTGGAATCTAGAAGGATGAGAGGGAATCTTAGAGAAACATGTGAAATTCTTATGGGATTGGACAGGCTAGATGCAGGGAAAAATGTTCCCCATGTTGGGGCAGTCCAGAACGATGGTCACAGTTTAAGAATAAGGGGTTAGCCATTTAGGACTGAGATGAGGAAAAACTTTTCCACCCAGAGAGTTGTGCATCTGTGGAATTCTCTGCCACAGAAGGCAGTGGAGGCCAATTCACTGGATGTTTTCAAGAGAGTTAGATAACGGAATCAAGGGATATGTGGAGAAAGCAGGAACGGGGGTACTGATTTTGAATGATGAGCCATGATCATATTGAATGGTGGGTCTGAAGAGGGTTTTGGCCCGAAGCGTTGCCTATTTCCTTCGCTCCATAGATGCTGCCGCACCCGCTGAGTTTCTCCAGCAATTTTGTCTACATATTGAATGGCGGTGCTGGCTCGAAGGGCCGAATGGCCTACTCCTGCACCTGTTTGCTAAGTTTCTATGATCTGAAACGTTACCTGTCCATTTCCCTTCACGGATGTTGTGGAGCTGAACCCTAACCCTGACCTGCTAAGCTCCTGAAGGAATTCAATTTTATGTACTAATTAGTATTAGGATGAGGGTATTTAACCCATCAAATCGGCCCTACCAGTCATCAGATCAGTTTAGAGATACAGTGTGGAAATAAGCCCTTTGGCCCACCGAGTCTGTCCGGACCAGCCATCCCCGCACACTAACACCATCCTGCACACACTAGGGACAATTTACAAATATACCAAACCAATCAACCTACAAACATGTATGTCGGTGGAGTGTGGGAGGAATGTGATCCCAGAGAAAACCCACGCAGGTCATGAGGTGAACGTGCAAACTCGGTACAGACAGCGCCCGTAGTCAGGATCGAACCCGGGTCGCTGGTGCTGTGAGGCAGCAACTCTACCACTGCACCACCCCATGTCACCCCATGGCGGCCTTTCAACTCAATGCCTTTTTCCCACACCATCCCCATTTCCCTAAATTCCTTTAAACCCCTCGAATGGAATGTCCTTGGTGATTGAGACACCACTGACCTGCGGGCTGGGGAACATAAAGGCTTGACACACCAGGTGCATGAAGGAATTTCTCCTCATCTCAAAATAGGGCGTCATGGTGGCTGCCTTACAGCGTTTAGACCGCCGGAGACCCGGGTTCGATCCTGACTACGGGTGCTGTCTGCATGGAATTTGTGCGTTCTCCCCGTGACCTGCGTGGGTTTTCTCAGAGGTCTTCGGTTTCCTCCCGCACTCTAAAGATGTACAGGTTTGTAGGTTAATTGGCTTGGTGTAAATGTAAATTGTCCCTAGTGTGTGTGTATTCATCATCGTTGAAAACATTAGCGCCGCAGTGGCGCTGGTTTCCGACGGGAACGGTGACGGACGCACCACACGTCTCTGTCCTCCAGATCCTGCGGACCTCCGCCGCTGGAAGTCTAGGATGTTGGTGTGTGTGTGTGTGCGCTTTATCATCGTTCCTTACAATGCCGTGTACGACAGTGATCGCAACTTCTACTGAAGTGTGGATGGCCGTTGGCTCGCTAGAAGCTCTTCCGCCCTTTGGCAGGTCTTGTTTTTGGTCCTGCTGGGGGTCCACAGCCCCCTCCTCACCTGGCAAACTAGGTGGGGGAGACGGTTTAGTCGCTGACTATCCGACCATGGAGCAGGGAGCACGGGATTACATGGTACCCGTGGCGGGGGGATCTTCCCCTGACCTGACCAGTTAGGGTAGTGTTAATGTGTGGGGATCGTTTGTCTGTGCAGACTCAGTGGGCCGAAGGGCATTTTTCCGCACATTATCTCTAAACTAAACTAATCTAAACTAAAGGTCTCGACCCAAAACGTCTCCCAATCCTTCTCTCCAGAGATGCTACCTGTCCCGCTGAGTTACTCCAGCTTTTTTCGATTTAAACCGAACAAAACATGCATTTAACATAAAACACTACAAGAGAAAAGTTCTCACAGACACATTGTGAATTTTTTGGGTCAAGGAGAGATAGGTCAGCTGAAAATGATCAGAAATGCCTGGATTTATATATAATTTCTAGTAACTGCATGTTTATTTTCAATTTAATCTTGAAACCTGGATGCTTTCAAGAGAGAGTTAAACAGAGCTCTTAAAGTTAGCAGAGTCAGGGGATAGGGGGAGAAGGCAGGAACGGGGCACTGATTGTGGATGATCAGCCATGAACACGGTGACAATAGACAATAGGTGCAGGAGTAGGCCATTCGGCCCTTCGTGCCAGCACCACCATTCAATGTGATCATGGCTGATCATCCCCAATCAGTACCCCGTTCCTGCCTTCTCCCCATATCCCCTGACTCCGCTATCTTTAAGAGCCCTATCAAGCTCTCTCTTGAAAGTATCCAGAGAACCGGCTTCCACCGCCATCTGAGGCAGAGAATTCCACAAACTTACAACTGACTGTGTGAAAAAGTTTTTCCTCATCTCCGTTCTAAACGCCTTACCCCTTATTCTTAAACTGTGGCCCCTGGTTCTGGACTCCCCCAGCATCGGCAACATGTTTCCTGCTTGTGGCGTGCCCAAATCCTTAATAATCTTATATGTTTCAATAAGATCCCCTCTCATCCTTCTAAACTCCAGAGTGTACAAGCCCAGCCGCTCCATTCCCTCAACCTATGACAGTCCCGCCATCCCGGGAATTAACCTTGTGAACCTACGCTGCACTCCCTCAATAGCAAGAATGTCCTTCCTCAAATTAGGGAGACCGAAACTGCACACAATACTCCAGGTGAGGTCTCACTAGGGCCCTGTAGAACTGCAGAATTACCTCTTTGTTCCTATACTTAAATCTCTTGTTATGAAGGCCAACATGCCATTTGCTTTCTTCACTGCCTGCTGTACCTGCATGCTTACTTTCATTGAATGGCGGTGCTGGCTCGAAGGGCCGAATGGCCTACTCCTGCACCTATTGTCTATTGTCTATTGTCTAATTAACGTACAGTCCTATAATGTTGACTGAAGACATAAAAATAGAGTAACCAGTGTTAAAGAAGGAACTGCAGATGCTGGAGAATCGAGGGTACACAAAAGGCTGGAGAAACTCAGCGGGTGCAGCAGCATCTAAGGAGCGAAGGAGATAGGCGACGTTTCGGGTCGAGACCCTTTTTCAGACTAGGTCAGGGATCAGGGAAACGAGATATAGACGGTGAGGGTGGAGAAACTCAGCGGGTGCAGCAGCATCTAAGGAGCGAGAGAGATAAAGAACAATGAATGAAAGATATGCAAAAAAGTATTGATGATAAAGGGAACAAGCCATTGTAAGCTGTTTGTGGTGTGAAAATGAGAAGCTAGTGCGACTAGGGTGGGGGAGAGATAGAGAGAGAGGGAATGCCAGGGCCCGAGGGCTGAGGGAGAGGTGGGAAGGGGAGGAGACAGCAAGGGTTAACAGAATTGAGAAAATTCAATGTTCAAGCCCAGAGGATGCAGACTCCCCAAGCGGAATATGAGGTGCTGTTCCTCCAGCTTGCGGTTTTGCTCACTCTGGCCGTGGAGGAGGCCCAGGACCGAGAGGTCGGATGTGGAATGGGAGGGGGAGTTGAAGTGCTGAGCCACCGGGAGGTCGGGTTGGTTATTGCGGACCGAGCGGAGGTGTTCGGCGAAACGATCGCAAAGCCTCCGCTTGGTCTCACTGATATAGATCATCTGGCATCTGGAGCAGCGGATGCAGTAGATGAGGTTGGAGGAGGTGCAGGTGAACCTCTGTCGGACCTGGAAGGACTGCTTGGGTCCCTGAAAGGAGTGGAGGGGGGAGGTGAAGGGACAAGTGTAGCATTTCTTGCGGTTGCAAGGGAACTATCTCATTGCAAAATCTCTGGTCACACTGCCTTTTCTCACCGTGCTTTTAATCATATTTCATAAGTTCTGCTTCAACCGTTATGCATTCTCTAGTTCTTCCCGCATAAACCTTCAATATTTTCTAACTTCACTGCAGATCTGTCTAGACATTCCGACCACTGAACCATTGCAAGACTCCATCACTGCACCACAAATCAATAATCATATTTGTTTAGTAATAAAAACTTACCAGGTGATCAATCTGGCACTTACGCTGATAACTACGTTTTTTCTTTAAAAAGACTATAATGCTCAGCATTCTTTTAGACCAACAACCGCAAAGTGGTTTTATTATTGCCTGGCGTAACAAGATAGAGTGGAAAGCTTTATTTGCATGCAAGACAGTCAAATTCTACCACATAATACCAATTGTACACATGTACAACAGGCGATGACTTATACACAGATACCAGTGGCAAAGACGTAATTGTAATCATGTATAGTCTTTCCACTGACTGGATAGACACTAAAGGGCCTGTCCCACTCTACGAGTTCATTCAAGAGCTCTCCCGAGTTAAAAAAAAATCAAACTCGTGGTAAGTACGTAGAATGCACGTAGCGGGTACGTCGGAGCTCGGGGACGTCTCTTAGCGGCTCGTAACGCCAACGGCAGGTACTCGGGAAACGCAGTAAGCTCGTGAAGATTTTTCAACGTTGAAAAATGTCCGCGAGAGCCCCGAGTACCTACGAGCGGCCATTACCGTAAATCTCCAAGTTCGAATCGGCGTAAACTCGGGAGAGCACTTGAATGAACTCGTACAGTGGGACAGGGCTTTAATTAGTTCATGCCATTTATAACCTTCATTACACAAATATGCATGCCGCCTTTTAAAGAGGATTATGGTACTCACACAAAGACTCTCTCTCTCTCTCTCTCTCTCTCTCTCTCTCGCTTGGGGCCAGTGGGTAGGTGAGACACAAGCAGCAACTGACTGTTGAAATGTTCCAGCGTACTTGATGAAATAAAGTTGGACTTTATCATGAGTGTGTTTTTATTCGTTGAGCCACCAATAAACACTCGTTGGTGACCCTCGGACTATCCTTGGTCGGACTTTGCTGGCCGATTTAACCTTGAACTAAACATTTGGGCAGCCACGGTGGCGCAGCGGTAGAGTCGCCGCCGTTACAGCGAATGCAGCGCCGGAGACCCGGGTTCGATCCCGACTACGGGCGCTTGTCTGTACGGACTTTGTACGTTCTCCCCGTGGCCTGCGTGGGTTTTCTCCGAGATCTTCGGTTTCCTCCCACATTCCAATGAAGTACAGGTTTGTAGGTTAATTGGCTCGGTAAATGTACAAATTGTCCCTAGTGGATGTAGGATAGTGTTACTGTGCGGGGATCGCTGGTCGGCGCGGACCCGGTGGGCCCGAAGGGCCTGTTTCCCGCTGTATCTCTAAACTAAACTGAATTAAACTAAACGTTATTCCCTTATCATGTATCTGTACACTGTGAAGGGCTCGATGGTAATCATGTGTTGGCTTTCTGCAGAATGGTTAGTAATTTCACTGTACCTCGTGTGTACCCGACTGTACACTAAATTAAGATTATTCAGGGTTTGGACAAGCTAGAAGCAGGAATCATGTTCCCAATGTTGGGGGAGTCCAGAACCAGGGCCACAGTTTAAGAATAAAGGGGGGGTAGGCCATTTAGAACGGAGATGAGGAAAAACGTTTTCACATAGAGGGTTGTGAGTCTGTGGAATTATCTGCCTCAGAAGGCAGTGGAGGCCGATTCTCTGGATACTTTCAAGAGAGAGAGTGAGATTGAGCTGTTATAGATAGCGGAGTCAGGGGATATGGGGAGAAGGCAGGAACGGGGTACTGATTGGGGATGATCAGCCATGATCACATTGAATGGCGGTGCTGGCTCGTAGGGCCGAATGGCCTACTCCCGCACCTATTGTCTATTGTCTATAGTCTAAATTAAACAAAACTGATAGAATTACCGCATCGTAGCTTTGGAGCTGCAGAGAAAGTGCAGGTTTAAAAAAGAAAAGTGCAAGGGTCACAGTGAGGTAGGTTGGAAGATCAGGGATATACCCTGAGCTAATTGGAGGACGGTTCAGGGATCTGTTAGCAGTGGGGAAGAAGCTGTTCCTTTAGCTTTAGGTTTAGGGCTTGTTATTGTCACCTGTAACGGGGTACGGTGAACAGTTTTGTTTTGCATGCTGTCCAATCAGACCAGATAATACCATACATAACTGCTCTCAAGTCCATCTCAAGTACAATAGGTGGAGCAAAGGAAAAGATATTAAGTGAACCTGATGCCAACAAGTTAAACAAATCTCCTCATCCTGAATGTAATCCATCCTGTGCACATCATGTTCCCATCTAGAAGCCTCTTAACCTATTGCGTTGGTCTCCACCGCTGACCCAGGCAGCATGAGTTCAGTTTAGTTTGGTTCAGTTTAGAGATTCAACATGGAAGCAGGCTCTTTTGCCCGCCCAGTCCTGGCCGTCCATCGATCATCCGTCCACACTAATTCAGGCTTGGCGATCGCTTCGCCCAACACCTCCGCTCAGTTCCGCAGTCTTCTGAGGTCGGATGTTCACGTCTATTCTATTTATAGCCATGTGGGATTGTTCAACAAAGGTGCGTGACGGAACATCACTCCAATCATCGGGACAAGGAATTTTGGGGAAAAACGGTAAGATTTATTATTTCATCGAGAATAGAGAATTTTTTTTTAAGGGTGATTAATATTTTAATTATTTAAACCTACCATTTAAAAGTATTTTCATTTCAGATAGATCCCCCATTAAATAAATATGCCTTCTTGAAAGATCACAAGTTACCATCAGGACATGCGGTTTGGGGGGGGGGGGGCATCGAACATCAGGAAAAAAATTAAAAAATTAACACTTTACTCATTTCGGGTTTAATCTTTATTTATGAGGATTATGTTTATTAACAATATAGAAAAAGAAGAAATGGGATAGAATTACGGATTTTCCTTATATTCAGCATCAAACTAGCGGGACGCCAAAGTAGACACTGACTGAAGAATCACCCATTAACCAACCTGATCTCCTGGTGGCTCAGCACTTCCCCTCGCCCATTCCGAATCCGACCTTTCTGTCCTGGGCCTCCTCCATGGCCAGAGTGAGCCCCACCGTAAATTGGAGGAGCAGCGCCTCAAGTAGTTGACACCCCAGCGGTGTGAACATTGACTTCTCCAATTTCAGGTAGTCCTTGCTTTCTCCCTCCTTCCCCTCCCCTTCCCAGCTCTCCCACAGCCCACTGTCTCCGCCTCTTCCTTTCGTCTCCCCCCCCCCCCCCCCCCTCCACACCCACATCAGTCTGAAGATGGGTCTCGACCCGGAACGTCACCTATTCCTTCGCTCCATAGATGCTGCCACACCCGCTGAGCTTCTCCAGCATTTTTGTCTACCTAGTTCTGTGTTATCTCTCTTTCTCATCCACTCTACACTACACACTAGGGGGGAAATATACCGAGGGCTAATGGTCCTACAAAGCTCCACTTCTTTGGAGTGTGGGAGGAAACCGGAGCACCCGGAACAAACATAAGCGGTCATGAGGAGAACGTGCAAACTCCGTACAGGCAGCCCGCGTAGTCAGGACAGAGCAAAATAACATACGATAAATTTATTTTAAAATGCCTAAAACTACTGGTCATTAATGTAATACGAATAAACATATGCATAATTTAATACGCATAAACATGTCATAGTGTCATTGACTCAGACAGTGTGGAAACAGGCCCTTAGGCCCAACTTGCCCACACCGGCCAACATGTCCCAGCTACACTGGTCCCACTTGCCTACATTTGGCCCATATGCCGCTAAACCTGTCCTGTCCATGTATGTACCCGTCTAACTGTTTCTTAAACATTGCGTTGAAATATAGAAGGAACAGAAATGTATCTAAAATGAATGAAGGATGATGACCACACTCAATTAAACAAGACTGCTTTAGACCTACAAGCCTACCTAGAAGTCAGCAATCAAACATGCGATCTATTTGTCCCCACAGATCCTATGGAATGTCTCTAGACTCCATGGTTCAATGGCTCACAAGGTTATAAAGTCATACAGTAAGTGATAGGAGTAGAATTCGGCCCATAAAGTCTACTCCGCCATTCAATCATGGCTGATCTTTCTCTCCCTCCTAACCCCATAACCTCAGACACTAATCAAAAATCTAACCATCTCTACCTTAAAAATATCCACTGTCTTGGCCTCCACAGCCTTCTGTGGCAAAGAATTCCACAGATTCACCACCCTCTGACTAAATAAATTTCTCATCATCTCCTTTCCGGAAAGAACATCCTTTAAGTCTGAGGATTGGGCCTCTAGTCCTAGACTCTCCCACTGGTGGAACCATCCTCTCCACAGCCACCCTATCTAAGCCTTTCACTATTCTGTACATTTCAATGAGATCCCCCCCCCTCATTCTTCTAAACTCCAGCGAGTACAGGCCCAGTGCCGGCAAACGCTCATCATAGGTTAACTTACTCATTCCTGGGATCGTTCTTGTAAACCTCCTCTGGACCCTCTCCAGAGCCAGCATCCTTCCATAGATATGGGCCCAAAATTGCTCAAAATATTCCAAATAGGCCTGACCAGCGCCTTTTCGAGCCTTAGCTTTAGATTCAGCTCAGCTCAATGGTTTCACTGGATGAATTTAAAAGAGAGTTAGATAGGGCTCTAGGGGCTAGCAGAATCCTGCACCTGTTGTCTATTGTCTATTGTGTATACACTACCCGAAGTTGGGCACAAAATGCTGGAGTAACTCAGCGGGACAGACAGGATCTCCGGAGAAAAGGAATGGGTGATGTTTCGGGTCGAGACCCTTCTTCAGACCTGAGACGTCACCCATTCCTTCTCTCCAGAGATGCTGCCTGTCCCGCTGAGTTTTGTGTCTATCTTCGGTCTAAACCAGCAACTGCAGTTCCTCCCCACACGGTATATTCTGCCCCATTAGTTAGGAAATGACAGAATAAAGAGAGAGAGAATTTTAGTTACATAGGGAGTTTATGGAATTTAAGGTGTAAACACCACAGTGGGCAAATCCCAGGTCGACACTTGAAGTTCGCTGCAGTTCCAATTTGATTCTTACTGAGGAAATTATAATTAGTTGATCATTTCATGTCCAATATTTCATGCATTAATAACCAACTCAATTTATGTAGTATAAAATATTAACACAGCTTTTGAGATTGTGATTCATGTTTTGCAATTTATTATTTCGGGATTGGATTTCATAGTCATTCCACGATTGTTAAAACAGAGCAAATGCTACTGAGATGTACACAGATATTAGATGGACGAGTAGGCATACCACGTTAGCACCGCCCAACACCGCTGCTCGCTTCGCAATAACCAACCTGATCTCCCGGTGGCTCAGCACTTCAACTCCCCCTCCCATTCCGAAACCAACCTTTCTGTCCTGGGCCTCCTCCATGTCCAGAGTGAGTCCCACCGCAAATTGGAGGAGCAGCACCTCATATTTCGTTTGGGTAGTTTACACCCCAGCGGTATGAACATTGACTTCTCCAATTTCAGGTAGTCCTTGCTTTCTCCCTCTTTCCCCTCCCCTTCCCAGCTCTCACACAGCCCACTGTCTCCACCTCTTCCCTTCTTCTCCCGACCCCCCACCCCACCCCCTACATCAGTCTGAAGAAGGGTCTCGACCCAAAACTTCACCTATTTCCTTCGCTCCATAGATGCTGCCTCACCCGCTGAGTTTCTCCAGCATTTTTGTCTACCTTCGATTTTTCAGCATCTGCAGTTCCTTCTTAAAAATGTTAGCAAATTAAATAGCTTCTGAGCAATATCACAAAGGTTACGAAAGAATCTGAATAGAACGGATTTCATTTTGTTTTATTATGAACTACTCCACTTGAATATTGCTAAAATCTGAATGCAGTGACTTAGACAATAGCACTCATGTGTACGACCAAAGCCTTCAGGTGTGCAGTAGACAGCATCATGGCCTGGTTCGGCAACTCGAATGCCCAGGAACCAAGAAGACTGCAAAACAGTGGCGGACACTGCCCGCTCCATCACGGGCACTGACCTCCCCACCATCGAAGGGATCTGCAGGAGTCGCTGCCTCAAAAAGGCAGCCAGCATCGTCCGAGACCCACACCACCCTGGGCACGCTCTCATTTCTCTCCTGACATCGGGAGGAAGGTACAGGAGCCTGAAAACTGTAACGTCCAGGTTCGGAAGCAGCTTCTTCCTGACAGCCATCAGGCTATTGGGGGGTCAAGGAAAGAGCGTTCACGTCGCGGACCCTGTTTCCACCAATCGTTCCACCACCACACACAAGAAGCGACAAGACAGACGCCAATGCATGCAGACGCCGAGAAGTGTGTTCAGCTCTGGCTGAACAACTTCTAATCTTGTGTGTGGACGCGATAAGTAGTACGGGCTATAAAACACTACAACAATAGACTTGGGGGGATTGTTTTTGCCTTAGTACAATTATTGTTTTATACATGTACAATATATATATATATATATATATAATATAATATAATATAATATAATATAATATAATATATATATACACACATATATAGTACATATATAGTAAACAAACACACAATAACAGTGTGTGCATATATATATATATATATATATACAGGTATGTGTGTGTGTGTTTGTGTGCATATGTATCTATATGCAGTATACACACATATACACACATACACACACACTGAATTTTTTTGTCTATAAAATCACGAGAGGAATAATCAGGTAAATGCACAGAGTCTCTTGTCCAGGGTAGGGGATTTGTGAACCAAAGAGCATAGTTTTGAGGTGAGGGGGGAGAGATTTAATAGGAACACGTGAGATCATTTTTTCGCACAAAGGGTGGCAGGTGTATGGAAAATAGAAACATAGAAACATAGAAATTAGGTACAGGAGCAGGCCATTCGGCCCTTCGAGCTGCCAGAGGAGGTAGTTGAAGCAGGTTTACCATTTAGACAAGCACATGGATAAGGCAGGTTTAGAGGGACATTTGGGCCAAACGCAAGCAGGTGGGGCTAGTCTAGATGGGACATGTTGGTCCGGGTGGGCAAGTTGGGCTGAGGCAGGGCCGTCTTAACGCACGGGCACGCTGCGGTCCCACGAGCATAGGGGCCCCACGCTAATCTATGTGTTGTAGAATGTTATTGTAGAACATGAAAATGGAGAAGAACATCGCAAGTGCATGACGGCATGTTTGATTCGGCATAAAGGAACTGGAAGTGTCGGGGCCCCAGTGCACTGCTTTGCCCGGGGGCCTATAATGCTGTTAAGGCGGCCCTGGGCTGAGGGCCCGTTTCCACACTGTACGATTCTCTGGCTCCAGCACGATGTGCAACAGTGTATGACTATCAAGGCGTGATCTTTTATAACGCAAGGAATGACAGGTGACATGGCTGGTGTATATTTGAGGCGAAGCAAATGCGTGATTGTGATTGACTTTGTTTGGGTCGGCCCAGAATTAAATTTGAAAATCAGATCAATCCTCCTTCTAGCCCATTATGCAAGAGCTTGAGAGCGCCAAATCGAAAAGTGATGTGCATCCAAATTGTAAACATCATCTTTCAATGTTGGACAACTTTGAACAGTCTGAAAGGACAAATTTAGCCAATCTCAATTCCAATGAATTTTGCTTCCCTCTTTCCTGACATCCTTGACCAATACCCTTATTTCTCATTGAGCCATTGTTAAAAAATGTTTATTCTCCCTGATAATTTTGCAAATTTCTTACATTTAACATCAACAGGCTTGGATAGAGCGGATGTGGAGAGGATGTTTCCACTGGTGGGAGAGTCTAGGACCGGAGGTCACAGCCTCAGAATTAAAGGGCGTTCCTTTCGAAAGGAGATGAGGAGGAATTTTTTTAGTCAGAGGGTGGTGAATCTGTGGAATTCATTGCAGCAGAAAACTGTGGAGGCCAAGTCAGTGGATATTTTTAAGGCAGAGAGAGAGAGATTCTTGATTAGTACTGTGCATAGTTGAAGGTGGAATCGCATGTAGATAGGGTGATTATGGTGGAGCATTGAATATTTCTGGGGGTGTACAATTTTGGTCGCCTAGTTATAGGAAGGATGTCAACAAAATAGAGAGAGTATAGAGGAGATTTACTAGAATGAGGGTTCCAGCAACTATGTTACAGAGAAAGGTTGAACAAGTTAGGTCTTTATTCTTTGTAGCGCAGAAGGTTAAGGGGGGACTTGATTGAGGTCTTTAAAATGATGAAAGGGATAGACAGAGTTGACGTGGATACGTTTTTCCCATTGAGGGTAGGGAAGATTCAAACAAGAGGGCATGACATGAGAATTAAGGGACAGAAGTCGTGAGGGGGAACTTCTTTACTCAGAGGGTGGTGGCTGTGTGAATGAGCTTCCAGCAGAAGTGGTGGAGGCAGGATCGATTTTAACATTAAGAGTATAGGTATATGACGTTATGGTCTGAGTGCAGGTAGATGGGACTAGGGGAAAACAAATGGTCGGCACGGACTGGAAGGGCCGAGAGGGCCTGTTTCCGTGCTGTCAGATCAGCCATGATTGAATGGCGGAGTCCCACTTGGGCGTCATTTGTGCGTCACGCAGACGGCGCGCGACGACTTTGTACGTCCTAAAATCCTGGGGTGCCGGACGCGACAGCACGTCACTGCCGACATCACCACGCACCCTGCGCGCATCATGTGCGCGTCACAATGCAAACGTCGTGTATCGCGCCGCGCGTGACAGCGCGTCACTGTCGACGTCACCACGCACCGTGCGCGCATCATGTGCGCGTGACGACGCCCGCGTTGTGTGTCGTGAAGCGCAAATGTCGCCCATGTGGGACAGGCCCTTAATTCTGCTCCCATCACGTATGACCTTATGAGTCACTCCAGCATCTTGTGCCTATCCTCAATGCTAAAGTCACTTCAGGTTATGCCAAGGAAGACCAGCAGCTTGAATTAAAAAGTGTCGATAGCAGCACTTTAATTTCTTCAGTGTCTTTCATGCAGACAATTATATCCACGTACACGGTTAGAGTAAAAGTTTTGGAAATGAACCGAGACCTTCCCAAAGCGCTATTCTTTAGAATATTCTGTTTAATCCTGATTGCCCAATTTTATATTGGGCACCGCGTCACAGTGGAAAGGCTACATCAAAATGTAATTAAATCGATACAGTGTGGATTAGACATCTGAGTGACAAGGGAGAGGCCACTGTGAAGTTTACATTCAAAAGTATTAGCTGAATAGACGTTTCTATGGTGAGCATGTCATTGACCGGCAGCGGAAACAATGCGGTCTCAACTAAGCCTAGATACAGATAGATAAACTGCAAGGATCACTTACATCCTCTAGTCATAGAGTCATGGAGTCGTCGATAATAGACAATAGACATTAGGTGCAGGAGTAGGCCATTCGGCCCTTCGAGCCAGATGGCCTACTTTCCCAAGATGAGATTATTCAGTCACCGCCACAATTATGGCCATTCAACCTCTCTGTCGATAGACAACAGGTGCAGGAGGAGGCCATTTGGCTCTTCGAGCCAGCACCGCCATTCATTGTGATCATGGCTGATCATCCCCAATCAGTGCCCCGTTCCTGCCTTCTCCCCTGACTCCGCTATCTTTAAGAGCCCTGTCTAGTTCTCTCTTGTGAACCGACCTCCACCGCCCTCTGAGGCAGAAAATTCCACAGACTCACAACTCTCTGTGTGAAAAAGTGTTTCCTCGTCTCTGTTCTAAATGGCTTACCCCGTATTCTTAAACTGTGGCCTCTGGCTCTGGACTCCCCCAACGTCGGGAACATGTTTCCTGCCTCTAGCATGTCCAAACCCTTAATAATCTTATATGTTTCAATGAGATCCCCTATCAGCCTTCTAAACTCCAGAGCGTACAAGCCCAGCCGCTCCATTCTCTCAGAGTGGCATTGAGTGAAACAGGCCCTTCGGCCCAAATTGCCCACACCGGCCAACATGTCCCAGCTCCACTTGTCCCACCTGCCTGTGTTTGGTCTATATCCCGCCAAACTTGTCCTATCCATGTACCTGTCTAACTCTTTCTTAAACGTTGGGAATAGTCCTTTAGTTGAATGTGACATATAGAGGTTTTACCAGGAACAAGTCATGTAGATATTAAAAAATATATATAAATTGAAATAAAACTCAGCCGTAGTAAGGTACAGTATATTGTAGGACCTGAGTGGTTATATAGAAACAAAGTGCGGGTTTATACCAAGTGCTGCAGGAACTCAGCAGGTCAGGCAGCATCTGTGGAGAAAAGTAAGGCTGACGTTATGGATCAGGGCCCTCCTTCAGACTCAGGCAGCATCTATGGATAGTATGGGTCTGAAGAAGGGTCTCGACCCGAAACGTCGCCTATCTCCTTTGCTCCTTAGATGCTGCTGCACCCGCTGATTTCTCCAGCTTTTTGGGTCGTGACCCTTCTTCAGAGGTTGGGGATATGGGGAGAAGGCAGGAACAGGGTGCTGATTTTGGATGATTAGCCGTGATCATATTGAATGGCGGTGCTGGTTCGAAGGGTCGAATGGCCTCCCCCTGCACCTATTTTCTATGTTTCTGAGACATCACCCATCCTTTTTTCCCCACAAATGCCGCCTGAGCCGTTCAGTTACTCCAGCTCCATGTGCCGACCTAAGCAGTTACATCGGCGACACCAAGCGCAAACTCGGCGAACGTTTCCCTGAACACCTCCGCTCAGTCCGCCTCAACCTACCCGATCTTCCGGTTGCCCAACACGTTAACTCCCCCTCCCATTCCCACACTGACCTTTCTGTCCTGGGCCTCCTCCGTTGTGAGAGTGAGGCCCAGCGCAAATTGGAGGAACGGCGCCTCATATTTCACTTGGGCAGCTGACACCCCTGCGGTATGAACATTGACTTCCCCAACTTCAAGTAGCCCTTGCCTTCCCTCTCTCTCCATCCCCTTCCCCCTCCCAGTTCTCCCACCAGTCTCACCGTCTCCGGCCACATTCTATCTCTGTCCCGCCCACTCCCCTGACACCAGTCTGAAGACGGGTCTCGACCCGAAACGCCACCCATTCCTTCTCTCCGGAGATGCTGCCTGTCCCGCTGAGTTACTCCAGCACTATGTGGCTACCTAAGGAGTTATACTCACGGTGTCCATGGTGTTTTCAGTAAACATTAGTGACTAAAAAATGGATCAATTTGATCTCTTGTGTTGTGCGCAAATTATGCAGAACGCAGCAAAGTTCCCTAGCTATTGAAATGTTTGAGCCTCTATCTGTCAGGTCCCATCCCTCAGGGAATTGGAGCAGAATCAGATCGTCCTGAAGCAGGTTTTATTTACGAGCTGTGTTTCCTGGACATGATAATTGCATCAGCATCCACGGCTCATCTTGGTTACTTAATGATGGGGATTGGATCAAAGCTTTACACCATCTGACCTATGTTATTTTATTTCACAATGAAGTGAAGATCACAGCATGCATTTATATCAGTAAATCGTGTGGGGTAATTTAAAGTCACGTCACCTGGTTATTGCTGTTATATATTTTTAAATCACTCATTTTATTAGTTAGACACAAACAGATGCAGTGATTCAGAGATTCAGACAGCATCTCTGGAGAAAAGGAATGGGCGACGTGTCGGGTCATAGAGTCATGGAGTGATACAGTGTGGAAACAGGCCCATACTTGCCCACACCGGCCAACATGTCCCAGCTACACTGGTCCCACTTGCCTGCGTTTGGTCCATATCCCTCCAACCCTGTCCTATCCATGTACCTGTCTAAATGTTTCTTAAATGATGGGATAGTCCCAGCCTCAACTACCTCCTCTGGCAGCTCGTTCCATACACCCACCACCCTCTGTGTGAAAAAGTGACCCCTCAGATTCCTATTAAATCTTTTCCCCTTCACCTTGAACCTATGTCCTCTGGTCCTCGATTCCCCTACTCTGGGTAAAAGACTCTGTGCGTCTACCCGATCTATTCCTCTCATGATTTTGTACACCTCTATAAGATCTCCCCTCATCCTCCTGCGCTCCGTGGAATAGAGACCCAGCCTACTCAACATCTCCCTATAGCTCACACCCACTAGTCCTGGCAACATCCTCGTAAATCTTTTCTGAACCCTTTCAAGAAGGGTCGAGACCCTTCCTTAGATTCGAGCCGAAAAGTCACCCATTCCTTCTCTCCAGAGATGCTTCTCTGACCTGCTGAGTTACTCCAGCTTTTTGTGTCCATCTTCGGGTTAAACCAGCATCTGCGCTTCCTTCCCACACACCCAATTCTTTCGTTTCAGTTCTGTTTTGGCCTATTGCCACGTGTACCGAGGTACAGTGAAAAGCTTTTGTTGCGTTGCGTGCTAACCAGTCAGCGGAACGATTACAATCGAGTCATACACAGTGTAAAGACACATTATAAACACCTGCGACCCAGAACTTGGCGTACAATCACGGCACCCTGTTCCTCTTCCTCTGCCTGTTTGTGGAATCCGACTCCTCCCCCATCAAACACGAGTCGAGCGGCACGGTGGCGCAGCGGTTGGCTTATTGCCGCACAGCGCCTGAGACCGGGCTTCGATTCTGACGAATGGAGCTGTCTGTACTGTCCATTTAGTCCACGTCGGCAGTCACAAAATGCTGGAGTAACTCAGCGGGACGGGCAGCATCTCTGGAGCGAAGGAACGGGCGACGATTCGGGTCGAGACCCTTCTTCAGTAAGAGACAGTAAGACTAGTGGGAGAACTGGGAAGGGGGAGGCGATGGAGAGAGAGGGAAAGCAAGGGCTATCTGAAGTTAGAGAAGTCAATGTTCATACCGCTGGGGTGTAAAGCTACCCAAGTGAAATATGAGGCGCTGTTCCTCCAATTTGCGCAGGGCCTCACTCTGACAAAGGAGGAGGCCCAGGACAGAAAGGCCAGATTGGGAATGGGAGGGGGAATTGAAGTGCTGAGCCACCGGGAGATCAGGTTCGTTAAGACGGACTGAGCGGAGGTGTTCAGTGAAACGATCATCGAGCCTGCGCTTGGTCTCACCATGTTGACACCTGGAACAGCTAACTTTCTTACACATTAGTTCACACTAGTTCTATGTTATCCCACTTTTGCATCTACTCCCTACATGCTAGGGGCAATTTACAATGGCCAATTAACCTACAAACCCGGATGTAGGAGGAAACAGTATCAAAAACAGGGTTAAGGGTTTGGACACGTGAGAGGCAGGATGTGTTCCCGATGTTGGGGGAGTCCAGAACCA
The DNA here is from genome assembly GCA_035221665.1 of Okamejei kenojei. Taxonomy (NCBI): domain Eukaryota; kingdom Metazoa; phylum Chordata; class Chondrichthyes; order Rajiformes; family Rajidae; genus Okamejei; species Okamejei kenojei. The sequence goes on from CM069139.1 coordinate 10,573,071, forward strand.
GGGGCTACAGTTAACGAATAAGGAGTAAGCCATTTAGAACGGAGACGAGGAAGCATTTTTTCTTACAGAGTGGTGAGTCTGTGGAATTCTCTGCCTCAGATGGCGGTGGAGGCCGGTTCTCTGGATACTTTCAAGAGAGAGCTAGATAGAGCTCTTAAAGATAGCGGAGTCTGCGGATATGAGAAGAAGGCAGGAACGGGGTACTGATTGGGGATGATCAGCCATGATCACAGTGAATGGCGGTGCTGGCTCGAAGGGCCGAATGGCCTCCTCCTGCACTTATTGTCTGTTGTCTATTGAAACAGGAGCAGCCAGAGGAAATCCATGCGGTCACAGGGAGGACGTGCTAACTCCACACTGACTGCACCCGAGGTCAGGGTTGAACCAGGGTGACCTGCACGGGTTTTCTCCGAGATCTCCGGTTTCCTCTCACGCTCCAAAGACGTGCAGGTTTGTTGGCTAATTGCCTTGGTGTAAATGTAAATGGTCTCTTGTGGGTGTAGGATGGTGTTCGTGTGCGGGGATCGCTGGTCGGTGCGGACCCGGTGGGTCGAAGGGCCTGTTTCCGTGCTGTATCTCTAAACCAAACTAAACTAAACTCTAATCAGTGGAAATAGAACAAAGACAGATCATGAACAAAGATCCTGAGCTGCCTATTCTCACGATATAAACTCACAGGTCATTGCTGATGGGTTAACTATTTAGCTGCTAAAGTGAGTGGCAGATTTTTCATACTCAAGTTAAATCGAGTTTATTCGTCACATACACATACGAGATGCGCAGTGAAATGAAAAGTGGCAATGCTCGCGGATTTGTGCAAAAAAACAACAAAACAGAATGGAACAGAATGGAAAAGCTGACTTTTGATCTAACTGCAAAGCCAACCAGTCTCATTGGCCCTTGCTGACTCGTGTTCAGTTTCAAATGAAAATTGGCGCATTCACGTGGTTTGGTTATTATTTAAGATAGATCGTCAATTATAATAAATGCCATGGTACACACGGCCACAGGCTGTAAAATTAGAAACGTTAAACAATAACCACTGCCTGTCAGTAATATTCCAGGCAATGTGTTAAAGAAGGAACTGCAGATGCTGGAGAATCGAGGGTTACACAAAAAGCTGGAGAAACTCAGCGGGTGCAGCAGCATCTAAGGAGCGAAGGAGATAGGCGACGTTTCGGGTCGAGACCCTTCTTCAGACTGGTCAGGGATCAGGGAAACGAGAGATATAGACAGTGATGTGGAGAGATAAAGAACAATGAATGAAAGATATGCAAAAAAGTATCGATGATAAAGGGAACACGCCATTGTAAGCTGTTTGTGGTGTGAAAATGAGAAGCTAGTGCGACTAGGGTGGGGGAGGGAGATAGAGATAGAGGGAATGCCAGGGCCCGAGGGCTGAGGGAGCGGTGGGAAGGGGAGGAGACAGCAAGGGTTATCAGAATTAAGAAAATTCAATGATGGGATAATGTGATGATTAAAAACTTCAGCCTGCGGCCCCTGCATTTAATCAATACATCGGAGCTGAGTATTTTCGAGGACAATTCGGACGAGCAGAGTCCTTCGTTACTTAACTGCAGTAATGACGAGAAGGAGAGATTGCAGAAGTTAAATTAAAGTAGGCCTTCGGTAATTAATTCATACTGTCATGTGATTATGCCACATAGATCACATCTCGGTAATGAATAATAGCGCACTGAGTAACAAAAAATTGGCCTGTGTTAAGATATTTTATATTCATGACTCACATGACTTTATTCCCATTTGGAATAGGCCGCCAATGACATCACACGTTGGCGGCAACAGCAGACGACAGCTATGATCCAGGAAGGGTCTCGACTCGCCTAGAGATGCTGCTGCACCCGCTGAGTTTCTCCAACCCTCGATTCTCACCTGCAGTTTCTTCGTGTTAACACAGTTATGAAGTGCTGGATTGAAGAAGTCTTAAGAAGGGTCCCGACCCAAAATCTTGCTCCATAGATGCCGCCTCACCCCGCTGAGTTTCTCCAGCAATTTTGTCTACCGCCAATTCACAAGGATGAGAGGGGATCTTATAGAAACATGTAACATTCTTAAGGGACTGGACAGGCTAGATGCAGGAAAAACTTTCCCCCATGTCGGGGGAGTCCAGAACCAGGGGTCACGCAGTTTAAGAATAAGGGGTCGGCCATTTAGGACTGAGGTGAGGGAAAACCTTTTCACCCAGAGAGTTGTGAATCTGTGGAATTCTCTGCCACAGAAGGCAGTGGAGGCCAATTCGCTGGATGTTTTCAAGCGAGAGTTAAATTTAGCTCGTGGGGCGAACGGAATCAGGGGATACGAGGAAAAAGCAGGAACGGGGCACTGATTCTGGATGATCAGCTGTGATCATGTTGAATGGCGGTGCTGGCTCGAAGGGCCGAATGGCCTACTCCTGCACCTACTTTCTATGTTTCTATAAAGACTACCAGAAGAAAGCCCTGAGGCCACTCAGGAGGTAGATTCCCTTGTTCGTTAGCCAGCGGTATGAATATGAGGTTCTCTAACTTCAAGTAACCCTTGCCCACCCCTCTCTCTCCGTTCCTCCCTCACCCAAGTCGTTGTTTTACTTTCAGCCGTCTCATTGTCCGTAACTCGTTTTCACCTAGCCCACAGCAAACAATGACCTGCGTCCTTTATCATGGTAATTTTTTTGCGCATCTTTCGTCCATTTGTTCTATATCTCACTATATCACCATCTATATCTCTTGTTTGTCCAATCAATTTAGAATTGTATATGTTGCTATAAGATAGCCTCTCATCCTTCTAAATTCCAGTGAGTACAAGCCCAGTTGCTCCATTCTTTCATCATATGTCAGTCCCGCCATCCTGGGAATTAACCTGGTGAACCTTCGCTGCACTCCCCCAATAGCAAGAATGTCCTTCCTCGAATTAGAAGACCAAAATTGCACACAATACTCCAGGTGTGGTCTCACCAGGGCCGTGTACAACTGCAGTAGGACCTCCTTGCTGCTATACTCAAAGCCTCCCGCTATGAAGGCCAACATGCCATTAGTCTGAAGAAGGACCTCGACCCGAAACGTCACCCATTCCTTCTCCCCCGAGATGCTGCCTGACCCGCTGAGTTACTCCAGCATTTTGTGTCTAACTCCTATTCCCAGTTGGGCCTTTACGTTAAAAATCCCAGAGGTGAAACCTCATTTGTGCTCTTTGCCTTGCCTGTTCAGCCCATTACATCATGCAGCAGACCAAACACAAGGGACAACATAATTTTGAAAAGTGAAGCACAAATCCACCAAGCGTAGTACGAAGGAACTGCAGATGCTGGTTTACACCGAAGATGGACACAAAATGCTGGAGTAACTCAGTGGTTCAGGCAGCATCTCCGGAGAAATGGAATAGGTGACGTTTCGGGTCGAGACCCTTCATCAGACTAGTGCAGCGTAGGTTTACAAGGTTAATTCCCGGAATGGCGGGACTGTCATATGCTGAGAGAATGGAGCGGCTGGGCTTGTACACTCTGGAGTTTAGAAGGATGAGAGGGGATCTTATTGAAGCATATAAGATTGTTAAGGGTTTGGACACGCTAGAGGCAGGAAACATGTTCCCGATGTTGGGGGAGTCCAGAACCAGGGGCCACAGTTTAAGAATAAAGGGTAAGCCATTTAGAACGGAGATGAGGAAAAACATTTTCTTACAGAGAGTGGTGAGTCTGTGGAATTCTCTGCCTCAGAGGGCGGTGGGGGCAGGTTCTCTGGATGCTTTCAAGAGAGAGCTAGATAGGGCTCTTAAAGATAGCGGAGTCAGGGGATATGGGGAGAAGGCAGGAACGGGGTTACTGATTGGGGATGATCAGCCATGATCACATTGAATGGCAGTGCTGGCTCGAAGGGCCGAATGGCCTCCTCCTGCACCTATTGTCTATTGTCTATAGTGTCTATGATGAAGTCTGATGAATGGTTTTGGTGAATCTACACCTTCAGTCTGGTGAATGGTCTCAACCCGAAACGTCACCTATTCCTTTTCTCCAGAGATGCTGCCTGACCCACTGAGTTACTCCAGCATTTTGTGTTGAGGGGACATATAGTTTGCTCCAAATTCTATTTCTTTTAAATGGGAGATTATCTGCAATTCTTGTAAATGGGAGATTAGCAACCAATTTCTAACACTTTAAATTTAATCCTAAAGTGCACACGCAAAGATTCCTTTCTTGGTTCAATTGGCTCAATTCATCAGCTGCTGAAATGTCCCCGCTTGCGTTTAACAATAGACTTGATTAATCTAATGCTATCCAGCTGTCATTTCACCCCACACCCTCCAAATATGGTTCGCCACCACAATATTGCTGCCATTGTCCGAACCTGCATCAAATCTCACTTTTGCTGTTCGCCCTTGTGCTCACTGGCCTGCCATGGTTCCCTGTCTCATGGGGCGAATACAAATTTGAGTAAAAATTCGGCAGCAGTGGAGTTGCTAGCTGAGCTTCAGCTCTTAGGGCTAATGAAATCAAGGGATATGGGGGGAAAAGCAGGAACGGGGTAGAGATTTCGGATGATCAGCCATGATCATATTGAATGGCGGTGCTGGCTCGAAGGGCCGAATGGACTACTCCTGCGCCTATTTTGTATGTTTCTATGCTTCCAGGTCCAGAGACCCGGGGTCGATCCTGACTACGGGTGGTGTCTGTACATAGATAACCCACACGTTATCCCTGTGACCGCGTGGGTTTTCTCCGGGTGCTCTGGTTTCCTCCCACATTCCAAAGACATGTAGGTTTGTGGGTTAATTGGCTTTGGTAAATTGCCCCCAGTGTGTAGAATGCAAAACTGAGATAACATAGAGCCAGTTCTGTCTGAAGAAGGGTCTCGACCCAAAACGTCACCCATTCCTTCTCTCCAGAGATGCTGCCTGTCCCACTGAATTACTCCAGCATTTTTTGTCTACCTTCGATTTAAACCAGCATCTGCAGTTCTTTCCTACACATAGTGCTAGTTTAGTTTCATTCAGAGAGACAGCGTGGAAGAAGGCCATTCGGCCCACTGAGTCCACACTGACCAGCGATCCCCACACATGAACATTATCCTACATGCACTGGGGTCAATTTACATATATACCAAAGCCAATTAACCTACAAACCTGTACGAATACACTAATTATATCCTACACACTAAGGGCAATTTACAGAGGGACAATTATCCTACAAACCCACACGTCTTTTGGACATGGGAAGAAACCGAAGCAGCCAGAGAAATGCGGTCACAGGGAGAACATGCAAACTCCGTACAGACAGCACCCATAGTCAGGATCGAACCTGTGTCTCTGGCGCTGTGAGGCAGCAATTCTAACGCTGTGCCACCGTGTATGGGCGATCGCTGGTCAGCTGGTCAGACCAAAGGGCCAGTTTCCATGCTGTGTCTCTAAACAAAACTGAACCAAAATTAAAAATCTAATCCTTGCTTTCAAATGTTTCTATGGCCTCACCTGCTCCGACCTGTATAACCTCCAAATGCCCAGCAATTGTACTCCGTCAATCCCCTCCAATTAAGGGATATGGGGAGAGAGCAGGAACGGGCACTGAGTTTGGATGATCAGCCATGATCATATTGAATGGTGGTGCTGGCTCGAAGGGCAGAATGGCCTACTCCTGCACCTGTTGTCTATGTTTCTATGGTTCTAATTGCTGATTTATCTTACAATGGAATTAGCATCCTGAGCCCAAATTTCCTCCTTCATTCCTTCCCCTCTGAAGTTTTAATGATTTACAAATATGGAAACATTTTCAATCTTGTTCATTAATGTTAGAAAACCAAAACAATTGGGAAAATCTCTCTCTGTCACTCTCACTCTCA
>CM069139.1:10586398-10818898 GCA_035221665.1 Okamejei kenojei
GGGGTGTGGAATTCTCTGCCTCAGAATAAGGGGTTGGCCATTTAGAACGGAGACGAGGAAAAAAGTTTTCACCCAGAGGGTTGTGAATCTGTGGAATTCTCTGCCTCAGAAAGCAGTGGAGGCCAATTCTCTGGATGCTTTCACGAGAGAGTTGGATAGAGCTCTTAAAGATAGCGGAGTCAGGGGATAACCATATAACCATATAACCATATAACACTTACAGCACGGAAACAGGCCCTCTCGGCCCTTCCAGTCCGTGCCGACCATTTGTTTTCCCCTAGTCCCATCTACCTGCACTCAGACCATACCCCTCCATTCCCTTCACGTCCATATACCTATCCACTTTACTCTTAAATGTTAAAATCGATCCTGCCTCCACCACTTCTGCTGGAAGCTCATTCCACACAGCCACCACCCTCTGAGTAAAGAAGTTCCCCCTCACGTTACCCCGAAACCTCTGTCCCTTAATTCTCATGTCATGCCCTCTTGTTGAATCTTCCCTACCCTCAATGGGAAAAACGTATCCACGTCAACTCTGTCTATCCCTTTCATCATTTTAAAGACCTCAATCAAGTCCCCCCTTAACCTTCTGCGCTCCAAAGAATAAAGACCTAACTTGTTCAACCTTTCTCTGTAACATAGTTGCTGGAACCCTGGCAACATTCTAGTAAATCTCCTCTGTACTCTCTCTATTTTGTTGACATCCTTCCTATAACTAGGCGACCAAAATTGTACACCATACTCCAGAATTGGTCTTACCAATGCCTTGTACAATTTTAACATTACTTCCCTACTCCTATATTCAATGCTCTGATTTATAAAGGCCAGCACACCAAAGGCTTTCTTTACCACCCTATCTACATGCGATTCCACCTTCAGGGAATTATGCACAGTTATTCCTAGATCCCTCTGTTCCACAGCATTCCTCAATTCCCTACCATTTACCATGTAAATGGTACCATGATACGGGGGAGAAGGCAGGAACGGGGATACTGGTTGGGGATGATCAGCCATAATCACATTGAATGGCGGCGCTGGCTCGAGGGGCTGAATGGCCTACTCCTGCACCTATTGTCTATTGTCTATTGTCTACACATCTAAACAGACCCTTCCACAGGAGACAAAAACTCATGTGCGCCGCTTCCGTTCTTGTCTAACCCCGCTAACACAAAACAGCTCCTGTTGCTGGGAGGAGCGCTGACGAAGCAAGCTAAAAAGCCCGCGAAACGAACCCCCCGCGGTCACATGGCCGAGCCGACCAATGACGAGGGTTCTGACCTCCTCAAACCACCACTAGGTGCAGCTACACATATTTCGTGCCTATCTTCCACATATAGTCCCACCCATCCCTCTGGCCTCTTGACACAGACCATCTTCTCTCTGCACTCTCAGTCCAGTAGGGACTGGACCAGAAATGTTGGCTATCCTTTGCCTCCAACGATGCGGTTTGACCCGCTGAGTTCCTTTCGCAGTTTTATTTATTTTCTGCTCCGGATTCCAGCATCTACGTGTGCTCCCCACTTTAGTTCTTCACCGTGAAGCACGGTAGCAGTTCAAAGTCCCACTCTGCTCCTGAAATGCACTTCCATCGATTTCGTGTTACATATAAAATGCACACAAATCATTAGTTGACACCGTTACAGCTGGCTTCAATAATTAATTTCAGAGTCAGTAACTGGACAGCTGCTGACAGGCAGGCCCAGCCAATAGTATTCACAGAGTCACAGAGTGATACAGCGTGGAAACAGGCCCTTCGGCCCAACTTGCCCACACCGGCCAACATGTCCCACCTACACTTGATCCCACCTCCCCACCTGCACCTATCCAATGGATAATCTGTCTCTATTTTTTTTTCCAGCATCATCGAAACAAGTTTCTGGCCAATTTCCATTCTTGGCGATATCAAGAAACCATTGAGAAATCGAGCGGTAGAGTAAGCTGCCTTACAGAGCCAGAAACCCGGGTTCGATCCCGACTACGGTTGGAGTTTGTGTGACCGCGTGGGTTTTCTGTTCATTTCAGTTTAGTTTATTGTCACGTGTATCGAGGTACGGTGATTCCAGGGTTAGCATATGATGAGCGTTTGACAGCACTGGGCCTGTACTCGCTGGAGTTTAGAAGGTTGATGGCGGAACCCCATTGAAACTTACAGAATAATGAAAGGCATAGATAGAGTGGATGTGGAGAGGATGTTTCCACTGGTGGGAGAGTCTAGGACCAGAGGTCACAGCCTCAGAAATAAAGGGCTCTCTTTTAGAAAGGAGGTGAGGAGGAACTTCTTTAGTCAGAAGGTAGTGAATGTGTGGAACTCATTGCCACAGAGGGCTGTGGAGGCCAAGTCAGTGGATATTTTTAAGGCAGAGATAGACAAATTCTTGATTAGAACGGGCGTCAAGGGTTATGGGGAGAAGGCAGGAGAATGGGATTAGGAGGCAGAGATCAGCCATGATTGAATGGCAGAGTGGACTCGATGGGCCGAATGGCCTAACCTACTCCGAAATCTAGTGAACCTGTGACTTTGTGAAGAGTGAAAAGCTTTTGTTGCATGTTAGCCAGTCAGCGGAAAGGCAATACATGATTACAATCGAGCCATTTTCAATGAGTGCTCCATTTTCCTCCCACACTTCAAAGATGTGCGGGCTTGTAGGTTAATCGGCTTGGCGTAAGTGTAACTTGCTCCTAGTGTGTAGGATAGTGCTAGTGTACGGGGTGATCGCTGGTCGGCGTAGGTGCTGTCGGTACGGAGTTTGCGCGTTCTCCCCGTGACCCGCGTGGGTTTTCTCCGTCATCTTCGGATTCCTCCCACATTCCAAAGATGTGCGGGCTTGTAGGTTAATCGGCTTGGCGTAAGTGTAACTTGCTCCTAGTGTGCGTAGAATCGTGTTAATGTGCGAGGATCGCTGGTCGGTGCGGACACGAAGGTGCCGGAGAGCCTGTTTCCACGCTGTATCTCTAAAACTAAAACCCACACTCCAGAACTCCGCACACATCAAACACAGCTGTCCCACTACCGTTATAACATTGGCATCTTCTGACAAGATATTAACTTTGCGGCAGAAGGAACTGCAGATGCTGGAATCGTGCGTGGAACACTAAGTGCTGGAGTAACTCAACGGGTGATGCAGCGTCTGTGGAGAACCTGGATTGGCGACGTTCCAGGTCGGGGCCCTTCTACAGACTGGTCGATGTTTCGGATCAAGACCAAACTGTTAAAATATTCATGAGCGCTTTATCCGTAGAAAAGCAGAACAAATCCAATCTTGCTAATAACGACCCAATCGGTAAAGTGACGGAATGTGTTGTCAATAGCACAATCAAGCAGCGCTTAATCACCAATAACCTGCTCACTGGCATCAGTAATCAGTTCAGTTCAGTTTAGTTTATTGTCACCTGTACCGAGGGACAGTGAAAAGCTTTTGTTGCGTGCTAACCAGTCAGCAGGAAGACAACACATGGTTACGATCGATCCATTTACAGTGTACAGTTACATGGTAATGGGAATAACGTTTAATGCAAGGTAAAGCCAGCAAAGTCTGATCAAGGATAGTCCGAGCGTTTAAGAAAGAACTGCAGATGCGGGAAAAATCGAAGGTAGACAAAAATGCTGGAGAAACTCAGCGGGTCAGGCAGGATCTATGGAGTGAAGGAAGTGGTGACGTTTCGGGTCGAGACCCTTCTTCAAATAAAAGGATAGTCCAAGGGTCCACCAAAGAGGTAGACAGTAGTTCAGCACTGCTCTCTGGTTGTGGTAGCGTGGTTTGTTTCAATTGTCTGATAACAGCTGGGAAGAAATTGTCCCTTGAATCTGGAGGTGTGCGTTTTCACACTTCTGTACCTTTTGCCTGTTGGGAGAGGGGACCAGAGCTACTCAGCTCCAGACTTAATCGCAGATTTGGTACTAATATATGAATTTCAGAGGAGAAGTGAAATGAATCCTCCTAAAGTATCGGACTGCCTTTCACCATAATGTCTGAAGCAGGCAGATGAACCCATGAATGCACAACGTTCGGTTCTATTTGAACCTCCTCAGCCAATACTCCAGGCCATGCGGCGAAACTAAGATCAGCCAGGCGTAGATGTGTAGATAAATGGTAAAGAACTTTTTTTTTTTTTTTTTTTTTTTTAAAGAAGGAACTGCAGATGCTGGAGAATCGAGGGTACACAAAAAGCTGGAGAAACTCAGCGGGTGCAGCAGCATCTAAGGAGCGAAGGAGATAGGCGACGTTTCGGGTCGAGACCCTTCTTCAGACAGTTGTAATGACCATCTGCGACATCAGTCAGTCTAACCACTAACCCCTGGTATTCAATAAAATTACTGTCCCAGTCTCCTATCTCCGTGCTGTCTGTACGGAGTTTCCACGTTCTCCCTGTGACCCCGTGGGTTTTCTCCGGGTGCTCCGGTTTCCTCCCACACTCCAAAGATGCACAAGTTTGTAGATTAATTGGCTTTAGTGAAATTGTAAATTGTCCCTAGTGTGTTGTATAGTCCAATTGTATGGGGTACTCCATATACAGAGTATTTGAAGGGGTAGCTGTTCTTGGCATCACAACTCAATGGGTACCCGGCAGGATTAGATGAAAATAACTCTTTGTTTTTCTTTTTGATTTGTATACATGTCACCATTGACATTGTTATTTGAAATTGTGTTATTCACTATTAAGATGTATACTATAATCTCTCTTTTTTTCTATATAATACTTTATTTTAATTAAATAAGGCACAAGTCGGGAGCTCAAACAACACTAAGGAAGCTCCAGAAAGATAGACACAAAATGCTGGAGTAACTCGGCAGTTCAGGCAGCATCTCTGGAGAAAATGGAGAGGTGATGTTTGGATCGGGACTCTCCTTCGGACTTCAGCCTGAGATTTTAAAGGGCCTGTCCTACTATATGAGGTAATTCAAGAGCTCTCCCGAGTTTAAAAAAAATCAAACTCCTGATGTCTCTTAGCGGCTCGTAACGCTAACGGCAGGTACACGGGAAACGCGGTAAGCTCGTGAAGGTTTTTCAACATGTTGAAAAATGTCCACGAGAGCCCCGAGCACCCATGAGCAGCTATTACCGTCATTCTCCGAGTTCGAATCAGGGGAAACTCGGGAGAACTCTTGAATTAGCTCGTATAGTGGGACAGCCCCATAAGAGTGTGAGATTTCTTAGAAAGCTCCACGCAATCCAGGGCAGAGCTGTCTGCTTCCATGTGGTCACAAATTAGCTCTGTGATAAGCATTTACAAGTCCAACACGGAAGAAATAAAAGTAAGTTTTATAACCCTCAGTGGTAGCATTACATTTTTACACTCTTTCTCATATATCACTGATTTTTTTCTGGCAGGAAGAGAGAAGTCTATAAAAAGGAGATCAGAAAAGTCTGGATTTAATCAAGGTAGTAAAAAAACAGCAGTGAATCGAATCCAATATCCAAATTAATAGATGCCTTGAAAATGGTTTGGAGCATCCAGTCAGTGCTGCGTAGGTTTACAAGGTTAATTCCCGGGATGGCGGGACTGTCATATGCTGAGAGAATGGAGCGGCTGGGCTTGTATACTGTAGAATTTAGAAGGATGAGAGGGAATCTTATTGGAAATATTTAAGATTATTAAGGGTTCGGACACGCTAGAGGCAGGAAACATGTTCCCGATGTTGGGGGAGTCCAAAACCAGCAGCCACAGTTTAAGCATTTAGAACGGAGACGAGGAAACACTTTTTCACACAGAGTGTTGTGAGTTTGTGGAATTCTCTGCCTCAGAGGGCGGTGGAGGCCGGTTCTCTTTCAAGAGAGAGCTAGATAGGGCTCTTAAATACAGCGGAGTCAGGGGATATGGGGAGAAGGCAGGAACGGGACACTGATTGGGGATGATCAGCCATGATCGCATTGAATGGCGGTGCTGGTTCAAAGGGCTGAACGGCCTTCTCCTGCACCTATTGTCTATTGTACAAGTGTACTCATGGAGAAATATCTATCTGGGGCGGCACGGTGGCGCAGCGGTAGAGTTGCTGCCTTACAGTTCCAGAATCCCGGGTTCGATCCCGACTACGGGTGCTGTCTGTACAGAGTTTGTACGTTCTCCCCGTGACCGCGTGGGTTTTTTTTTACAAGATCTTCGGCTTCCTCCCACACTCCAAAGACGTGCAGGTCTGTAGGTTAATTGGCTTTGGTATGAATGTAAAATTGTCCCCAATGTGTGTTGATGTGTGGGGAATCGCTGGTCGGCGCGGACTCGATGGGCCTAAAGGGCCCCGTTTCCTGGCTGTGCCTCTAAACTAAAGCTAAAGAATAATAGGTATGCAGCGAAACTCACGGCCGTTTGCTGCGTCACTAAAGTAAGTGGTCTCACTAAGGATAGATAGACGTGGGAGCTGTGCACGTTTCTCTATCAATCATAATCAGTTGCCACTCAAGGGAAGCAAAATATTTATCTTCATATATTTTGCCATCAATCATAATTTTAAGGCACGGCAACATGAACCTTGGACATTAAGCCTAATAATGGTAGCCAAGCTTTCTTTAGTAATGGATAAATATTCTAAAGAACAAATAAAACAAGACCAGAAATGGTCGTTGTCATGCAGTCATACAATAGACAACAGACAATAGACAATAGGTGCAGGAGTAGGCCATTCGGCCCTTCGAGTCAGCACCGCCATTCACTGTGATCATGGCTGGTCATCCACAATCCTGCCGTACACCCATGTACACCCACTAGTTTTTTGCCGCCCCAGTTTCGCATCCTAAACACTACAGGCAATTCACCGAAGCCAATTAACCCACAAACCTGCACGTCTTTGGAGTGCGGGAGGAAAGCGGAGCGCCCGGAGAAAACCCAGGTAGGTCAAGGGGAGAAGGTACAAACTCCGTGCAGACTGCGCCCGTAGTCAGGATCGAACCCCGGGTCTCTGGCGCTGTGAGGCAGCGACTCTACCGCTGCGCCACCGTGCCGCCAACAACAGCTGTAGTTCCAATGGACATCCTTTGTAGATTTGCCTTGATGTACTACGGAGAAAAAAAAAGCTGGAGTCCATGGGAAAGAGGAAAGAAGTCTTGGTGGTGGAATTGTGCGCGGCTCTTTGCCATGGCTTTAACTACAGACAAAAGATACAAGTCCAACAAACCGATGCACCTCCCTGAGTCTTCACAATCCACAACTCCAAACCTGTCTCACGCTTTCTGTTCTTATCAAAGGTTTCAAAACCTTTGGTTCAAAGGTCTTTTATTGCCAATTAAGGCACAGCGATATGCGAATTAACAAACAGCCTTCATACGAACAAAAAACAACAAGACACACAACGACACCAAAGTTCACACAAACTTCCACCACAGTGGGATTCCCCACGTTCCTCACTGTGATGGAAGGCAAAACATTCCAAACTTCTTCCTCTTTATTCTCCCGCGGTCGGGGCAGCCGAACCATCCGTCGGGGTGATCGAAGCTCCCACAGCCGGCAGTCGTAGCTCCGGCGTCATCGAAACATAGGCAATAGGTGCAGGAGGAGGCCATTCGGCCCTTCGAGCCAGCACCGCCATTCGTTGCAATCATGTCTGATTGCCCCCGATCAATAACCCGTGCCTGCCTTCTCCCCATATCCCTTGACTCCACCAGCCCCTAGAGCTCTATCTAACTCGCTCTTAAATCCATCCAGTGACTTGGCCTCCACTGCCCTCTGTGGCAGGGAATTCCACAAATTCACAACTCTCTGGGTGAAAACGTTTTTTCTCACCTCAGTCTTAAATGGCCTCCCCTTTATTCTAAGACTGTGTGGCCCCTGGTTCTGGACTCGCCCCACATTGGGAACATTTTTCCTGCATCTAGCTTGTCCAGTCCTTTTATAATTTTATATGTTTCGAAAAGATCCTCCCCCTCATCCTTCTAAACTCCAGTGAATACAAGCCTAGTCTTTTCAATCTTTCCTCACATGACAGTCCCGCCATCCCAGGGATCAATCTCGTGAACCTACGCTGCACTGCCTCAATCACAAGGATGTCCTTCCTCAAATTAGGAGATCAAAACTGTACGCAAAACTCCAGATGTTGTCTTATCAGAACCGTATACAACTGCGTCGGGGTGGTCAAAACCCCCGCGTCAGGGCGATCGGAACTCCCGCGTCGGGGCAGTCAAACTCTCGCGGCTTGCAGTCCCCGAAGTCGGTCACTGAGCAGAGACTGCGGGTTCCGTGATGTTAAAGTCCACAAGCACCCACGGTTGGAGATCCGAGGTCGATCTCTGGCCTTTGTTCCAAACATCTGCCTATCAAAAGCCTTCCTTGCCTATGTCGATCTATGACCTGCCACGTTTTGACCGGCCTCTCACCTTTTCCAGCTCTCTCCTTCCCCCTCCCTTACAATCAGTCTAAAGAAGGGTCTCGACCCGAGAACGTCACCTATCCATGTTCTCCACAGATGCTGCCTGACTTGCTCATTTACTCCAGCACTTTGTGTCCTTTTGTGTATTTAACCAGCGCTTGCAGTTCTTTGTCTCGGCACCGATGAAATTGTTATAAAGCTCCTCAAGGGAGCTGGAGCTTAAAGTTGTACTGCTGGGATCCAAACACATTAAAGGGACATATCACTGGGGAATGACGTTTCAGTATCTGCTGCCCTCCATTTACAATGAGTGCAAAAACAAATGTTGCAGCATATAAAATGGATATTCACCACAACCGATCTGTCCCAAAGTTAATGTACCAGCGGAAACTCTTTCCCTCTTGCTTCAACTCTTACAATATAGTTTAGAGATACAGCACGGAAACAAGCCCTTCGGCCCACCAAGTCCACGCCGACCAGCGACCACCGCACTCTTACACTATCCGACCCACACAATTTTACCAAGCCAATTAGCCTACAAACCTGTGCGTCTTTGGAGTGCGGAATTCTCTGCCTCAGAGGGCGGTGGAGGCCGGTTCTCTGGATACTTTCAAGAGAGAGCTAGATAGGGCTCTTGAAGATAGCGGAGTCGGGGGGCACGGGGAGAAGTCAGGAACGGGGTACTGATTGGGGATGATCAGCCATGGCTCACATTGAAGGTCGGTGCTGGCTCGAAAGGGCCGAATGGCCTACTCCTGCACCTATTGTCTATTGAAACCGGAGATCCCTGGAGAAAACCCACGCAGGTCACAGGGGAGAACGTACGAACTCTGTACAGACAGACAAGCATCACTAGTCGAACCCGGGTCTCTCGCGCTGTAAGGCAGCAGCTCTACCGATGAGCCACTCACTGTGCTGTCGTTAACAAAGCCCTTTATACCCTCGCCTTTAAGCACTTTCCCTTAAACACAGAGTGCATATGCTGAGAATAATTTGTGAAGTACAGTCTTAATGAACATTCTGCATTACATGCTCTTTAACTTCAGTTACAGCATGGAAACTGTAGCCTCCAACTACAGCTGATGTTGCTAAATAGCTTCGCACACTTTATCTTAGCTCACATTCATATTTATTCTTGACGTACACGTGTATTTAGTCATTTCTTATTTGCATTTATAGCTCCGCAATACGCCAGTTGTGCACTTTATGGGAGTTTCACTTGACATATGAAAGCTCTGGGAACTCATTTAGCAATGAGACTGAAATAAAAAAAAGTTAACACCTTAATTCAACCAGTGAAGAATCATACAGCACAGAAACAGGCCATTCGGCCCACTGAACCCGTGCTGGCATTCAAGAGCCCATTTTACACGTTGATGCTACGGCCAAAAAAGTAGATTTAAAGCCCCCTGTCCCACTTAGGAGACCTAAACAGCAACCTCTGGTGACCTTGCCCGCCACCCAAAAAAAAAATCAAGGTCGAGGTGACCTGCTTAAGAGCTAAATCTAACTCTCTCTTGAAAACATCCAGTGAATTGGCCTCCACTGCCTTCTGTGGCAGATATTCCACAGATTCACAACTCTCTGGGTGAAGAAATTTTTCCTCATCGCAGTCCTAAATGGCCGACCCCTTATTCTTAAACTACGGACCCCTGGTTCTGGATGGGACATATTGGCCGGTGTGGGCAAGCAGACACAAAATGCTGGAGTAACTCAGCGGGACAGGCAGCATCTCTGGAGAGAAGGAATGGGGCGACGTTTTGGGTCGAGTCTCGACGTTTCGGGCCTGAAGAAGGGTGTCGACCCGAAACGTCGCCCGTTCCTTCTCTCCAGAGATGCTGCCTGTCCCACTGAGATACACTGAGTCTCTAATTTGGGGAAGGACATCCTTGTGATTGAGGCAGTGCAGCGTAGGTTCACAAGATTGAACCCTAGGATGGCGGGACTGTCACATGAGGAAATATTGAAAAAAGTAGGCTTGTATTCACTGGAGTTTAGAAGGATGAGGGGGTGGATCTTTTCGAAACATATAAAATTATAAAAGGACTGGACAAGGTAGATGCAGGAAAAATGTTCCCAATGTTGGGCGAGTCCAGAACCAGAGGCCACAGAGGGGAGGCCATTTAAGGTGAGAATAAAGGGGAGGCCATTTAAGACTGAGGTGAAAAAAAAAACGTTTTCACCCAGAGTTGTGAATTTGTGGAATTCCCTGCCACAGAGGGCAGTGGAGGCCAAATCACTGGATGGATTTAAGAGAGAGTTAGATAGAGCTCTGGGGGCTGGTGGAATCAAGGGATATGGGGAGAAGGCAGGCACGGGTTATTGATTGGGGACGATCAGCCACGATCAGAATGAATGGCGGTGCTGGCTCGAAGGGCCGAATGGCCTCCTCCTGCACCTATTCTGTATGTTTCTATGAGTCCAGAGATGCTCCCTGTAAGTATGGTGGGATCAGGAACTTCCAGTACATTTTCGCCTGCTTAGTAGCGAGGGTATTATCCAGGGAATGAACAGAGGTTTCATTTGAACGAGACTGGCCCATACAATTACATCATGCACTCGAAGCATATCTTCTTAGTTAAACAAAAAAGGTTTCGCTTCAATTAGTACTCCTCCGAGTCTCTCAGCTATGACAAACTGTTCTATTATGGAGCATTATGTCATCCAATGACAAGATGTCTCTTCACTTTATTACAGGGGTCTCACACAGCTGGAACTGAAAGCAAGTACAAACAAGCTAGGTGTTTTCTTGAGGAAAAACAGCATGCGTGTTCCACTAAGATGCCCATGACAGTAGTTCGGTTTAATTTAGTTTTGAGATACAGCGCGGAAACAGGCCCTTCGGCCCACCCCGACCAGCGATCCCCGCACATTAACACCACCCTACGCACACTAGAGACAATTTTACAATGGTACCAAGCCGATTAACCTACAAACCTGTACGTCCTTGGAGGGTGTGGGAGGAAACTGAAGATCGAGAAAACTCACGAGGGTCACGGGGAGAACGTACACACTCCGCACAGACAGCACCCGTAGTTACGGGATCGGACAGACCGGATGCAGGAAAAATGTTCCCAATGTTGGGGGAAGTCCAGAACCAGGGGACACAGTTTAAGAATAAGTGGCAGGCCATTTAGGACATAGATGAGGAAAAACATTTTTTCACCCAGAGAGTTGTGAATCTGTGGAATTCTCTGCCTCAGAAGGCAGTGGAGGCGAGTTCACGGATGTTTTCAAGAGCGAGTTAGATTTAGCTCTTAGGGCTAAGGAAATTAGGGGATATGGAGTGAAAGTAGGAACGGGTTACTGATTTTGGATGATCAGCCATGATCATATTGAATGGCGGTGCTGGCTCGAAGGGCCGAAGGGCCTACTCCTGCACCTATTGTCAATATTTCTATGTAGTCGGCATCGAAGCTGAGTCTCCGGCGCTGTAAGCGCTGTAATGGGTCCTGTCCCACTTAGGCGATTTTTTTTGGAGACTGTCACGGTCGTAGGATGTCGGCGAAAAAACGGCGACTGGACCCCTCCCGACGACAATGTCTACATCAACCTACCACCTAGTCGGCGCCAAGCTACGGCAAGCTACCGACAACCAGCGACCCATTAGGACGTCCACCTACGACCACGCCTACGACAACCTCCGTCCACCCGCGACAAACCACGACAAGCCACCACCCTGTCGGCGACAACTGAAGACAATTCAGTCGCCGGTACCTGTCGCCGGTTGACGTAGGTAGTCGCCAATGGAATTCACCAAAGTCAGCACCCGGCGACAGCCTACGACAGCACCTACGTCAGGAGAAGTCAAGCTGCGCTCATTGGCGCCAAACGCACTGGCGCCAAAAGGTTTCGAACATTTCAAAATCCAACGGCGACCAGAAAAACACTACGACTCTTTGGGCGACTGAAGAGACTTCTTAAGACCATACAGGCAACACCTTGGCGACCATGTGGCAACAACCTGGTCGCCTGTAGTCGCCCAAAAAATCGGCAAAGTGGGACAGGCCCGTAAAGCAGCAACTCTACCGCTGCGCCACCATGCTGCCCTGAATTGCAGGCAAACAAAACGTGATGTCTGGCTGCACTCCAGCACGTTTCACTCTTCTCCATTTCACAGTAGATTATAGGAAGATCAATATTACAGTTGTCCAAGTGACTTGATCTCAACGCCCCACCCCTTGTCCCTGCACCTCACAATCATTAATATTTACCAGCGGAAGCTCGGCACATATTTGAATCAATACCAGTCATTTATTAGGATTAAATTGGTTGCAAAGATGCAAGGCCTAATACTAATAATGAACATGAGAAGCATGAATAAACTGAAGGGCTGTCATTAGCCACCTGTTGTTTAAATTCTTTGAACACTGCTTTCGTAGAAGTGATAGTCAGTGCATCTCTGGTGTGTATCTCTGGTCGCACCCTGGTCACTTCCCTCTCCCATCAAGCAGAAGTGAGAAAACGCACAGCTCCAGATTCAAGGACAGTTTCCTCCCAGCTGTTATCAGGCAACTGAACCTTCCTATCAACAACTAGAGAGGGGTCTTGAGGTACTATTTACCTGATTGGAGACCCTCGGACTCTCTTTAATCAGAGTTTACTGGACAATACCTTGCACTAGATGTTATTCCTTTAAACATAAACATAGAAATTAGGTGCAGGAGTAGGCCATTCAGCCCTTCGAGCCTGCACCGCCATTCAATATGATCATGGCTGATCATCCAACTCAGTATCCCGTACCTGCCTTCTCTCCATACCCTCTGATCCCCTTAGCCACAAGGGCCACATCCAACTCACTCTTAAATATAGCCAATGAACTGGCCTCAACTACCCTCTGTGGCAGAGAGTTCCAGAGACTCACCACTCTCTGTGTGAAGAAAGTCTTTCTCATCTCGGTCTTAAAGGATTTCCCCCTTATCCTTAAGCTGTGACCCCTTGTCCTGGACTTCCCCAACATCGGGAACAATCTTCCTGCATCTAGCCTGTCCAACCCCTTAAGAATTTTGTAAGTTTCTATAAGATCCCCTCTTAATCTCCTAAATTCCAGAGAGTATAAACCAAGTCTATCCAGTCTTTCTTCATAAGACAGTCCTGACATCCCAGGAATCAGTCTGGTGAACCTTCTCTGCACTCCCTCTATGGCAATAATGTCCTTCCTCAGATTTGGAGACCAAAACTGCACGCAATACTCCAGGTGTGGTCTCACCAAGACCCTGTACAACTGAAGTAGAACCTCCCTGCTCCTGTACTTTATTCCTTTCATCATGTACTGTATTTGTACACTGTGGATGGCTCGACTGCAATCATGTATAGTCTTTCTGTTAACTGGTTCGCACGCAACAAAAGCATTACACTGTGCCTTGGTGCACGTGACTACAAGCTAAACACTCATCACTGTAGGTCACAAATGAAAGTGAATGCCTCTTCATTAAGGAGGAATTGTAATCGTCTGTGTCAAGAAAATCCCGATGAACAGAAAACTAAGGTAGCGTAGATAGACACAAAAAGCTGGAGTAACTCAGCGGGACAGGCAGCATCTCTGGAAGAAGGAATGGGTGCAATTTAATCTTGTCCATTCAGCGTTGGTTTACCGTTCCCATCCTAAAGACTTGTTTTTATTCCGCGCGTCTCGAGAACATTTCATTATGTCGTCACTTTTCGGAATAATGTAAATGTCAGCGTAATTTTCATCAATATCTTTGGGCGAGGCATGAATTGTTGGATCTCTTTCCTGACTGCTGTAAAGGAAGAGTTAAGTCAAGGGTGTTTAATTGTCACGTGTGCTGACCACGGCACGATGCAATGCTTACTTGCAGCGGCACAACAAGCACGGTACGCATTAGATAATATACCAGACCAAGCGCGGACCCGTTGGGTCCCCGTTCCCCCAACGCAATATTCCACCACTCACCCATAGCCCCCAACTGCGCAGTCGCGGCTGAAAACCAAATCGTCAGCGCGACCAGTGAAATCGTCGGTGCAAGCTTGAAGGTAGCCACGGTGGCGCAGCGGTAGAGCCGCTGCCTTGCAGCAAAACGCAGCGCCAGAGACCCGGGTTCGATCCCGCCCATGGGTGCTGACTGTACGGAGTTTGTCCGTTCTCCCCTTGATCTGCGTGGGTTTACTCTGAGATCTTCGGTTTCTTCCCACACTCCAAAGACGTACAGGTTTGTGGGTTGATTGGCTTGGTAAAAAATGTAAAATTTGTCCAAGTTGGCGATATGCAGAGTACTGCCCTGCCCACTACAAAATTCTGACGGTTCAGAAATGCTGGAGTAACTCTGCGGGACAGGCAGCACCTCTGGAGAGAAGGAATGGGTGACGTTTCGGGTCAAGAACCCTTCTTCAGACTTGGGTTCAGACCTTCTTCAGGGTCTGAAGAAGGGTCTCGATCTGAAACGTCGCCCATTCCTTCTGTCCAGAGGTGCTGCCTGTCCCGCAGAGTTACTCCAGCATTTTGCGTCTACCTTCGAGCTTGCGCTGTGATAGTGCGCGGGTGAGCGTTGGTCGATGGGCCAAAGGCCCCGTTTCCAAACTAAACTAAGATCTGGCTGACCGCCCGGGCATGTTACCGGATGCCCTATTCTGACAACATTTCACCCAATATTTTGGCAACAGGGAGAAAATTATTCCCGTGGAGCTGAATTCAATTCGAAAGATTGCAATAAGGAAATATAATCAGTGCAACCTAAGCAGTCGTCTGAAATCAGGAACATACAGTTGAAGAAATAGAAAATGCATGCAGGTTATACAGTTAACATTTGCTGTCTCCATGAAGAATTGATTAATTGGTCATGATGGCACTAATGCATTATTGCCTCATCACATTTCTTGCAACTATTACATGAGTATTCTTTAAAGAAAACACAAAGCCTCTTTAAACATATATACTTCATCACCACAGTAAGAAATGAATTTATTAAGGTGGAAACACAAGAAGATGTATGATGAACCGTAATAATGTACTTACGATCAGCATTTTGCAGCGATGGCTCTTACAACACGCTGGCCATTCTTTAATTGGAAAACAAAAAGTCCAGCTAAATTCTACCTCATTCTTTATGATAATTTTATTCACTCCCTTGCAATTGAGGGAGTGCAGAGTAGGTTCGCGAGGTCAAATCCCGGGATGGCGGGGACTGTTATATGATGGAAGACTGGAGCCACTGGGCTTGTATTCAATAGACTATAGACAATAGGTGCAGGAGGAGGCCATTCGGCCCTTCGAGCCAGCTCCGCCATTCACTGTGATCATGGCTGATCATCCAAATTCAGTGCCCAGTTCCTGCCTTCTCACCAAATCTCCTGACTCCGCTATCTTTAAAGAGCTCTATCTAACTCAATGCTAGCATTTATTCCAACAGGGCTTGTATACAAAAAACAGGGATGTTACGCTGAGGCTCTATGAGGCGCTGGTCAGGCCGCAATTGGAATATTGTGAGCAATTTTGGGCACCAAATCTGAAGAAGGATGTGCTGGCTCTGGAGAGAAGCCAGAGGAGGTTTACAAGAACGATCCCAGGAATGAGTGGGTTAACCTATGATGAGCATTTGGCGGCACTGGGCCTGTACTCGCTGGAGTTTAGAAGAATGGGGAGGGGGGGGGACCTCATTGGAACGTACAGAACAGTGAAAGGTTTGGATGGGGTGGCTGTGGAGAGGATGTTTCCACTAGTGGGAGAATCTAGGACCAGAGGTCACAGCCTCAGAATTACAAGACGTTATTTTAGGAAGGAGATGAGGAGAAAGTGACTTTAGATGGTGAATCTGTGGAATTCTTTGCCACAGAAGGCTGTGAGGGCCAAGTCAGTGGATATATTTAAGACAGAGATAGATAGATTCTTAATTAGTACGGGTGTCAGAGGTTATGGGGAGAAGGCAGGAGAATGGGGTTAGGAGGGAGAGATAGATCAGCAATAATCAGGAGTGATGGGCCAAATGGCCTAATTCTACTCCTATCCCTTATGACCTTATGACCAATCAACCCCGTCATATCCTGTTCTATCGTGTTGTATATTGTGCATGCTAGGGTTCTGTCATATGGTGAGAGAATGGAGCGGCTGGGCTTGTACACTCTGGAGTTTAGAAGGACAAGAGAGGACCTTATTGATACATATAAGATTATTAAAGGTTTGGACACGCTAGAGGCAGGAAACATGTTCCCAATGTTGGGGGAGTCCAGAACCAGATGCCACAGTTTAAGAATAAGGGGTAAGCCATTTAGAGCAGAGATGAGGAAACACTTTTTTCACACAGAGAGTTGTGAGTCTGTGGAATTCTCTACCTCAGAGGGTGGTGGAGGCCGGTTCTCTGGATACTTTCAAGAGAGAACCAGATAGGGCTCTTAAAGATAGCGGAGTCAGGTGATATGGGGAGAAGGCAGGAACGGCGTACTGATTGGGGATGATCAGCCATGATCACATTGAATGGCGGTGCTGGCTCGAAGGGCCGAATGGCCTCCTCCTGCACCTATTGTCTGTTGTCTATTGTTTGTTGCCTATCATACTGTATATTGTGCACGCTAGCGTTCTATCATATTGTATACTGTGCACGCTAGCGTTCCATCATATTGTATATTGTGCACGCTAGCGTTCTATCATATTGTATATTGTGCACGCTAGCGTTCTATCATATTGTATATTGTGCACGCTAGCGTTCTATCATATTGTATATTGTGCACGCTAGCGTTCCATCATATTGTATACTGTGCACGCTAGCGTTCCATCATATTGTATATTGTGCACGCTAGCGTTCTATCATATTGTATATTGTGCACGCTAGCGTTCTATCATATTGTATATTGTGCACGCTAGCGTTCCATCATATTGTATATTGTGCACGCTAGCGTTCCATCATATTGTATATTGCGCACGCTAGCGTTCTATCATATTGTATATTGCGCACGCTAGCGTTCCATCATATTGTATATTGTGCACGCTAGCGTTCCATCATATTATATATTGTGCACGCTAGCGTTCCATCATATTGTATATTGTGCACGCTAGCGTTCCATCATATTATATATTGTGCACGCTAGCGTTCCATCATATTGTATATTGCGCACGCTAGCGTTCCATCATATTGTATATTGTGCACGCTAGCGTTCCATCATATTGTATATTGCGCACGCTAGCGTTCCATCATATTGTATATTGTGCACGCTAGCGTTCCATCATATTGTATATTGTGCACGCTAGCGTTCCATCATATTATATATTGCGCACGCTAGCGTTCCATCACATTGTATATTGTGCACGCTAGCGTTCCATCATATTGTATATTGTGCACGCTAGCGTTCCATCACATTGTATATTGCGCACGCTAGCGTTCCATCATATTGTATATTGTGCACGCTAGCGTTCTATCATATTGTATATTGCGCACGCTAGCGTTCCATCATATTGTATATTGTGCACGCTAGCGTTCTATCATATTATATATTGCGCACGCTACCAACACTCCCGCCAAGGTCTATACGGTCACCAGCGCCAGAGCGAGGAAATTGCCACCATTCGCCCTGTCCCTCGGTAACAAATAAATCCCCGAAGCGTGACAGCTGGCTGCTACGGCATTTCATTCTCCAAGAACATAATAGTGTGTTATTGCCCATTATCTGTTCTGTCAGCAGCAGTGTTGATATTAAATGAGAGGCACCTGCATTTAGTTGCCATTTTTCAGCTGTCGCCCCGTCGCTATGGAGACGGCAAGAAGATCAGTGGGAACGGGGACAGTTACTGGCACCAGAACCTGGCGCGCAGAAAAGAGTCGGGGGGGGGGGGGGGGGGGGAAACACGGCGATTTATTTCATCCCGCTGGAAAAATTTCGGAATTACTTCAAGCATTTTCTTTGCGTTTTTAAAAGATGATCCGGTGGACAAAGCTTTTTTTTCTTTTACGTCAACTACAGATCTGATTTTTCTCTCTCTGATGATGTTGGTTCTGTTGATCTTGAACGTATCACCTGCGCCTCCTTGTCAAGAATAAATCAACTTGATCTGTGCGAGATTAACCTGAGCGTTTGGAACAGTGCCTCATTATGAGGCACAGCAGGTATCGAATTGCTCATTTTCTGCTTGCAGTTATCTACTCAATGCCTTGCACCCACTGGAGACAAAGTGCCTGCAGGGACAAGAAACTTGCGTGTCAACAGGCAGGGCCTGAGTTAGTGCAGGTCCAATAAATCGATCTCCATCCCCTTTGTCCCGTTTTCACACCTTGCGCTTCCTTATCTATGAATTTCCCTCTCCCCTGACTTTGGTCCGAAGAAGGCTCGACCCAAAACGTCACCCATTCCTTCTCTCCAGATATGCTGCCTGTCCCGCTGAGTTACTCCAGCTCGTTGTGCCTATCCAATAAATTGGAACTGGGGGAAAACTGGAGGATTCTTCTTGCGTGGCATACACTTAATAAGTTCATACGTGATCGGAGTAGAATTACGCCATTTGGTCCATCAAGTCTACTCCACCATTCTATCTTGGCTGATCTATCTCTTCCCTCTCAACCCCATTCTCCTCCCTTCTCCCCATAACCCGTGACTCAATAGACAATAGGTGCAGGAGTAGGCCATTCGGCCCCTTGAGCCAGCACTGCCATTCAATGTGATCATGGCTGATCATCCCCAATCAGTACCCCGTTCCTGCCTTCTCCCCATATCCCCCGACTCCGCTATCTTTAAGAAATCTGTCTAGCTCTCTCCCGAAAGCATCCAGAGAACCGGCCTCCACCGCCCTTCGAGGCAGAGAATTCCACAGGCTCACAACTCTGTGTGAAAAAGTTTTTCCTCATCTCCGTTGTAACTCCCCCGACATCGGGAACATGTTTCCTGCCTCTAGCGTGTCCAAACCCTTAATAATCATATATGTTTCAATAAGATCCCCTCTCATCCTTCTAAATTCCAGAGTATACAAGCCCAGACGCTCCATTCTATTAACATATGACAGTCCCACCATCCCGGGAATTAACCTGGTGAACCTACGCTACACTCCCTCAATAGCATTTGTACTCCAGTACTAATTAATGGTATGGACATTGAGTTCTTCAATTTTCCCCTCTCACCCTGGCCACAGACTCTTTGAATCACTTCACTCTGGAAGGCGACTCCGGACTGTCAAAGCTGCCACAGCCAGAGGTAAAAACATGTTTTTTTTCCACGAGTAGTAACTCTACTCAATAACCAAAAATCTGTAGCCTCCTTTTGCTCTGGTATTTTATTGAATTCACATGTTTAATCATTAATGTTTTATTATTAATGTTTAATGTTTTATGTATCATCCTTAACTGTCACTGTATGTCATGTTGTCACTTGCGGGCGGAGCTCCAAGGCAAATTCCTTGTATGTGAATATTTGGCCAATAAACCTATTCATTTAGCTGACTTACATATAAATAGCCCTTCCTTCCTTCTCTACTTGCCCTTTGTGGACTATTCTCATTTCTCCCCTTCCCCCACCATCTATATTCCTTCCTTTGTCTTCTCTATAGAAACAAAGAAACATAGAAATTAGGTGCAGGAGGAGGCCATTCGGCCCTTCGAGCCTGCACCGCTATTCAATATGATCATGGCTGATCATCCAACTCAGTATCCCGTACCTGCCTTCTCTCCATACCCCCGGATCCCCTTAGCCACAAGGGCCACATCTAACTCCCTCTTAAATATAGCCAATGAACTGGCCTCAACTACCCTCTGTGGCAGAGAGTTCCAGAGACTCACCACTGTGTGAAAAAAGTCTTTCTCATCTCGGTCATAAAGGATTTCCCCCTTATCCTTAAGCTGTGACCCCTTGTCCTGGACCTCCCCAACATCGGGAACAATCTTCCTGCATCTAGCCTGTCCAACCCCTTAAGTATTTTGTAAGTTTCTATAAGATCCCCTCTCAATCTCCTATATTCTAGAGAGTATAAACCGAGACTATCCAGTCTTTCTTCATAAGACAGTCCTGACATCCCAGGAATCTATCCGTCACTCTTCCATCCTAATCACACACCTTCTGTCTTTTCATATCTGGCCTTTGCCCTACCATATGCTTGTCGATACACCCCTCACTTGTAACCACCTATCACCTAACAGGAATAGGGTTCCGACCCGAAACAATCTCACCTATCCGTTCTCTCCAGAGATGCTGCCTGACCCACTGACTTACTTCAGCATTTTGTGTCTATCTTTGGGGTAAACCAGCACCTGCTGATTTGATTATATTTATCACTGGACTTTGTCTGGTCTGTCCTCTCATCCAGCTTTCTCCACTACTCCCCCCCCCCCCCCACCCCCCAACACCACAATCAGTCTGTAGAAGAGTCCTGACCCTAAACGTCACTATCCATTTTCTCCAGAGATGCTGCCTGACCCACTGAGTTCCTCCAGCACTGTGTGTCTTTTTTTTTGTTTTTGCAGTTCCTTGTACCTACATCTAACAAACCTTTAGGATTGTGTAGGTATGTCAGAAGAAGGGTCTCGACCCGAAACATCACACCTGTTCCTTTTCCCCAGAGATGCTGTTTGACCCGCTGAGATGCTCCAGCTTTTTGTGTCCATTCCATCAGAATATGACAGGCGCCCCTGGAGGAAATCCGTGCAGGCAGGAGATGCCCGTCACGAAATGGAACTACGCCGTGTCGCAGAGACAACGCGACAACACCGCAAGGATAGCGAGAGAGAAGGGGGCTTGACGACTACCAACTACCGCCAGTCTCCACTGCCCACGTTGTAACAAGGTGTGTGGATCGCGGATCGGCCTCCGCAGACATCTGCAGACCCACAGGTAGAGACGATCTTATGGAGAGGAGAGGACAGTCATACTCGTTTCGAGTGACCGTCGATGATGCTGCCCATCTTTTAACAATTTTTTACTGGGCAATACGTTTGCAACATGACTTTAAGAAGCAAGTCAGGGGGTTAGAATAAAAATCCAATTTTGTGGGTTGGATGTGTGAAGTGGATGACAGAACATCAACTGCCTACATTAAAGTTAATGGAACAAAACGTAGGCAGTCAATTTTCCCACCTCTAATTTTATCTCACCCTTGAAGCTTTATCTTACCCCCCTGAGGAATGAGGTAAGACGAATACATAAAGTAAGGTATTACAGCTTGTGGAAATCTGAAGAATGGATCGACTGGGCTTATATTCACTGGAATTTAGATGAGAGGGGATCTTGTAGAAACATATAAAATTCTTAAGGGACTGGACAGGCCAGATGCAGGGAAAATGTTCCCCGTGTTGGGGGAGTCCAGAACCAGCGGTCACAGTTTAAGAATGAGGGGTAGGCCATTTAGGACTGAGATGAGGAATAATGTTTTTTCAAGCAGAGAGTTGTGATTCTGTGGAATTCTCTGCCACAGAAGGCAGAGGAGGCCAATTCACTGGATGTTTTCAAGAGAGAGTTAGATTTAGGTCTCAGGGCTAAATGAATCAAGGGATAAGGGGAGAAAGCAGGAACAGGGTACTGAATTTGGATCATCAGCCAAGATTATATTGAATGGTGGTGCTGGCTCGTAGATCTGACTGGCGTACTCCTGCACCTATTTTCTATGTTTCTATGAACTGAAAATCGTGACCAGTCAATGGATAGAGTCATACAGAGCTGAAACAGGGCCTTTGGCCCAACTTGCCCACACCGGCCAACATGTCACAGCTACACCAATCCCACCTGCCCACGTTTGGCACATATTCCTTTGAACCTGTGGAATTCTCTGCCTCAGAGGGCGGCGGAGGCAGGTTGGCTGGATGCTTTCAAGAGAGAGCTGGATAGGGCTCTTAAAGATAGCGGAGTCAGGGGATATGGGGAGAAGGCAGGAACGGGGTACTGATTGGGGATGATCAGCCATGATCATATTGAATGGCGGTGCTGGCTCGAAGGGCTGAAGGGCCTACTCCTGCACCTATTGTCTATTGTCTAACCTGTCCTATCCTTTACTCAGCAGATCAAGCAGCATCTGCAGAGAAGGAATCAGAATTAATCAGGTTGATGCTCTTTGAATGGGACGAGGCTTTGAGGCAAGCATGTGTTCAAAAATATTTCATCACAAAGATCCTTAAACTCCCCCTGCTGAGTATTCCCAACACATGTTTGGCTTTTAATTCAGACTTAAGGGCCCGTCCCACTCGGCGACTTTTTCGCCGACTGCCGCCGTCATATCGGTGTCGCCAAAAGACTGTGAACATTTCAAAGTCCAGCGGCGACAAAAAGAATGTTGCGACGCTAGAAAAAACACCGCGCGTCTGTACGTCAACACGCCGCGCCACAGCCGCATCACCGCCGTGTCACGCCGCAAGGTTTCCGGTGACCTGATACGTCAGTCAATGATGCCGGCAGTCGCCGCAAAAAAAATCGGCAAATGGGACAGGCCCGTTTCAGGATCAACGTTTAACTGCAGATGCCGGAAAAATCGAAGGTGGACAACAATGCTGGAGAAACTCAGCGGGTGAGGCAGCATCTATGGAGCGAAGGAATAGGTGACGATTCGGGTCGAGACCCTTCTTCAATCCGATTTACAACCTGACCCTTCTTCAATCTGACGTCACCTTATTCCTTCACTCCATAGATGCTGCCTCACCCGCTGAGTTTCTCCAGCATTTTTGTCTACCTACAGTATCAACGTGGTGCTTTTGTGATTTTATTTTGTTCTGTTTTCATTGCCTCCCTTCCAAAAAACTGCTGCCTCTTAAGCATTTGGTCAGTTTATGTAAAAGTGCCGAGGGTACACAAAAAGCTGGAGAAACTCAGCGGGTGCAGCAGCATCTAAGGAGCGAAGGAGATAGGCAACGTTTCGGGTCGAGACCCTTCTTCAGACTGGTCAGGGATCAGGGAAACGAGAGATATAGACGGTGATGTGGAGAGATAAGGAACAATGAATGAAAGATATGCAAAAAAGTATCGATGATAAAGGGAACAAGCCATTGTAAGCTGTTTGTGGTGTGAAAATGAGGAGCTGGTGCGACTGGGGTGGGGGAGGGAGATAGAGAGAGAGGGAATGCCAGGGCCCGAGGGCTGAGGGAGAGGTGGGAAGGGGAGGAGACAGCAAGGGTTAACAGAATTGAGAAAATTCAATATTCAAGCCCAAAGGATGCAAACTCCCCAAGCGGAATATGAGGTGCTATGTAAAAGTGCCGACAGGCTTCAAGAACAAAGGGTGTTCAGACTGAACCTGATCTTGCCTTTCATCTGCGCTCGCACGTTTCAGTCGAGAATACTTTTAAGCCGATGAGAGGCAGTAAACCCTGTTAATTGCTCCCGTCCCTGGTCCAAGGACAAAAAAAGGTCAAACTGCAGAGCACTTCAATGGTGTTGGAAGGAACTGCGGATGCTGGGTTTCAATCGAAGTTACACACAAAATGCTGGACAGCGGGACAGGCAGCATCGCTGTAGAGAAGGAATGGGTGACGTTTCGGGTCGAGACCCTTCTTCAGACTGACCATTCAGTGTCATAGAGTGATACAGTGTGGAAACAGGCCTTCGACTAACTTGTGCAGAGGTAGAGTTGCTGCTCTACAGTCAATGCAGAGCCGAAGACCCGGGTTCGATCCCGACTACGGGCGCTGTCTGTATGGAGTTTGTACTTTTTCCCCGTTAAGTTTTCTCCAATATCTTCAGTTTCCTCCCACACTCCAAAGACGTACAGGTTTGTAGGTTAATTGGCTCGGTAAATGTAAAAATTTCCCCTAATCTGTGTAGGATGGTGTTAATTTTCCGGGATCGCTGGTCGGCGGGCCTGTTTCCGCGCTGTATCTCTAAAACGAAATATATGTCTGAAGAAGGGTCTCGACCCTGAACGTCACCCAATCCTTCTCTCCAGAGATGTTGCCTGCCCTGCTGAGCTACTCCAGCTATTTGTGCCTATCTTTGAGTACTTCAATTAGATACACATACAAAGAAAATAAAATTGCCCGAGTCTGCCCGACTTACTGTCATGCAAATAGACAATAGACAATAGACAATAGGTGCAGGAGTAGGCCATTCGGCCCTTCGAGACAGCACCGCCATTCAACGTGACCATGGCTGATCATCCCCAATCAGTACCCCGTTCCTGACTTCTCCCCATATCCCCTGACTCCACTATCTTTAAGAGCCCTATCTAGCTCTCTCTTGAAAGTATCCAGAGAACCTGCCCCCACCGCCATCTGAGGCAGAGAATTCCACACACTCACAACTCTCGGTGTGAAAAAGTGTTTCCTCGTCTCTGTTCTAAATGGCTTACCCCTTATTCTTAAACTGTGGCCCCTGGTTCTGGACTCCCCCAACATCGGGAACATGTTTCCTGCCTCTAGCGTGTCCAAACCCTTAATAATCTTATATATTTCAATAAGATCCCCTCTCAGCATTCTAAACTCCAGAGTGTACAAGCCCAGCCGCTCCATTCTCTCAGCATATGACAGTCCCGCCATCCCGGGAATTAAACTTGTAAACCTACGCAGCACTCCCTAAATAGCAAGAATGTCCTTCCTCAAATTAGGGGACCAAAGAAATGATTTTCAAATCCTGGCTTAATTGTGTCACTGAAGGTCATTTGCGATCATTTTTTCTGATGCGCTCAGGTAAGGTTTTTTTTTGCTGAAGGTTTGCTTTCCAATGATTGCCAAAATATCCTAATTAGAGGAAAAAAAAAATTCACATGGCACAAACAACCTTAATTAAATGCTGAGTCGGGTTCTTTTAAAAAAATGTGCAAACCCTCAAATATAAACTGCAAGCGATAAATGTATTAAAAGCTCCATTCTCATGGCTCGGGATCACGGCTGGTATTCTAAATCATCTTTGTGTTAATATTTGAATCAGTGCTTGAGATTTGACCACCGTTCTCATCCCCTTTGGCTGTGCGATAGAAATTCCGGCAGAGTTAAAATTACATCCATTTTTATCACGTCTCTTTTATCTGCGCTGGTTTTTATCTTTCAGCCCACACGTCCAAAGTTAGCTCTGGAATTAGTGCAGTGTCGCAGTCGTAGGGTCACGAGGCTCGGAAACAGGCCCTTCGGCCCAACTGGTCCATGCCCACCAGAATGGACCAACTCGGCCAATCGCACTGCCCGCATTTTGGCCGCATCCCTCTCGACCTTTCCCATACATGCAACTGTCCAATTGTCAGAAGGTCAAAGGGTCACAAGCGATAGGAGCAGAAATAGGCCGTTCTTCGGCCCATCAAGTCTACTCCGCCATTCAATCATGGCTGATCTGTCTCTCCCTCCTAACCCCATTCTACTGCCTTCCCTCCGTTGGGGAAGTCCAGGACAAGGGGGTCACAGTTTAAGGATAAGTGGGAAGTCTTTTAGGACCCAGATGAGAAAATCGTTTTTCACACAGAGAGT
This sequence comes from Okamejei kenojei, assembly GCA_035221665.1. NCBI lineage: Eukaryota > Metazoa > Chordata > Chondrichthyes > Rajiformes > Rajidae > Okamejei > Okamejei kenojei. The sequence continues at coordinate 10,611,999 of CM069139.1, forward strand.
GGTGAATCTGTGGAATTCTCTGCCACAGAAGGTAGTTGAGGCCAGTTCGTTGGCCATATTTAAGAGGGAGTTGGATGTGGCCCTTATGGCTGAAGGGATCAGGGGGTATGGAGAGAAGGCAGGTACAGGATACTGAGTTGGATGATCAGCCATGATCATATTGAATGGCGGTGCAGGCTCGAAGGGCCGAATGGCCTGCTCCTGCACCTAATTTCTATGTTTCTATGTTTCTATGTTTCTCTGACACCCGTACAAATCAATAATCTATCTGTGTGCAGGAAGGATCTGCAGATGCCGGCTTAAACCGAAGATAGACACAAAAAGCTGCAGTAACTCAGCGGGACAGGCAGCATCCCTGGAGAGAAGGAATGGGTGACGTTTCGGCTCAAGACCCTCCTTCAGACTGGGATCACCCCTCATCCTCCTGTGCTCCAAGGAACTAATCCTCTCATGATTTCATACACCTAAAATAGAGTCCCAGCCGACCCAACCTCTCCCTGTAGCTCAGTCCCTCGAGTCCTGGCAACATCAATCAATAAATATTTGGATTTAGCTAAAGGTTAAGGTTTAGTTTACGGCTCAGAATAAAATGGGCACACACCAAGCTGAATCCTAAAACTGAAGATTACTCCTGTTGAGCGCCCGCATGAAATATTTAGCAACAGAAAATATAGTTTTGTATAATGTAAGCTAAATATGCTTGTTATTCTATGTATTTGATAAATATAGAGTCATACAGTGATACAGTGTGGAAACAGGCCATTCGGCCCAACTTGCCCACACTGGCCAACATGTCCCAGCTACACTAGTCCCACCTGCCTGCGCTTGGTCCGTATCCCTCCAAACCTGTCCGACCCATGTACCTGCCCAACTGTTTCTTAAACGATGGGATAGTCCCAGCCTCAACTACCTCCTCTGGCAGCTTGTTCCATACACACCCACCACCCTCTGTGTGGAAAAGTTACCCCTCAGATTCCTATTAAGTCTTTTCCCTTTCACCTTGAACCCATGTCCTCTGGTCCTCGATTCTCTTACTCGAGGCAAGAGATAACAGAACAATGACATTTTCCAAAAGTTTCATCATCAACGGAGTAGGTTCTTAACAGAAACAATGAGTTATATTTTCCACTCAATTCATGCCAAGAGAGTGTCACTAGTGCTAACGTATTATATGCAACATATATTTTCCACTGTTGGTGACAAGAAACAGCTCAGCTTGGGGGAGTTAATTTAGTTCCTAGACAATACATAGAAACATAGAAAATACTGTAGGTGCAGGAGTCCATTCGAACCTTCAAGCCAGCCCCATCATTCAATATGATCATGGCTGATCATCCACAATCGGTGCCCCCGTTTCTGCCTTCTCCCCATATCCCTTGATTCCGTTAGCCCTAAGAGCTAAATCTTGAAAACATCCAGTGAATTGTCCTCCACTGCCTTCTGTGGCAGAGAATTCCACAGATTCACAACTCTCTGGGTGAAAACGTTTTTTCCTCATCTCAGTCCGAAATGGCCTGCCCCATATTCTTACACTGGTTCTGGACTCCCCCAACATGGAGAACATTTTCCCTGCATCTAGCCTTAAGAATTTTATATGTTTCTATAAGATCCCCTCTCCTCCTTCGAAATTCCAGTGAATACAAGCCCAGTCGACCCATTCTTTCCCTCTTATGTCAGTCCCGCCATCCCAGGAATTAACCTGGTGATCCTACGCTGCACTCCCTCATACTGAGTTCATGTAGAGAGTCAACGGGTCAGGCAGCATCTCTGGAGGAAAGTAGTAGATGACATTTCGGGTCGAGACTCTTCCTCAGACACATTCTAGAGTTATTCCAGCTCCTTGTGTCTATCTTCTGTGTAGATCAGCATCTGCAGTTCCTTATTACACATTAAATCAAGCTGGAGCAGCATGTATTAATCCAACATCTTGGTACCAGAAAAAGACACCAAGTGCTTGAGCAACTCAGCGGGACAGGCAGTATCTCGCTGCACAATATGGGTAGGTGACGCTTCAGGTCAGGTCCGTTCTGCACTGAGCTACTCCAGTACTTTGCGTCTTTTCATGGTAAACCAGGATCTGCAGTTCCTTGTGTGTCACCATAGCACCAGAGTTTGATGTACAACTCAGCCTTTTCAAAGCATTTGATTAATAGACAATAGGCAACAGACAATAGGTGCAGGAGTGGGCCACTCGGGCCCTTCCTGCCTTCTCCCCGTATCCCCTGACTCCGCTATCTTTAAGAGCCCCGTCTAACTCTCTCTTGAAAGCATCCAGAGAACCGGCCTCCACCGCCCTCTGAGGCAGAGAATTCCACAAACTCACCACTCTTTGTGAGAAAAAGTGTTTCCTCGTCTCCGTTCTAAATGGCTTACCCCTTATTCTTAAACTGTGGCCCCTGGTTCTGGCCTTCCCCCAACATCGGGAACATGTTTCCTGCCTCTAGCGTGTCTGAACCCTTAACGATCTTATATGCTTCAAGTCTATTGCATCAACAAGGATCAGAAGTGTAACCGTTGTTACTGCTCAAGGCTCCATGTTTGCATGGGACTTTCACTTTTTCACACAAAGTATATCTGATCTAAACGGGTGTGTTGACAATCGGAAATAATTGCGCATCCCATTCACCTTCTCCAAACAACCCCATGCTCCACAATTCATCTGAAGTTACCAATTCAACTGGTTTCACAAGTACCGATGACAATAGACAATAGACAACAGGTGCAGGAGTAGGCCATTCAGGCCCCTCGAGCCAGCACCGCCATTCAATGTGATCATGGCTGATCATCCCCAATCAGTACCCCGTTCCTGCCTTCTCCCCATATCCCCTGACTCCAGCACAGACCCTGAAATAACAAGTTTAGTTTAAACCAAACTAAGAGATATGGCGTGGAAACAGGCCCTTCGGCCCATCGAGCCCGTGCCGACCAGCGATCCCCGCACATTGACACTCGGGACTATTCTACTCTTATAACAAGTAGACAACCCCAAGCCAATTAAGCTACAAACCTGCACGTCTTTGGAGAGTGGGAGGAAACCGAAGATCTCGGAGAAAACCCTTGCGGTTAAGGGGAGAACGCGCAAACTCCGTACAGACAGCACCCATAGTCGGGATCGAAGAAGGGTCTCCGGCGCTGCAAGTGCGGTAAGGCAGCGACTCTACTATCGCTGCGCCTCACATGATGGTCACACACGAGCTAAACTGTGAATGTTAACAGCTCGTCCATGCATAACAGCTATAATATAACAGCACAAATCCTATTATGGGTCCATGCAGATGGGAGAGCAGGCCAGAGTGATGGTGCAGCATAGAGTGACGGGCCGAATGGCCTAACTCTGCTCCTATTCCTTATGACATTAGGACCTTATGAGCAGTGAAATTACTGGACTAGTTTGACAGAGACTAGTTTGAGTTCAGCCCCTGCATCGACATCAATGCAGTTCAAATTCAGATAGTCATCTTCAATTAAGGAAAAAAAGATATACCTCTGTCTTGCAAGGAGCTTCGCAGCCGTGAAGGGTAATACCTGTAACCTTCCATGTAAACGGCCCGATTGTAATCGTGTGTTGTCTTTCCACTGATGGGTTAGCACGCAACAAAGGCTTTTCACTGTACCTCAGTACACGTGACAATAAACTAAAGACCTGAATTCCAACTGGGTCAACAGTCACGGGGGTTTCATTGACGTATGTACCAACTAGAGGATGATAGAGCTGAAATAGGCATGTCGAAACAAGGAACTGCCGATACCGATGCTGCCAGCTTTGTTCCCTACCCTCTATTCAATCTGAAGAAGGGTCCCGACCTGAAATGTCACCTACCCATGTTCTTCAGAGATGCTGCCTGACACACTGAGGTACTCCAACACTTTCTGTTCTTTTGCTGACACAGGCAGTAGGTTAACCTATGACGAGCGTTTGTCGGCACTGGGCCTGAACTCCATGGAGTTTAGAAGAATGAGGGGGGGACCTCATTGAAACATACAGACTAGTGAAAGGCCTGGATAGAGTGGACGTGGAGAGGATGTTTCCACTAGTGGGAGAGTCTAGGACTAGAGGCCACAGCCTCAGAATTGAAGGACGTTCCTTTAGGAAGGAGATGAGGAGGAATTACTTTATTCAGGTGCCGGCGTGTGGGCGGGGGGGGGGGGGGGGGGGGGGGGGAGAGCTCGGAGAAAAGACGGGGGAAGAGCCATGGGGGAGTGGGTGGTATCACATGGGAGGGGGCAGGAGCCAGTGAGGAGGAAGGGGCTGGTGCTGTGGGGCGTTGCGTTTGGGACTCACAGCAGGCGCTGGACGCTCTCCTCCGCCGAGATCAGACTCTCCCCTATCCGTTTGGCGACAATCTCCCGCGCCGCCTCTGGTCCCTCCGAAAATTGTGTACGGTTGGAGACCTCGGCCAGCCAACCTCAACTCCAGTAAAGACGCGATGGCGCAGGAAGGGGCGGACCATCCCGCAGAGTGACAGGAGAAGAGACCAATCCGCGCGGCGCTGAACGGCAGGAGAGGAGACCGATCTGCGCACGCGCATTTTTTTACGATTTTTAAACCTCGTTAAATTTTACAATAGACCACCGATCGGAATGAAACTTGGTGCACTCACAGCACCGGAGAATGGTGAGAGAGCTGGCAAAATAAATCGTAGCGCTATCACGTACCGTTTTTGCACAAATCTAAAATCCACGCAAACCGGAAGAGCAAACCACAAGATCAGAGTTTTTAGTTATGTATTGATGGATAGAACAGGTCTCCAACTCGATCTCAACCTGGAGGAGAAGACTACATGCAGGCCGGATAGAGACCTACAGAGATACGCAGTATTTTTGAGAGCTACTATGTAAAATAAAGTTGTTACTGCCAAAAGACATCATAATCTTTCCTGAATCATGAAGGCCGGCACAGTGGTGTAGCGGTAGAGTTGCTGCCTCACCGTGCCAGAGACCCAGGTTCGATCCTGATTCAGGGTGCTGTCTGTACGGAGTTTGTACGTTCTCCCAGTGACCATGTGAGTTTTCTCCAGCAGCTCCGGTTTCCTCCCACACTCTAAAGACGTGCAGGTTTGTGGGTTAATTGGCTTGGTATTAAGCGTAAATTGTCCCCAGTGTGTGTAGGATAATGTCAGCGTGCGGGGATCGCTGGTCGGCGCGGACTCAGTGGGCCGAAGGGCCTGTTTCCGCGCTGTGTCTCTAACCTAAACTAAACATGCTCTAGGGGCACCAATTTATTTCTAACGCGAATTTACAGATGACAAGGGATTGTGACATTCCTGTACTCTTCGACCAAGATCCAAGAGTGAATTTCTCAGTGAAGCAACCTAACAAAACTGTGTATGAATTAACGTCATCGTTTTAAAATGGTCATAGTGTACGTCGCACTTTGCACATGGTTATGAACTCTCTACATTTTTTATTTAAGATGGATGTATCTACTTACTTTCAGAATACCAATCAATCTCCTGTGGTGCTACACATGAGAAACTAAGATTAGCCGAAGTCTTCAAGTGATGTGGGTTATGGGATAGGTCAAGGTTAGGTTTTTAAATAAAGGTGCAGACAGATGTAACATGATGCACGAGAGTTCAGATGAAGAAGCATAACAGTACTTTGGCATTTTATGTGCGGAAATAGATAGGGCTTTGCCTGACTTTAGGCTTAATCCCAACGTAACCAAATAGAATATTATACATCAAGTACTTAACAGGTCTCAGAACTGTCTCAGGCTGGCACGTGTTGCACCGGTAGAGTTGCTGCCTAACATCGGAAGAGACCCGGGTTCGATCCTGACTACAGTGCTGTCTGTTTGGAGTTTGTACGTTTTCCCCGTGACCTCGTGGGTTTTCCCCGGGTGCTCCGGTTTCCTCCTACGCTAAAGAGACGTGCAGGTTTGCAGATTAATTTGGTTTCGGTAAAAAGATTATTGTCCTTAGTGTGTGTAGGTTGGTACTGGCGTACGGGGATCGCTGGTCGGTGTGGACCCGGTGGGCCAGAGAACCTGTTTCCTTGCTGTATCTCTAAACTAAACTAAACTGAACTAGATGTGTTGGAAGGAACTGAAGATGCTTGTTTACACGGAAGATAGACTAAAAATGCTGGAGCAACTCAGCGGGACAGGCAGCATCTCTGGAGAGAAGGAAATGGGCAATGTTTCGTGTCGAGAACCATCTTCAGACCTTCACCATCAGAGTTCTGGAGAAGGGTTTTGACCCGGAAGGCCACCCATTCCTTTGCTCCAGAGATGCTGCCTGTTGAGTTGAGTTGAGTTGCTCCAGCATTTTGTGCCTGTCTTTAACTGAACTAGGGATGAAGAAATCTCCTGGGAAATCCCTGAAAAGTGCTGCAAAAGACGAGTTATTCCCAAAATCGAATGTCACTGGATCAGGAAGTCACTTCTCAGTCAATAACATTAAAAACTATTTCTGATGATTGGTGTCCACAGGAGTTGAGTTTAGTTTATTGTCACGTGTACCGAGGTACAGTGAAAAGCTTTTGTTGCGTGCTAACCAGTCAGCGGAAAGACAATACGTGATTTCAATGGGCCTGTCCCACCTACTCGACTTTTTCAGCGACTGTTGGCACCCATCATAGGTCGTTAAAATTTAAAAATCATAAAATTAAAATCATAAAATTTTCAAAGTTGAAAGTCCAGCGGCGACCAGAATTTTGGGCGACGATCGGGCCATGTCGCGGGTGATGTATCTCAGTAGAGTCGTAACTTATTCTGGCGCCGCTGGCAACGTTGAAAATCTTTGTAGTAATGAGTCTGAACTCTGGATATTTCTCAAGGAACAGAGAGAGCACATGTGGTTTCACTCAAAGTGAGTCAGTAGTGTGGATGATGGGCCAATCTTGGAAGGTGAGCAGTTAAACGGATGAAAGACAGAAGATCGACAGGAAAAACTGGAGTAACTCAGCGGGACAGGCAGCATCTCTGGCGAGAAGGAATGGGTGACGTTTCGGGTGGTCAGCATGGTCGTGTCGAGGTCGTAGGAGATCGTAGGAGGCCGTAGGTAGGGCGTAGGTAGGTCGTGATGCTGGTGGCATCAAGTAGGTCGGGCCGTTTTTCTAGCCAGGAAAAATGTCCACGAGTAAAAAAGGTCATGAATTAGGTCGTGAAAGTGGGACAGGCCCTTTAGGCAACCAACATCAAGACTGTGTCAGGAGGCATGGGAAATAAGGGGGGGCATTCTTTGGGAACCTTATGCTACAGAATAACCCGTTCATAACTACATGTGATAATTAAACCATTCTGCCTATCAAGTCTACTCCGCCATTCAATCATGGCTGACCTATCTCTCCCTCACAACCCCATTCTCCTGCCTTCTCCCCATAACCCCTGACACCCGTTCTAATCAAGAATCTGTCAATCTCTGCCTTAAAAATAACCATTGACTTGGCCTCCACAGCCTTGTGCGGCAAAGAATTCACAGATTCACAACCCTCTGAATGAAGTAATTCCTCCTCTCCTTCCAAAAGGAACACCCTTTATTTCTGAGGCTGTGACCCCTGGTCCAAGACTCTCCCACTGGTGGAAACATCCTCTCCGCATCCACTCTGTTGATGTCTAATTATAGGAAACATGAAATGTTAATGATTCAATCAAAATTGATATCACAGTTGCTCTCAGTAAAGTCTATAGATTTTCAAGCTTAGCTTCTTAGATCTTAGGGAGCTGTGTCAGCGGTGGCTCAGTGGTAGAGCAGCGCCAGAGACTCGGGTTCGATCCCGACTACGGGCGCTGTCTGTACAGAGTCTGTACGTTCCCCCCCGTGACCTGCGTGGGTTTTCTCCGAGATCTTCGGATTTCCTCCCACACTCCAAAACATACAGGTTTGTAGGTTCGTTGGCTAGGTATGAATGTAAAATTGTCCCTAGTGTGTGTCGGATAGTGTTAATGTGCGGGGATCGCTGGCCGCTGCGGACTCCGTGGGCCCAAGGGTCTGTTTCCACGCTGTATCTCTAAAACTAAAGAACTGAAAACTAAATGAATCGCAAAAAATCTTTCAGGTCGAGACTTTGATCTAGGCACGTGGATGCTCAGGGAAATGCAGGGATATAGATGGCGTGCAGATATTGAGGTTAGTTCGTCTTGGCAACAGTTCGACATCGTGGGCTGAAGGGTCTGCTTCTGTATTGCTGTATTTTCTGTGTTCAATACCATTTTTGTGAATGACCTAAAGCTAGATTTTTGCGAGAAAGTTCACAGATAACACTGGGGGCAGCACGGTGGCGTAACGGTAGACTTGTTGCCTTACAGCGCAAGAGACCCGGGTTTGATCCCAACTACGGGCGCTGTTTGTACGGAGTTTGTACGCTCTCCCCGTGACCGTGTGGGTTTTCCCCGGGTGCTCTGGTTTCCGCCCTCACTCCAAGGACGTGCAGGTTTGTAGGTTGATTTGCCTTCAGCACAAATTAGAAACTGTCTCTCATGTTCAGTTTATTCTAGTTTAGTTTAGAGATACAGCGTGGAAACAGGCCCTTCGGCCCACCGGGTCCGCTCCGACCAGCGATCCCTGCACACTAACACCATCCTACACCCACCAAATGTGAATCTTTACATTTACCAAGCCAATGTACCTTCAAACCTGTACGTCTTTGGAGTGTGGGAGGAAACAGAAGATCTCGGAGAAAACCCACGCAGGCCACGGGGAGAACGTACAAACTCCGTACAGACAGCACCCGTAGTCGGGATCGAACCCGGGTCTCCGGCGCTGCATTCGCTGTAAGGCGGCAACTCTGCCGCCGCGCCACCGTGACCACTTCGGATAGTGTTAATGTGCGGGGATCGCTGGCGGACGCGGACCCCGTGGGCCGAAGGGCCTGTTTCCGCGCTGTATCTCTAAACCAAATTAAAACTAGAACCTGAGCAGCCATCAAGTCACTGGAAGAAATGCGCGTAAGTGGATGTGACTGCCTTGAGATCTGGGCAAAACATTACTAGATGACCCCTATGTGATTTTCAACCAGTTAGTTACCCTCACGCCTACGTTTACACAATAGAAGAAGGGTCTCGAACCGAAACGTCACCCGTTCCTTCTCTCCAGAGATGCTGCCTGTCCCGCTGGGTACTTTTGTGTCGATCTTAAGAATATTCATTAGGCCATTTACAAAAATGCTTTTGACCATGGTACAGAAACCGACCCTTTGGCCCACAATGTTGGCTGATATACTCAATGAGAATATCCAATTATTCTCTTCAAGAAGCAGCGGCAGGCAGTAGGTAGGACTGTTCCACAAACATTTGTAACTTTGTCTGCACCGACCCGTGGCGACTACTAGGTACCTGCCCAGGTGAGCGCTGCTGTATGATTTTACTGCAAAACAAAGCGCTTTCACTGTACCTAGAAACGTAGACAATAGGTGCAGGAGGAGGCCATTCGGCCCTTCGAGCCAGCGCCGCCATTCACTGTGATCATGGCTGATCGTCCACAATCAGTACCCCGTGCCTGCCTTCTCCCCTTTGATTCCGCTAGCCCCTAACCATAGGCTTAGAAGGAACAAGTGACGTTTGACGTGACTCTGGGACGTCTGCACCATTAAGGGCCCGTCCCACTTACGCAACTTTTCCGGCGACTGCCGGCACCCGTCATAGGTCGTTGCAGGTCCACAACCAATGAAGCAAAAGACATAGAATCATAGAATGTTTTTAAGAAGGAACTGCAGATGCTGGAAAATCAAAGGTAGACAAAAGTGCTGGAGAAACTCAGCGGGTGCAACAGCATCTATGGAGCGAAGGAAATAAGCAACGTTTCGGGCCGAAACCCTTCTTCAGACATAAATAGGTGCAGGAGGAGGCCAGTCAGACCTTCAAGCCAGCACCGCCATTCAATACAATCATCTAAAATCAGTAGCCACGTTCCTGCTTTTTCCCCATATCCTTTGATTCCGTTAGCCCTAAGATCGAAATAACTCTCCAGTGAATTGGCCTCCACTGCCTTCTGCGGCAGAGAATGCCACAGATTCACAACTCTCTGGGTGAAATGGTCTTTCCTCACCTCAGTCCTAAATGGCCTACCTCTTATTCTTCAACCGTGAACCCCCCTGGTTCTGGATTCAATGGATCATTGGATACAGTGGTACAACTGTGAGCAAACGCAGCTGGCGGAGGCATGCTCTCACAAATAAAAAAAGCCCTGGGTGTTAAGGATGTGAGTAACCGCACAGCGAGAGACATGTTTAACTTCCCCTCCCATCCCACAACAGTTAAGTTCCCTTCAGAAAGCAGTCAATTTAATTTCTCCGTTCACCTCTGATGGGTTCCGAATAACGATGTTCCTTCAGGCGTTTGTGTCGGGAGAGGCTGGAACAGCCCGCTGCCGTTTTAGATCCCTCTCCCTGTCAATTTCACACCTCTGCTGGATTTCATTCCCAGTCTTTGGAACATGGGCTCCCTCTTTTTTTTTTTATCTCCCTGTTTTGTGTCAATTTACTAAATGTCATTTCTTTAGCTCTATACTAATGAAACGTTCTTGTACATGAATAATGCATGCAGTGTTCAGGATATCAAAGACTATTTTTTGTGTGTGTCGTTGTTGTAACATTGAAAGGAAACAAGCAGCAGTCTTCGAGTATTTTAGATCTAAAACGTCTTGGTGTTCAGTAGCAGGAGTTTTACATCCAGCTGGTTTTAAACACAAATTTACTTTGGCTGAGAATGTGGCGGCTGCATTTGGGTTGTGCAGTGTGTCACAAACTGACAATGCAATCTCTGTCGACATCAAAGAGGTTGGGCATGTTCCTAACCTGGCAGCACATCATATAAAGGACTTTGACATTGACATGTTATCAGGCAACTGAACCATCCGATGAACAATTCGAGTGCAGCCCTGAACTACTCTGCAGGAAGGAACTGCAGATGCTGGAAGAAAGCTGGAGTAACTCAGCGGGACAGGCAGCATCTCTGGAGGGAAGGAGTGGGATGGCATTTTGGATTGAGAACCCCTACCCGAACCTCTCGACTCCCTCTCCCCCGACAGTTTAAGAATAAGGGGTAAACCATTTAGAACGGAGACGATGAAACTCTTTTTCTCACAGAGAGTTGTGAGTCTGTGGAATTCTCCGCCTCATAGGGCGGTGGAGGCCGGTTCTCTGGACACTTTCAAGAGAGAGCTAGATAGGGCACTTAAAGATAGCGGAGTCAGGGGATATGGGGAGATGGCAGGAACGGGTTACTAATTGGGGATGATCAGCCATGATGGCGGTGCAGGCTCGAAGGGCCGAATGGCCTGCTCCTGCACCTAATTTCTATGTTTCTATGTTTCTATGATCACATTGAATGGCGGTGCTGGCTCGAAGGGCCGAATGGCCTACACCTATTGTCTATTGTCTATTGACTCTGTCTGAAGTAGGGTCTTGACCCGAAACGTCACCCATTACTTCTCTCCAGCGATGCTGCCTGTCCCGCTGAGTTACTCCAGCATTTTGTGTCTACACCTAGGATTTAAACCAGCATCTGCAGTTCTTTCTTACACGCTTTGCAGGTCGGGACAGGTTTTAATACCTAACATCGTCTGTCCAATTCCCTCCCCAGATGCTGCCCGACCCGCACTGAGTTCCTCCAGCGATTTGTCTTTTATACAGAAACAATGTTATCTGACTATCCAAAATAGTGACTGTGTTCAATGAGTGAACCTAATTGAACAGGGTCGGAACGTGGTGCTCTGAAATGTACGAGCAATCAACATTGATGGCCTCATCTGGTACGTGCTTAGGAGTACAAATATCGTACATAATTCTGTTCTCCATTTCATTTGGCATTAGTTCGATAGCATCCGTGATTACAAACATCTTTTTCATGGGATAAACCTTACGATGCTATTGATTTGAGAAATCCGAATTTAAAAAAAAAGCCATTTTCAGCCAAATATTCGGATGAATTCCACAGCAAAGCGCTGCCCAATATGTCACACGCTGTGCAGTGCGGTGTTCATTATGTTGTGTGTAGTTTGGGCAACAAAAGTGAATGATTGTCTAAGAAGGAACTGCAGATGCTGGAAAATCGAAGGTAGACAAAAATGCCGGAGAAACTCAGCGGGTGAGGCAGCATCTATGGAGCGAAGGAAATAGGCGACGTTTCGGGTCTACGACCTTCTTCAATCTGATCTTCAATCTGACTTCACCTATTTCCTCCAGCATTTTTGTCTACCTCCGATTTTCCAGCATCTGCAGTTCCTTCTTAGACAATTTCGGGTCGAAACCCTTCTTCGACTTACTTTGCATGGATTCCAAGTGTCGAGAAACAGAGCGGAAACAGGCCCTTTGGGCCATCGTGTCCGCGGCGACCAACGCGAGTCCGCGGCGACCTTATACTACACACGCTGAGGACAATGTACATTTTTTTCCGAAGCCAATTAGCCTGCTAACCTGTAGGCCTTTGGAGTGTGGCAGGAAACTGGATGCCCGGGGAAAACCCACGCAGGTCACGGGGAGAACGTACAAACTCTGTGCAGACAGCACCCGTGGACAGGATCGAACCCAGGTCTCTGACGCTATAAGACAGCAACACTACCGCTGCGCCACCGTGCCACACCTTACGGCAATTAAATTTCCCAGCTGACTATCAAGGAACAATAATTGTTAAAAGCAGAGGTAGATTGTAGATTGGCCTATCTTCTGCCTGAGCAAGTTTTTTTTTTTTTACACAGAGAGTTGTGGGTGCCTGTGACCGGCACACAGGTGCCTGAGGCCAAGATGGGAGAGGGCATTTAAGAGGCGTTCAGATAGGCACATGGATGTGCAAGAAATGGGGGGATATGGCTCATGTGCAGACAGAGGAGATTAGTTTAACCAAGCATCATCCGGGAATGAGTAGGTTAACCTATGATGAGCATTTGACGGCACTGGGCCTGTACTCGCTGGAGTATAGAAGAACGCTGAGGCTCGATAAGGCACTGGTCAGGCCGCAATTGGAATACCGTGAACAATTTTGGGCACCCATATCTGAGGAAAGGGTGTGCCGGCTCTGGAGAGGGTCCAGAGGAGGTTTACAAGAACGATCCCAGGAATGAGTGGGTTAACGTATGATGAGCGTTTGTCGGCACTGGGCCTGTACTCGCTGGAGTTTAGAAGAATGAGAGGGGGACTTAATTGAAACGTACAGAATAGTGAAAGGCCTGGATAGAGTGGATGTGGAGAGGATGTTGCCACTGGCGTGAGAGTCTAGGACAAGAGGTCAAAGCCTCAGAATTAAAGGAGACTGGAGATGAGATTTTAGGAAGGAGATGAGAAAAAACGTCCTTAGTCAGAGGGTGGTGAATCTGTGGAATTCTTTGCCACAGAGGGCTGTGGAGGTCAAGTCAGTGCGTATTTTTAAGGCAGAGATAGACAGATTCTTGATTAGTACGTGTGTCAGGGGAGAAGGCAGGAGAATGGGGTTAGGAAGGAGAGATAGATCAGCCATGATTGAATGGCGGAGTAGACTCGATGGGCCGAATGGCCTCATTCTACTTGTGACCTTATGACTTTATCATGTTCGCCACAGACATTGTGAGGCGAAGGGGCTGCTCCACTCTTCAATGGAGACACACGGAACTACAGTTGCTGGCTCACAAAAATAACACACAAAGTGCTGGAGTAACTCAGAGCGTCAGGCAGCATCTCAGGAGAAAATGGATAGACGATGTCACAGACTGAAGAAACATAGAAGATCGTTAAGGGTTTGGACACGCTAGAGGCAGGAAACATGTTCCCGGTGTTGGGGGAGTCCAGAACCAGGGGCCACAGTTTAAGAATAAGGGGTAAGCCATTTAGAACGGAGACGAGGAAACACTTTTTCTCACAGAGAGTTGTGAGCCTGCGGAATTCCCTGCCCCAGAGGGCGGTGGAGGCCGGTTCTCTGGATGCTTTCAAGAGAGAGCTAGATAGGGCTCTTAAAGATAGAGGAGTCAGGGGATAGGAGGAGAAGGCAGGAACGGGGTACTGATTGGGGATGATCAGCCATGGTCACATTGAATGGCTGTGCTGGCTCAAAGGGCCGAATGGCCTACTCCTGCACCTATTGTCTATTGTCTGTTGTTGTCCCGACCCGAAACATCACCTATCCTTAACCTTAAGAGATACTCCCTTAAGTAACAGCTTAATTTATTGTCACGTGTACCGGGGTACAGTGAAAAGTTTTTCTTTGTCTGCTATCCAGTCAGCGGAAAGACAATGCATGATTACAATAGAGCCATTTACAGTGTATAGATACATGATAATGGAATAACGTTTAGTGCGAAGGTATCTGAGAGGAGTATCATAGTGAAAGCAAAACATGTTGCTATAGGAATAGAGCAGGGGTGGGCAACCTTGTTCTGCGTCGGGGTCAGGACGCATGTCTGCGAGCGGATGGCGGGCCGCATCCATCACGTGTACACATGGATCCCGCCCCCCATCCCGCCCCGGATGGCAGGCGATAAACCACATGTTCACAGAAAGTAGATAAAAATGCTGGAGAAACTCAGTGGGTGAGGCAGCCTCATGCGACCCTTGCATGTCTCACCCGCTGAGTTTCTCCAGCATTTTTTGTCTACCGTCGGTTTTTCCAGCATCTGCAGATTTTTCTTAAACGTGTTCGCAGAAAGGTGCGCGGCCGTGCCGGCGGCTTTGCGCAGGATGCGGTACAGCCAGAGCTCGAGCGCCCGGCGGGCCGGATGATTACGGGGAAAAGAATCCGCCTGCGGGCTGGACGATTTCGAGTTACGGGCCGCATTCGGCCCGGGGGCCGCAGGTTGCCGACCGCTGGAGTGGGGAGTTAAGAGTGTGGAGTGATCGGCTTATGTGGCTGGCACACAAATGGTCACCTGGTTAGGGCGCCACTACATTGGAAGGACATTCTTGCTATTGAGGGAGTGCAGCGTAGGTTTACAAGGTTAATTCCCGAGATGGAGGGACTGTCATATGCTGAGAAAATGGAGCGGCTGGGCTTGTACACTCTGGAGTTTAGAAGGATGAGAGGGGATCTTATTGAAACATATAAGATTTTTAAGGGTTTGGACACGCTAGAGGCAGGAAACATGTTCCCGGTGTTGGAGGAGTCCAGAACCTGGGGCCACAGTTTAAGAATAAGGGGTAAGCCATTTAGAACGGAGACAAGGAAACACTTTTTCTCACAGAGTTGTGAGTCTATGGAATTCTCTGCCTCGGAGGGCGGTGGAGGCCAGTTCTCTGGATACTTTCAAGAGAGAGCTAGATAGGGATCTTAAAGATAGCGGAGTCAAGGGATATGGGGATAAGGCAGGAACGGGGTACTGATTGGGGATGATCAGCCATGATCACATTGAATGGCGGTGCTGCCTCGAAGGGCCGAGTGGCCTACTCCTGCACCTATTGTCTATTGTCTATTTATGCCACAAGTTTAGATGTCTTACGATAGCGGAAGGGTCTGCCTAATTTGTCGCGGAATCCATTTTGTGTTTTGTCCTCTTCATTGCTGATCTTTCCACATCCCGCAAGTGCAAATTCTATTGTGCTATGGCATAACAGCACCCTAATGATTGCTTTGATGGGTACAAATTCATCACTGCACTCTCCAAATTACTTCCTGCGACAGATTGCCCTGGTGTCGAATGCCTTCAGATTTTTATTATGTAGCACCAGTCCATAATTGGTCACTATTCTCCAGTAAATGGCATCAGCAGCAGGCAGCCGAGAAGCCAGCTGCCTGGCTTTAGCCTCCCTGCGTACGAGCAGAGGCAAGTCATCTCAATTTTACTGAACATCTGTAACAGCGGCAATTATTATTATTACGGCTCCTAATTATGGCTCTTTAAAAGTTTGGTGTAGTGAGACCAGGCAGGTCGAGCGAACATAGTTTTTATGCACAAAAACAAATAGAAACTCGTACAACCGCGTGCCCGGTCTCGCTAACGGACGCGGCTCCTGTCGCCGAGAGGAGCGCCGATAACCCATCCGCGAACGAACCCCCGCGGTCATGTGACAGTGCCAACCAATGACGAGGGTTCTGATTTCCCAGCCCCACCACTAGGTGCTGCTACAATGGCATAATTAAGTTCATAATTAAAATTTTGGAGGAGTAAATAATGAACATCCCTCAGAGTTGAGTGGGATTTTTTCCTCTCCCGGAGATCAGGCCCCTGGGCGGTAGGTTGCCGACCCCAGGTCTAAGCTTTTCTTTCCATGTACCTGTCCCGATCTATTTTAAATGCTGTCATAGTCCCTGCCTTAACTAACTCCTCTGGCAACTCATTCCTTAAACCCGTAGTCCATATGTGAAAACGGGTGGCCCTTTAGGTTCTACAAAAATGGCAACACAGTGGCACAGTGGTAGAGTAGCTGCCATGCAGCTCCAGAGACTCAGGTTCGATCCTGACTACGGGTGCTGTCTGCACGGAGTTTGTACGTTATCCCCGTGACCTGCGTGGGTTTGCACGCGTGGGTGCTCCGGTTACCTCCCACACTCCAAAGACGGGCGGGTTTGTGGGTTAATTGGCCTCTGTAAATTGTCCCGAGTGTGTGGGATAGTGCTACTGGATGGGGTAATCGCTGGACGACGCAGAACTTTGGGCCGAAGGGCCTGTTTCTAGGCTGTATCTCTGAAGTCGAAAGTCCCTATTTAATCATTCCCCTCTCACCTTAAACCCAAGACAGACACACAGAAATGCTGGAGAAACTCAGCGGGCGAGGCAGCATGTATGGAGCGAAGGAATAGGCGATGTTTCGGGTCGAGACCCTTCTTCAGACTGATGTGGCGGGGCAGGAAAAAAGAAAGGAAGAGGCGGAGACAGTGGGCTGTGGGAGAGCTGGGAAGGGGAGGGGAAGGAGGAGAAAGCAAGGACTACCTGAAATTGGAGAAGTCAATGTCAATCCGGTACTCGTTCCCCTACTCGGGGTGAAATACTTTGTGCATTCACCTTATCTCTTCCCCTCGTGGTTTTATACACCTCGAAAAGATCACCCCTCACCCCAGTGCTTCCAAAAAAAAAACCTAAAAAAGAATTTCCTTGAATAGACTCCCGAAGTTGAAGGAATTTGATGATATTTCATGAAATTCCCCAACTGTGCACGTGCGACTGCCGCCCCAACTGTGCACGCGTGGTTACCGGGTCCACTGCGCACGCACGGGGAGACGCCATCATCTTGCGTCCCTGCTGCGTCACCGGCGCCATTTTCAATTGTGACGTGGCTGACGGGCCCTCCCCCAACTGCGCAGGCTTGGTTGGTCATAATTATACCTTTTCTACCCCAAACCTAGGATTGGACCCCTTCGCGGGCCGGATGCGGAAATTTCCCAAAATTTCCCCAAATTATTTCATTTCCCGAAAACAACCAGAATTTGCCGTATTTCGGGTAATTTCCTGCAAAGTGGAAACACAGCCTCACCCGACTGAGCTGCAAGGAATAAAGTCCTAACTTGCCCAACCGCTCCTGAAAGCTCAGCCCCCCCTCTTGTCCTGGCAACATCCTCGTAAATCTTCTCTGCACATCTTTCCAGCTCGATGACATTGCCGCCTTCACTCCCAAAAAACAGGCATGGGAATTGTGATCCATCATTAACTCATGCTTAATCCTTCTGCTGCTCTTGGAGATTAATGCATGCACTGCCTGCCTGTTCATGTTATAGCTGTGTGCAGTCAGTAATAACATCAATCGTTGACTATGCATCCCTGGAGGGTGCTGATATCTTGAGTAGCAAACATCACTGAAAGCTCGCGTGCCCCGTGTTAAAGGAGTGAGGCCTTGTGTCTGCAGAAGTCATCGCAGAAAAGTCAACAATCGACAATTCAAAGTGTTTAGTTTAGTTTAGTTCAGAGATTCCGTGCGCAAACAGGCCCTTCGGTCCACCGAGTCCGTTCCGACCAGCGATCCACGCGCACTAACACACCTGGTGACAATATTACGTTTCGTAGTATTGTCACCAGTGTACGTAGGGTCGTGTTAATGTGCGGGATCGCTGGTCGGCGCCGACATGGTGGGCCGAAGGGCTTGTTTCGTAGTATTGTCACCAGTGTACATAGGGTCGTGTTAACGTGCGGGGATCGCTGGTCGGCGCGGACTCTGTGGGCCGAAGGGCCTGTTTCCGCGCTGTATCGGCCAAGCCAATTAACCTACAAACCTCTATGTCTTTGGAGTGTGGGAGGAAACCGGAGATCTCGGAGAAAACCCACGCAGGTGACGGGGAGAACGTGCAAACTCTGCGGATAAAATTCACAGAGAACTTGTATGAAAAATGACAACCGCGTTGCTGACATTTTAAGTCTTCAAAATTGCTTAAATGGTGAAAAAATGGGAATTTGTCCGGTGGGACTTTATAAATGTACGTCTTAGTTTCTCTTTAACAAGCATCAGGATCAGAAACCTCAGCTTTAATATTCATTCAATGCTAATTTTTGAGCCGCAGACTATAGATGTGTTGGATGATGTAACTTGTTGCAATGAAAGATCATCTCGGATTCTTCTTGTTGCTAATTGTTTCCCTAACCCCTGTTCAGAGATCAAATGAAAATGGAAGGTAGACACAAAATGCTGGAGTGACTCAGCGGGACAGGGCAGCATCTCTGGAGAGAAGGAATGGGTGATGTTTCGGGTCGAGACCCTTCTTCAGACCCTTTTTCAAAGCAGGGTATGCCCAAATGTTTTGAGAGTCATTTATGGGTTGCAATAAAAATAACTCCTGTTTCAGGAACAGTTTCTTCCCAGCTGGTGTCAGACAACTGAACGGTCCTTTCATCAGCTAGAGTGACCTCCCATCTACCTCATTGGAGCTCTTTGAACTCCCTTGAAACGGACTTTATCAGAACTCACCGTTGTATTTTTGCACTAAGTATTGTGCACTTTATCCGTGCACTATGAGTGGTTTGATTCAATTCATGTACGGCCCGGTTTTTTTTTACTGGATCACACACAAACAGAAAGCTTTTCACATCATGACAGGAATAGACCGTTTAGATGCACAGAGTCTCTTGCCCAGAGTAGGGGAATCGAGGGCCAGAGGACATGGATTTAAGGAAGGAAGGACGGGCGAGTTTATTGTCATGCCTCCCAGGTAGGACAATGAAATTCTTGCTTGAGGTGAGGTGGGGAAAGATTTACACAATGGTGTGTGGAACGAGCTGCCAGAGGAGGTAGTTGAGGTAGGTACAATCACTTATCATTTAATAAACAGTTTAAGACAGGTAGGTTCAAGGTTCATATTTATTTGTCACATGCACCAATTAAGGTACAGTGATATTTGAGATACCATACAATTAAAAAGAACACAATATACAATAGAATTTAACATAAACATCCACCACAGCATTCTTCACTGTGATGGAAGGCAATAAAGTTCAGTCAGTCTTCCTTTTTTCACCCGTGGTTGGGGGCCTTGACCCCCCGTAGTCGCTGCCACGGACGGCCCGATGCGCAAGCCCTCTCGTCGGGATGACCAAAGCTCCGACGTCGGGACAGATCGAACGCACTTCGCGGCTTGCAGTTACCGAATCTCCCACTTCCTTGCCGGAGGCCGCGGCTTCAGGATGTTGTAGGCCGCAGGCCGGCGGTCGGAGCTCTTCTCTGGTGGTCCCCGGCAAGAGATCGCCCCGCTCCGCGATGGAAAGCCCACGCTGCGCCCACTGCTGAAGCTCTCGGCCCGACTCTGGGTGAAAGCCGCACCAATCCAAGTTGTTAGGCCGCGAGAGGGGGGGGGGCGAAGAAGCGACAAGGAAAAAAGTTGCATCTCCGTCGAGGTCGGCAACTGAAAACGGTTTCCCCCTACTCCCTCCCACCACCCCCACATAAGACAAGCCGAGAGACACTAAAACATACATTTGGACATACTAAAAAACGAAAAAAACGTCGACTTGACAAAGCCACCGCTGGCGAGGCAGCCGATGCACAGCGCCACCCGAAGCCGCCTAGCTCAGTAAGGTACATGGATAGGATAGGTTTAGAGGGATATGGGCCAAACGCTGGCAGGTGGGAAGAGTGTAGACGGGGCATGTTGGTCGGTGTGGGCTAGTTAGGCCGAAGGTCCTGTTCCACGCTGTTAGACTCTATTACTCGTTACACATGACAATAGTAGTAATAGTACAAAAATCATGTAGTAAACCTACTTGCCTGGAGTAACTAGAAAAAAAAAACGCTCTCCTTCCGTCCAAACAGGTTTATGTAAGGATTATTGTACGATGCCAGTTCCATCATGTTTGTTAAATAAATCCAATGCTCACCTTCTAGTTTTCCAGCAATATAATAAAGCTATATATATATATATATATTCGCTTCATGGTGTTGCAAGAAATAAATGATGAGGATGATAAATAGACAATAGACAACAGGTGCAGGAGTTGGCCATTCGTGCCTTCGAGCCAGCACCGCCATTCAATGTGATCATGGCTGATCATCCCCAATCAGTACCCCGTTCCTGCCTTCTCCCCATATCCCCTGACTCCGCTATCTTTAAGAGCCCTATCTAGCTCTCTCTTGAAAGTATCCAGGGAACCGGCCTCCACCGCCCTCTGAGGCGGAGAATTCCACACACTCACAACTCTCTGTGAGAAAAAATGTTTCCTCGTCTCCGTTCTAAATGGCTTACCCCTTATTTTTAAAGTTTATATATATAGCAGCAGCTTTTACTGTACACAAGTAGCGTCAGACTGTGCATCAATTACGAGTTGAAGGGCAATGAAATCAGCTTTTCAGTTGCCTTAATGAGTACATGTAACATATATATCCTAATTAATCTCTTTTATCTTCGTTAGTTTACCCTTGTTTAGTTTAGAGATACAGCGCGGAAACATGTCCTTTGGCCGAGTCTGCGCCGTCCAGCGATCCCCGCACACATTAACACTATCCTACACACACTATTGTATTGTATTGTATATCTTTATTATCATTTTTATGAGTACTTGCATACCCAGAGGAAAAACGAAAAAGCGTTTCTCAACGTGTCCATTCAGTGTGCGGTAAAAAATAAATAGAAATAAAGAATAAAAGTACATATATCATGAGTTTCGATTTGCAGTGGCACGACAATGGCTCTGCTTCAGTGTGTCCAGGTTGGTGTTTGGTGCGCGATACTTTGGCAGGGGGCAAAGTCCGTTTATCAGTCTTATAGCCTGCGGGAAGAAGCTGAGGAGCATCCTGCTGGTTTTGCAGATGATGCTCCTGTACCTCTTCCCAGATGGCAGGATGGAGAATATGTGATGCGATGGGTGGTAGGGGTCTTTGATGATGGAGATGGCTCTGCTGATACATCTCTTCCTGTATATGTCCAGCAATAAAGGGAGTGGAGCACCAATAATCCTGCTGGCGGTCTTCACGATCCTGTCCACTTTAGGGATAATTTAGGGATAATTTACACATGACTAGGGATAATTTACACATACACCAAGCCAATTAACCTGCAAACCTGGGAGGGAGTGTGGGAGGAAACCGAAGATCTCGGAGAAAACCCACGCAGGTCACGGGGAGAACGTACAAACTCCATGCAAACAGCACCCGTGGTCGGGATCGAACCCAGATCTCCGGAGCTGCCAGCACTGTAAGCCAGCGACTTTACCGCTGTGCCGCCCATCACGGTGCAGTTTTGGGCATATCCATATCTGTGGAAGGTTCTGCTGTCTCTGGAGAGGCTCCAGAGGAGGTTTCCAGGGTTGATCCCAGGAATGAGTGGGTTAACCTATGATGAGCATTTGTCGGCACTGGGCCTGTACTCACTGGAGTTTAGAAGAATGAGGGGGGGACCTCATTGAAACGTACAAAATAGTGAAAGGCTTGGATAGAGTGGATGTGGAGAGGATGTTTCCACTAGTGGGAGAGTCTAGGACTAGAGGTCACAGCCTCAGAATTAAAGGACGTTCTTTTAGGAAGGAGATGAGGAGAAATTTGTTCAGTCACAGAGTGGTGAATCTGAGGAATTCTTTGCCACAGAAGGCTGTGGAGGCAAGGTCAGTGGATATATTTAAGGCAGAAATAGATAGATTTGAATTAAATTGAATTGAATTGAATAAATTTTGTCTCCGTTCTAAATGGCTTACTCCTTATTCTTAAACTGTGGCCCCTGGTTCTGGACTCCCCAAACATCGGGAACACGTTTCCTGCCTCTAGCGTGTCCAAACCCTTAACAATCTTGTTAAGTGCTCATATACGGGGCGATCGCTGGTCGGCGTGTTCACGATGAACCGAAGTCCCAGTTTCCACACTGTATCTCTAAAACCTAAAGCCTAAAGAATGAACGTTTGGAGTGGTGGATGGAATAACAATCAAGCAAGCTGCTCTGTCTTAAGGCAGAGATAGATAGATTCTTGATTAGTACGCGTGTCAGGGGTTATGGGGAGAATGAATGAATGAATGAATGAATAAATTGATAAGTTTATTAGCCATATATATATACACATACAAGGAATTTGCATCAATGCTCCACCCGCAATGAGAATGGGGTTAGGGGGGAAGAGATAGATCAGCCATGATTGATTGGCGGACCAGACCTGACGGGCCGAATGGCCTAATTCTCCTCACTTATGTTTTTGGAGCTGTTCTCATCTATGCAAGTTGAGAGTACTCCAGTCCACTTCTGACGTTGTCTTACTGATGCAAAGGTTTTGAAGATTACATAACAAAAGTTATGAATGACATAACACAGAATAATGAGTTTTTGATTCATTCTTAAAGGCACGGTATTAATGTGGCTGGTTCTGCTCGGTCCATCATCTCCAAGGACCTTAAGTGGGGGGGCTACCATCGACTCCACAGTCAAAAAGGCACAACAGAGGATGTGCTTAGAAACACAGAAACATAGAAATTAGGTGCAGGAGCAGGCCATTCGGCCCTTCAAGCCTGCACCGCCATTCAATATGATCATGGCTGATCATCCAACTCAGTATCCTGTACCTGCCTTCTCTCCATACCCCCTGATCCCTTCAGCCACAAGGGCCACATCTAACTCCCTCTTAAATATGGCCAACAAACTGGCCTCAACTACCTTCTGTGGCAGAGAATTCCACAGATTCACCACTCTCTGTGTGAAAAACGATTTTCTCATCTCGGTCCTAAAAGACTTCCCCCTTATCCTTAAACTGTGACCCCTTGTCCTGGACTTCCCCAACATCGGGTACAATCTTCCTGCATCTAGCCTGTCCAACCCCTTAAGAATTTTGTAAGTCTCTATGAGATCACCCCTCAATCTTCTAAATTCCAACGAGTACAAGCCGAGTCTATCCAGTCTTTCTTCATATGGAAGTCCTGCCATCCCAGGAATCAGTCTGGTGAACCTTCTCTGTACTCCCTCTATGGCAAGAATGTCTTTCCTCAGATTAGGAGACCAAAACTGTACGCAATACTCCAGGTGTGGCCTCACCAAGACCCTGTACAACTGCAGTAGAACCTCCCTGCTCTTGTACTCAAATCCTTTTGCTATGAATGCCAACATACTTCCTGCGGCAGCTGAGGAAGCACAATCTGCCACAGGCAATGATGGTCCAATTCTACACGGCCATCGTAGAGTCTGAACTACCAAAACGCCTGAAGCGGAGTCCTGCTCTATTTTGGTGAGACATTGACTGAGGCAGAATGGGGGAAAAGCGTAAAAGAACGTACGTCCCCAATGTAGCGAGAATGCATCCACCGCTACTGTCCCTGGATCCGGTTCCCATGAGACGTATTTAGGCAACTGGTGATTTAACCTGGGATGCAAACAGATCTATGTCTGGTAATCCATACCGGATGACAATCATTTTGAAAACTTTTGGATTCAGCATCCATTCTGTGTTGTCATTAAATTTGTGTGACCTTGTGTCTGCCACCACGTTATCTCTACCTGGTAGGTAGATAGCTGAGACCCAGATGTTTCTCGTAATGCACCAGTGCCAGATGAGGTTAGCCAGATTATCACATGATAATGACCTAATTCCACCCATGTGATTGATATATGCAACAGCTGTGGTATTGTCAATCTGGAGCTGAACATGTAAATCATGCATTGTTGAACAGTATGCTTTTAGGCAAATAAAATGCACCCAGCAATTCTAAGTAGTTTATCCCATGCTTCTGCAGGATTAATGCCTCTTGCACACTCCATCTGTCACCACAGCTAGACTCGGTATCAGTGGCTCCCCATCCCGAAGCACTCACATCAGTTTGTAAAGTAACTGAAGGTTGTTGAGTCAGAATTTCTCTAGTACATCGTGAGACATTAATTATCCACCATTGCAACTCAGTGATAGCTTCGACTGGCAACTGCATCGGTCTATCGAAATGACCTGCATGTTCTTTGAGTGCTTGTTCTTTAGCTCGTTGCACATTCTGATAGTGCACAGGCCCGAACTGCACTCCAGGGAAAGCCGCCACTAATTTACCAATAACACTGGCTACTCGCCATGGAGGGTTGCTGTTCATCTACCAGATTGCTACAGGCCTCCATAATTTCTAAAGTTTTGGCCATAGGCAAAGTCACTGACATGTTAGTTGAATTAATGATGAACCCCAAATAGTCAATCATTCTAGATGGTACTAATTTGGATTTAGTTGGATGGATGAGGAAACCTAACTTCTCAAACAGATGTTTGGTAACTGAAACCGACACTTCAGCTGCTTCCTGAGTTTTGCCTATGATCAGAACATCATCCAAGTATGCCATCACTATGTGATTCTGAGTGCGGAGTAGTCCTAATACTGGTTTCAACAATTTTGTAAATAACCTAGGGGCTGAGGTTAACCCATTGGGCAAAGTTTTAAATTGCCACAGCTGTCTCATCCAACTCAATGTTAAGTATCTACGGTATTGGTGATGAATTGGTACTGAATAATATGCATCTTTCAGATCTATGCTTGCCATATAACACCCTTTGGATACCAATTGCTTAGCAGTACTGAAAGTTTTCATTTTAAAATGTTTATACTGGACATAAGAGTTAAGTCGGGTTAGGTCCAGAATGACTCGACACCCACCATCCTTCTTTTGCCTGGGGAATATATTGGACACAAATTGTTGAGGCTGATATGCCGTCCTTTCAATTACCCCTTTTTGGAATAATATTCCAATTTCATCATTCACCTGTAGAGTCTCTGGTTTTGAAAAAAAACAATACCCGACTAGGTGTATTTTGTACGGGTGGATGCAGTTCCGAGATAAACCCCATTCGAGACCCCCGGATACCAATTTCATGACTTTCTGCAACCTCAACGTGGATGCGCTCATTTGCCCCCAGATGGCCTGGTTCACTTTGGGCACTTTGAGCGATGCACAGTTAACAGGTGTCTCGTATCTTCTCGAGGTTTCCTCCATTATGGAGTCCTGGAGCTGGTGACTTTGGGGCACATAACAGGTCGTTGATATTGGAGTCTGGAGCTGGTGAGGGGCATATAGGTTTTCGTCCATCTCCTCACCAGTTCCAACCGGTATGGCGAATTTGCTTGCCACGTCCGGCGTACCTGGAGCGAAGCTCGTGTGCTTTGGTGTATGCTCTTCCGCAGTATCACCAACTTCAGGGTCAGAGTCATACTGCCCTGGCTCTCCCGGCTCATGCCCAAGGGAGGTACCATGCAGCCCTTGACATGGCGCT
Source organism: Okamejei kenojei (assembly GCA_035221665.1). Taxonomy (NCBI): domain Eukaryota; kingdom Metazoa; phylum Chordata; class Chondrichthyes; order Rajiformes; family Rajidae; genus Okamejei; species Okamejei kenojei. The sequence continues at coordinate 10,637,468 of CM069139.1, forward strand.
GCTGGTATGGGTCCCCATGCAGACTCGTAGGCATATGGTTCTTCCTGCCGGTATAGCTCTTCGCTATACGGACCTCTGCTAGAGGTTGCTGCTGAGAGCTGCTGGGGAACCCTGGGGGTATAAAACCCTGGCTGGAACACCTCATGGTTGAACATTTTTTCTATGAGATATTCCATCTTCCCCAAACCTTTTTGTTGGTAGGAGGGGAGTCTTCCTGGCCTGACCCGACAGGCCTGGATGATTTTCTCTTGGCCTTCCACCCGACTGGAGTGGCCACAGTGCTCTGAAGCACCGGAGTTGCTGCCGCTGGCTGTACAGCCGTCAGCTCTGTAGTCGGCATCTCTGGAGCCGGCGTACACCCGTTGACCGCGGTCCCGCGGTCAGGCTTTCTACTTTTATCGGCGACACACCTCGCCTTTATACTTGAAATTGTTCCTGCTGGTTCCTGCAACCAGCCTTACGGAACTTAAGCAAAACGCAGTTAAGTTTTAAAGCACTTACCTGCGGGTTTATAACTTACCGCTGGTGGAGCTGCTCTCTCCGGCCCGTCGGTGCGCCATGCGTCTGACGTACTCACTGGGGGGGCTTCTTCACGGAATCACTCAGGTGGCTCCGAATTAAAATCAGTACCCCGTTCCTGCTTTCTCCCCATATCCCTTGATTCCCTTAGCCTTAAGAGCTAAATCAATAGACAATAGACAATAGACAAAAAGTGCTGGCCTTTCGAGCCAGCACTGACATTCAATGTGATCATGGCTGATCATCCACAATCAGTACCCCGTTCCTGCCTTCTCCCCCTATCCCCTGACTCCGCTATCTTTAAGAGCCCAATCTAACTCCCACTCTCCAACTCTCTCTTGAGTTTATTCCCAATTTATACGAGTATCATATACTGTAGGTAGATACATGTTTGGAACTAATGCTAATGATTTTTTTCACATATTGAATACTCCAGCAGGTATTTTATTCCATCCATGCAGAGTAATTTTAAACCCAAGTGAAAGAGGTCCATTAAACCCGCACAACATGCTCTGTAGGACTGCCATTCCCCGCATTTGCAGTTCCGCAACCAGGAACTGCAGCTGATCATTTAGATTGAAGAGCCTGGTGAATGGTAATGGGTTACAACTGTCTCCTTCTGAAGTTCCATTATGTTAAATTATAAACTAAACGTGACGCAAAACAACCGCAGGAAAGTAATATTAGTTAATCATCATAATGCATTCTTTACTGCCGTTGCAAAATGTAAATATTACAAGACAATTATTCAGACTTGGGGAAAAGCTATCAAAATATAACGGTCTATGCAAGGACCGCTGATTCCACAAAACTGCAGAGTGCCACTCATGTACTGTGCTGTGTATTCAAATAGTAGACACAAAGAACCAGAACGGCACGGTGGCGCAGCGGTGGAGTTGCTGCCTCACAGCGCCAGAGACCCGGGTTCGATCTCGACTACGGGTGCTTCTCTGTACGGAGTTTGTACGTTCTCCCCGTGACCGCGTGGGTTTTCTCCGAGACTGTCGGTCTCCTCCCACACTCCAAAGACGTACAGGTTTGGAGGTTAATTGGCTTGGTGTAAAAAAAAAAAATTAAATTGTCCCTAGTGTGCGTGTAGAGTAATGTGCGGGGATCGCTGGTCGGTGGGGACTTAGTGGGCTGAAATGCGTATTTCTGCGCCTTCTCCCTAAACCTAACTAAACTGCAGATGCTGGCTCCTACACAAAAGGACACAGCGTGCTGGGGTAACTCAGCTGGTCATGCAGCCTCTCTGGTGAATATGGATAGGTGACCAGAGAGAGACTCAAAGTACTGGAGTAACACAGTGGGTCAGGCAGCATCTCTGGAGAAAAAGGATGGGTGACGTTTCAGGTTGGGAGCCTTCTTTAGACCTGACCCGAAACATCACCCATTCTGTCTCCACATAGACACTACCTGACCTGCTGAATTATTCCAGCACTTTGTGTTTATTTTTGATATGAACCAGCATCCGCAGTTCTTTGTTTCTACTATGGATAGGTGGCCTTTTGAGTCGAAACCCTGCTTCAGACCCTTCCGCCTGAAGAAGAGTCTCAACCCAAAACGTCACCCACCGTGTTCTCCTGAGGTGCTGCCTGACCCGCTGAGTCACTCCCCTACATTGAGTGCTCCGGTGTCTTCGAAACAGGTAAATATTTCAAGTGCTTCACAACAGGGAATAAAAATGACAAGAACATTACTTTGGAGAGATGGACAAGGACATTGTCAAAGAATGAGCCTTTGAAGATGCTTTTAAAGTTGATGTAACGGGAAGAAGAGATTTCAAAAAGGAAAATACCTAGACACGGGAGTATAGACGCTGAAATCTCTGCCAATGTGTCGCACTAGAGTCTATGTCTAGTGCACATTTGATATTCCTTTCAGCACATCCCAAGAATGCTTTATGGTCTACGGAGGCCATTTACATTGAAAGACAATTTTGTAGTGCTGGAAACAAGACTGTCAAGTTGCGCACACCAACTCCCACAAGCAGCAAGCAATGCAATAAAAAAAACAAAATAGAAATAAAAAATAAAAATAGACAACAGGTGCAGGAGTAGACCGTTCGGCCCTTCGAGCCAGCACCGCCATTCATTGTGATCACGGCTGATCGTCCACAATCAGTACCCCGTGCCTGCCTTCTCCCCATAATCCCTTGATTCCCCTAGCCCCTAGAGATCAATCTAACTCTCTTTTAAATTCATCCAGTGAATTGGCCTCCACTGCCTTCTGTGGCAGAGAATTCCACAAATTCGCAACTCTCTGGGTGAAATTTTTTTTTTTCTCATCTCAGTTTTAAATGGCCTCGCCTTTATTCTTGGACTGTTGCGCCTGGTTCTGGACTTTCCCCGTCATTAGGAAGATTTTTCCTGCATCGAGCTTGTCCAGTCCTTTCATAATTTTACACATTTCTATAAGATCCCCTCTCATTATGGGGAAAAAAGTTCAGCATGAGATAACTAATGAATAGGTCAGGAACACAGAACAGAACAGGCCTTTCGGCCCACATGTCCGTGCCAATGATGGAAGCAAGTTAAACTAACCTCCTCTAACTGCACATCATCCATATCCCTCCACTCTTCTCACATCCATGTGCCCATTTGAAAGCCTCTAAAATGTCCTTATTGTATTTGACTCCACTCTCACCCCTGGCAACATATTCCAAGTACCTAAAATAGCAAAGAGGTCCTTCTGCAGTTGAGACCACACCTGGAGTATTGTGTGCAGTTTTGGTCTCCAAATTCGAGGAAGGACATTCTTGCTATTGAGGGAGTGCAGCGTAGGTCCACCAGGTTAATTCCCGGGATGGCGGGACTGTCATATGCTGAGAGAATAGAACAGCTGGGCTTGATTGCTCTGGAATTGGGAAGGATGAGAGGGGATCTTATTGAAACATATCAAATTATTAAGGGATTGGACACGCTAGAGGCAGGAAACATGTTCCCGATGTTGGGGGAGTCCAGAACCAGGGGCCACTGTTTAAGAATAAGGGGGTAAGCCATTTAGAACGGAGATGAGGAAAAACTTTTTCACACAGAGAGTTGTGAGTCTGTGGAATTCTCTGCCTCAGAGGGCGGTGGAAGCCGGTTCTCTGGATACTTTCAAGAGAGAGCTAGATAGGGCTCTTAAAGATAGCGGAGTCAGGGGATATGGGGAGAAGGCAGGAACGGGGTACTGATTGTGGATGATCAGCCATGATCACAATGAATGGCGGTGCTGGCTCGAAGGGCCGAATGGCCTACTATGTATCTATTGTCTATTGTCTATTGCCTACGTAAAAAAAACTCGTCAGAATTAGGCCATTCGGCTCATCGAGTCTACTGTGCCATTCAGTCATGGCTTATCTAACTACTATTCTAGCCCCATTCTCCTGCCCAATCGCTAAGTCACCTGACACCCGCACTAATCAAGAATCAATCTGAAGAAGGGTCTCGACCCGAAACGTCGCCTATCTCCTTCGCTCCTTAGATGCTGCTGCACCCGCTGAGTTTCTCCAGCTTTTTGTGTAACCCAAGAACCTATCTATCTCTGCCTTAAAAATATCCGTTTGACTTGGCCAGCACAGCCTTCTGTGGCAAACAATTTCACAGATTCACCACCCTCTGACTGAAGAAATTCCTCCTCATCTCCTTCCAAAAGAAACATCCTTTAATTCTGAGGCTGTGACCTCTACTCCTAGACTCTCCCACTAGTGGAAACATCCACTTTATCCAAGCCTTTTACTATTCGAAAGGCGAATAGTATTGATCCATACATCTCGTTTACACTTGGCTCCTCTCACCTTATAGGTACACACCCTAGTCCATGTTACTTCCAGCCTCAGAGAAAGGTTCTGTCAACCCTAACGGTGCCTCCCATAATTTTTATATACTCCTATCAGGTCTCCATTCTGCATCCAACATTCCAGAGAACGCAATCTAAGTTTGTCCAATCTCTCTTTATATACCCGTTAATCCAGGCAGTATTCTGGTAAACATCTCTGCATCCTCTCCCATAGCCCCCACATCCTTTCTGTAATGATCAGAACTGCACATAAAACTCCAAATGTGGCCTAAACAAAGTCCTGTAAAGATGCAATGTGATTTGCTGACTCTTATCTTCAATGCCTCAACCGATGAATACAAGCTTGCCGTAGGATTACTATACCAATCTATCCCCATGTGTTGCCTCTTTTCGGGAGCTATGAACCTGAACCCAAAGATCTTGAAGAAGAATCAACTGGGCTTATATTACAATAGACAATAGACAACATGTGCAGGAGTAGGCCATTCGACCCTTCGAGCCAGCACCGCCATTCAATGCGATCATGGCTGATCAAACACAATCAGTACCCCGTTCCTGCCTTCTCCCCATATCCAGAACCAGGGGCCACAGTCTTAGAATAAAGGGGAGGTCATTTAAGACTGAGGTGAGAAGAAATTCTTTCACCCAGAGAGTTTTGAATTTAAGGAATTCCCTGCCACAGTGGAGGCCAAACCACTGGATGGATTTAAGAGAGAGTTAGGTAGAGCTCTAGGGGCTAGTGGAATCAAGGGATATGGGGAGAAGGCAGGCACGGGTTATTGATATGGGACAATCAGCCATGACCACAATGAATGGTGGTGCTGGCTCGAAGGGCCGAATGAACTCCTCCTGCACCTATTTTCTATGTTTCTATCCCTTAACTCCACTATCCCTAAGAGCTCTATCTAGCTCTCTCTTGAAAGCACCCAAAGAACCAGCCTCCACCGCCCTCCGAGGCAGAGAATTCCACACACTCACAACTCTCTGTGTGAAAAAGTTTTTCCTCGTCTCCGTTCTAAATGGCTTACCCCTTATTCTTAAACAGTGGCCCCTGGTTCTGGACTCCCCAACATTGGGAACACGATTCCTGCCTCTAGCGTGTCCAAATCCTTAATAATCTTATATGTTTCAATAAGATCCCCTCTCATCCATCTAAATTCCAGTGTATACAAGCCCAGCCGCTCCAATCTATCAACATATGCCAGTCCCGCCATCCCGGGAATTAACCTCGTGAATTTACTGGAATTTAGAAGGATGAGAGTGGATCTTGTAGAAACATTCAAAATTCTTAAGGGCCTTGGACAGGCTAGAAGCAGGGAAAATGTACCATGTTGGGGGAGTCCATAACCAGGGGTCAAAGAATACAATTGACTTAGAAATGAAATTGGTAGATGGTTGGTATTAGGGTCTAGGCCAATTGGAGGTTCATTAGCTCATAAGTGATAGGAGCAGTATTAGACCATTCGGCCCATCAAGTCTACTCCGCCATCCAATCATGGCTGATCTCTCACTCCCTCTCAACCCCACTCTCCTGCCTTCTCCTCATAGCCCGTGACATTAAACTAATCAAGAATCTATCTAGCCCGCTGAGTTTCTCCAGCATTTTGTGTAAACCCAAGAATCTATCTATCTATCTCTGCCTTAGAAATATCCATTGACTTGGCCTCCACAGCCTTCACACAGAAGGCTGGCTGGTGAGTGTTGAGGAATGAAGGATAAAAATAATTAATAGGCTTCCATTAGCAGCTCCCTAGTCTGACCGTCTGTAGTGAAGACCAAATTGTCCCAGAGGTGCTTTTTCTTCTGCTTGCGTATGGCGTGCATAGCCTAAGGTTGCAGGACTACTTGTTCTATTTGCTCTTATTTGTTTGTACATGTCGGGTCGATTGCATTAGTCGAATGCAATCAAGCCGAATGAAGGGCAGACCGCGTGAAGGTTGCAATCTCCCACCCCTCCCAGAGGTGCTGAACTGTACTCCACTTCCAGGAGTTTTTATTCGAGAATCATGAATGAAGAGTCAGTCCAACGTGGATGCCGACATTCCCACCATCGCAGGGATCTACGGGAGTCGCTGCCTCAAAAGGGCAGCCAGCATCGCCAGGGACCCACACCACCCTGGCCACGCTCTCATTTCACCCCTGCCATCGGGAAAAAGGTACAGGAGCCTGAAAACTGCTAACGTCCAGGTTCAGGAACAGCTTCTTCCCTACAGCCATCAGGCTATTAAATACAACAACCTCCAGATAAGCTCTGAAATGTATAGACGGAGGCTGTTATTTGGTCTTTACACAATTATTGTTTGTTCGATTTTTAATTTTTCTTTTTATTTATAAATATATATATAAATAAAATGGATAAATTAATAATCGGATGAACAACAATAGTAACAATAATAATAATGACATAGACATAGATGCATAGATATATGGATTTATGGACAATAGGTGCAGGAGTAGGCCATTCGGTCCTTCGAGCCAGCACCGCCATTCAATGTGATCACGGCTGATCATCCACAATCAGTACCCCGTTCCCGCCATCTCCCCATATCCCTTGATTCCGTTAGCCCTAAGAGCTCTAGCTTACTCTCTTTTGAATGCATCCAGTGAATTGGCCTCCACTGCCTTCTGAGACAGAGAATTCCACAGATTCACAACTCTCTGGGTGAAAATGTTTTTCCTCATCTCAGTCCTAAATGGCCTACCCCTTATTCTTAAACTGTGGCACCTGGGTCTGGGCTCTCCCAACATTGGGAACATTTTTCCTGCCCCTACCCTGTCCAATCCCTTAATAATTTTAGCCGTTTCTTTCATCCTTCTAAACTCCAGAGTATGCAAGCCCAATCGCTCCATTCTTTCATCATATGTCAGTCCTGCCATCCCGGTAATTAACCCGGTGAACCTACACTGCACTCCCTCAATAGCAAGAATGTCCTTCCTCAAATTATATTATTTATTTTTTATATACACATATATACACACACTACATATGCTCACTTATCTGCAAATGACAGTAGACCACTCTTGACCGAGAATGGCATGTTGGTATTTGTGACAAGAGGGGTCGAGTAAAGGAGCAAAGAGGTCCTTCTGCAGTTGTGAGACCACACCTGGAGTATTGTGTGCAGTTTTGTTCCCCTAATTTGAGGAAGGACACTCTTGCTATTGAGGGAGTGCAGCGTAGGTTTACAAGGTTAATTCCCGGGATGGCGGGACTGTCATATGCTGAGAGAATGGAGCGGCTGGGCTTGTACACTCTGGAATTTAGAAGGATTAGAAGTCCAGCACTGTTTAAGAATAAGGGATAAGCCATTTAGAACGGAGATGAGGAAACACATTTTCACACAGAGAGTGGTGAGTCTGCCTCAGAGGGCGGTGGAGGCCGGTTCTCTGGATACTTTCAAGAGAGAGCTAGATAGGGCTCTTAAAGATAGCGGAGTCAGGGGAATGGGGAGAAGGCAGGAACGGGGTACTGATTAGGGGATGGTCAGCCATGATCACATTGAATGGCGGTGCCGGCTCGAAGGGCCGAATGGCCTACTCCTGCACCTATTGTCCATTGTCTATTGTCTATTGACTGAGTATTTCATATTATCATACATAACAACAATTGAACAACGACAGCATAACAGGCTTGTAAACGCAATGCACATAGACAGCATATAATAGACCAAAACAAAAATTCAATGATTCAATCAGGACAAAATCAATAAATTTGCAACCCACGTGATGATTAAATTCCCACAAGTGTGGCGTTGCACGTAGAATAACATCTGATTTAGTAGACCGGGTCAGACGAACAAGTGCAACACAGGAAGTCAATAACTGGGGGCCGTTATCGAATGATGTGAAGCACGGCTGAACATGGTTTTACTTAACTCCCCTGCACATTTTCAATTGTATTGCAATGATATAAGAATGAGTAGTGTTGATAAATCATTTAATTTCTTCCCAGTTCTCATTTTTGCCATGATCCCAATTGTTTAGAAAAAACTTAACACAATAGTTTTGTTCAGTTAGGTTTAGTTTAGTGTTGCAGCCGTTGGAGAGTTCAACCCGACAGAGACCCCGTGTTCGATCCCGACTACGGGCGCTGTCTGCACGGAGTATGTATGTTCTCCCCGTGACCTGCGTGGGTTTTCACCGGGTGCTCCGGTCTCCTCCCACACTCCAAAGACGTACAGGTTTGTAAGTTAACTGGCTTGGTATTAATGTAAAATTGTCCCTGGTGTGTGTAAGTGTGGTGTTAGTGTGCGGGGATCGCGGGTCGTGCGGAGTCGGTGGGCTGAAGGGCCTGTGTCTCTAAACTAAACTAAAGTCAATGAATAATTGGTATACAGTGAAAATAACGGCTGTTTGCTAATTGGCTACGGTAAAATTGTAAATTGCCTCTGGCGTGTAGGATAGTGAAGGGTTCAAGGAAAGAGCGTTTGCGCGCGGACCCTGTTTCCACCAATCTTTCCACCGCCACGCACAAGAAGCGACAAGACAGACACCATTGTACGCAGACGCCGAGAAGTGTGTTCAGCTCTGGCTGAACAACTCCTAATCTTGTAATGTGGACTCGATAAGAAGAAGGATAGTGTTCGTGTGCGGGGATCGCTGGTCGGCGCGACTCGGCAAGCCCGAAGGCTTCCTCGTTGCATTTCTAAACTGAAATAAACTAAACTACCAGGAGGCAAGCAATAAAACATAAATTCCGGATTCACAAAAGCGCAGTTTCTGGTGAATGGTGTGATTAGGAACTGAGCCATCAGAGGAGCTGCTTAAATGTTAAATCATAGATTTAGGTTTCATGACGGTTATAAAAGCTCTCTGCGCCAAATTTGTGTATGTAAAATGGGCTATATTAACGGCTCACCTCTGACATGCATTATGAAATATGAAATAATTTTGTAATAAATTTACATTTGACATTTCCTCTTCATGGATATTGGTTCTTTTCCTTGCGACATGGCATTTAATCTGCATGCAACGACTTTCAAAATGCACAATTATTGTGGTTCATCAATGGAACACACTGCCAGGGATGATGGTGGCATTTTAGAAGATTTTGGATAGTCACACGCATGGACTGGACGTTTAGTCCAGTTTAGTTCAGAGATACAGAACGGAAACAGGCCCCTCGGTCCTCCAGGCCCGCGCCGACCAGCGATAGCCCCGCACAATAACACTGGGGACAATTTTTACATTTATACCAAGCCAATTAACCTACAAACCTGTACGTCTTTCGCCTGTTGGATGAAATCCGAGCACCCAGAGAAAACCAAGTGGTAGTCACAGGGAGAACGCACAAACTCTGCGCAGACAGCGCCCGTAGTCTGGATCGAACCCAGGTCTCCGTTATTCGAAGGCAGAAACTCTACCGCTGCGCCACCGTGCCACTCAAACCTTTCTGTTCTCTGTCCCCATTCTGAGCATTAATCATTCATAAGGTCATAAGCAATAGGAGTAGAATTAGGCCATTCGGCCCATCACGTCTACTCCGCCATTCAATCATGGCTGATCTATCTCTCCCTCCCAACCCCATTCTCCTGCCTTCTCCCCATAACCTCTGACACCTTCTTCAGGTCTCGACTCGAAACCTCACCTATTGCTTTTCTCCAGAGCTGCTGCCTGTCCCGCTGAGTTACTCCAGCATTTTGAGTCTACTTTCAGTTTCAACCAGCACCTGCAGTTCCTTCCTACACATATAATAATTTGTCTTTTGAGTTACAATGGGCACAAACTAATCCACTTTGTGGCAAACATATATAGAATATAATACATATTTAAAGCCAAATGCCATTTAAAAAAAAAATGTTATGTATGTGCCCACCCTCTCTAGACAGTTTCTTGAGCTAATTTCGTATAAAGGCTCAACACTTTTGAGGAAAAACAGCGATTTGAAAATTGTATCATTTATTTATGAACACAAAGCAGCAATGTAAATTGACAGAGACACTTCATTGGAACATCTATTTAGGATTAGTCCTAACGCATAAGTAGATTAGAATTTAATTTTCATTTGGAAATGGATTGAGCTTCCATGTGTGGCTCAGGAAGCAACATCTCTGTAGGAATTAAATAAGGAGCTAGATAGGGCTCTTAAAGAAGACGGGGGTCAGGGGATATGGTGAGAAGGCAGGAACGGGGTACTGATTGGGGATGATCAGCCATGATCACATTGAATGGCGGTGCTGGCTCGAAGGGCCGAATGGCCGACTCCTGCACCTATTGTCTATTGTCTAAGGACAAAGTGGAAAAATATTGAAAGATACTGTGATGTTTCAAACAAAAATAATGTTGGGGGAGTCCACAGTTTATGAATAAGGAGTAAGCCATTTAGAACGGAGACGAGGAAACACTCTGCCTCAGAGGGCGGTGGAGGCCGGTTCTCTGGATGCTTTCAAGAGAGAGCTAGATAGGGCTCTTAAAAATAGCGGCGTCAGGGGATATGGGGAGAAGGCAGGAACGGGGAACTGATTGGGGATGATCCAGGGCCAAATGGCCTACTCCTGCATCTATCGTCCATAGTCTATTGTCTATTTACACATAGTTTAGAACCAAAAAAAAAACGCTTTATATGTGGTCCAATTTCGAGGTCATGGTTTTTCATCGTCAAGGAAACAAGCAAGCAAGCGGAAAAAAAACTATTCCTCCTATTTGGGAAAACATGCGTCGCCTGGAGAAATTGCTTCTGTGGGGGAAGAGAATTTGATCTTGGATTCTGTGAACAAGACAGAACACAAACGAGCATCTTTGCAGTTTCATGTATTTCTGGTGTTCTATTCCAGAGGGATCGATCACTGCCTTTGGCAACGATGATCCATAACTCAGAATTTTTATTTTTTTTTACACAAACTATCTGCGGTTGACCAAATCTAAGCATTTCCATCTTAAAAACGAGCGATTCTGCATGTGAAATTTTATTTAAAACTAAACCAAAATAAGACATTTCTCCTTTATGTTAGTAATCTACAGTGGAGCAGCGGTAGAGATGCTGCCAGAGGCCCGGGCTCGATCTTGACCTCGGATGCTGCCTGTACGGAGTTTTCAAGTTCTCCCTGTGACCGTGTGGGTTTTCTCCGGGTGCTCCGGTTCCGAGGTTTCAAGGTCAATTCGTTGTCACGTGTACCAATTAAAGTACAGTGAAACTCGAATTACCACAGAGCCATACTTAAAAAAATAGCAACAAGACACACAACTGCATAAAAGGTAACATAAATATCTACCACAGCGGATTCCCCATGCTCCTCTGTGATGGAAGGCCATAAAGTCTAATCATCTTCCCTCTTTATTCTCCCGCAGTCGGGGCAGTCGAACCATCCGCAGTTGGGGCGATCGAAGCTTCTGCAGCCGGCGGTCAAATTCCTCCCACACTCCAAAGACGTGCAGGTTTGTAGGTTAATTGGGTTCCGTAAATTGTCCCCCGAGTGTGTAGGATGCGAAACTGGGATAACATAGAATTAATTTACGGGTGTTTAAGAAAGAACTGCAGATGCTGGAAATATTGAAGGCGGACAAAAAATGCTGGAGAAACTCAATGGGTGAGGCAGCATCTATGGCGCGAAGGACCCTTAGGGTCTCGACCCGAAACGTCACCAATTCCTTCGCTCCATAGATGCTGCCTCACCCGCTGAGTTCCTCCAGCAGGAAGGGGGGAAACTGCTTTTCCTGGTCCCTACCTGGTCGGAGAGGCAGCTTTTCTCCGGCTGCAACTTCGACCCGTCCTCGCGGCCTACCAGCGGGCCTGGAGCGGCGTTTCCTGAGGGGACCGCCCAGAAGCTCGGCTTCGGAGGCGGCGCAGCGCTGGGGCACCATCGTGGAGCGGAGCGGGCGATACCTTGCCTGGGTCGCCGCGCTGGAGCTCCGGTACGCTGAGACCGCAGGTCAACATCGCGGAGCTGCGGGATTGTGGAGCGGCCAGCTGCGGGTCGCGGCGCTGAACTTTAACAACGGGAGCCTGGGATCTCTCGGCGAGATCGCCAGTTGTGAAGCTCCATCTGGTGCGGCCTTGTCGGCTTCGGAAGCCACGGACTCCGGTAAGGAAGCGGCCGTTCCAGGTGTCCCAAGCCGCTGTGAGGACTCTCCCGACGCCGGAGCACCATCACCCGGCGAGAAGGCCTAAAACATCGGGCCGCAGTAGCTCCGACTGCGGAGGCCTCAATAGGCCCGACTCTGGGTGGACATGGGGATGGGGACTAGACTCTGTGCCTTCCCCCACAGTGGGAACCATTGTGGGGGGGTGTTTTTAAGTTAATTGTTAATTCTTTAGTGTTGTGTCTTATCTTTATCTGTGTGCTGCGTGGCAAGACACATTTCACTGCACCAATTGGTGTATGTGACAATAAATGTCCTTTGTCCTTTGTCCATTTTTGTCTACCTACTAGTTTGCGGGTGATCGTTGGTCAGTGGGGACTCGGTGGGCCGTTTCTCTAAACTAAACTCAACTAAGATTTGGACGATTCTTTTTGATGACATTTAATTCACAATGGTCACACTGGCTTTTCCGTGCTGTATTGTTATAAACTGGGAACGTAGTGTCTGAAGTAGAAACGATCATGTTGGAAGTCGTGTATGGAAAATTATGGATGAGTGTGTATTATCCTTAGCTTGTTAATGCGTAGCCTAAATAAATTTATTACACCACAATTCATGCAAGTAATTTTTTTTATTTTTAGCCCACATTGTTACTGTGCATTGCATTGGTTTGTGGGTGGTGAAACTGTGGAATTATTTGCCTCAGAGGCTGTGGAGACTCTGGATATTTTTAAGGCGGAGATTGACAGATTCTTGATGAGTTGAGGGCCTGTCCCACTGTACATGGTAATTCAAGATTCCAAGTTCAAATTCAAGTTACATTTATTGTCACATGCACCAACTGGTACAGTGATACAGAGGGCCTGTTTCAGCACTGTATCTCTAATCTAAACTAATGTGCAGGCCTAGGAGATTAATTAAACTTGCCATCACGTTCTTCAGCATGGACATTGTGGGCGGACGGATCTGTTCCTGCGTTTCGCTCTTGTATGCTCTATAAATCCTAGATAGATCGTGTGATAAACGATCACCGGCCTATTGTCAAAAGATGGATTTCCAACCTTTTACCAAACAGTGTTTACCGAAAATAAATCACTCCTTCGGAACACTCTGCAAAACAAAACTGCTAAAAAGATTATTAAAGCTGTGTGCGCGCCCGTAAACTTCCTCTGTTCACAGACCATCTGGGTATAAAATGTACAAAAAGCTTAGTTGGCATAAATACTGCTGAAGTGTGCTTGTGTATTGAAATATTTTGCAATGAATCTGGTTCATTAACAAGGTTCCTGCAGGAAATGGTCACAAACCGCTTTCAGCTCAGCTCGCTAAAAATAGAACTGCAATCCAGAAAGAAATGAACACAGAGGAGCTGTTTCGCAGGTTTAGTGCTGCTCACGCAGACACAAGGAGAAATGCAGATGCGGGCATCGAGCGGGGAACACAAAAGTGCTGGAGTAACTCCGCAGATATTGTATATATTTAGCCAGATATTTGAGCAGTCTCGGTGGCGCGGCGGTAGAGTTGCTGCCTTACAGCGAATGCAGCGCCGGAGACCCGAAGTTCGATCCCGACTACGGGTGCTGTCTGTACGGAGTTTGGACGTTCTCCCCGTGACCTGCGTGGGTTTTCTCCGGGGGAAACTGGTCGGCGCGGATCTGGTGAGCCAAAGGGCCTGTTTCCGCGCTGCATCTCTAAAATAAACGAAACTAAAATATCAGGCAGCATCTCTGGAGGACGTGTATAGGAGATGTTTCATGTCTCAGACCATTCACACCATTCAAGAGAGAGTTAGATTTAGCTCTTAAGGGCCTGTCCCACTTGGGTTTCATTTTGAGAATCCCCAAATCCTGGGGTGCCGCACGCTACCTACCGCCTACCGTGTCACTGCCTACGCCACCACGTATCACCATGCGCCAGGCGCGCGTTATGCGTCGTGACGTGTAAATGATGTCGCATAGATGACGCGCAAATAATGCCCAAGTGGGACAGGCCCTTTGGGGCTAACGGAATCAAGGGATATGGGGAGAAAGCAGGAACAGGGTACTGATTTTGGATGATCAGCCATGGTCATATTGAATGCTGGCTCGAAGGGCAGAATGGCCTACTCCTACACCTATTTTCTATGTTTCTGTGTTTCGATTGTGAAGAATGAAACATCGCCTGTCCATGTCCTCCACAGATGCTGCTGGAGTAACTCAGCAGGTCAGGCGGCATCTCTGGGGAACTTGCATAGACTGATTGTAGTGGGGGAGGTGGGGGGGGGGGGAGGGGGGGGGGATAAAGCATACTGCAAACCCCCAGATGATGGTTCCACTGACTCCACAGACTGGTGTTGTTGATGGTGAGTGGGGTGAGGGGAGGAGGAGCTCTCCTAAAGTCTACAATCAATCCCACTGTCTTAAGAACATTGAGCTCCAGGTTGTTGCGATGACGCCAGCTGTGACACTTCCTGTCTGTCGGCAGATTCCTCCCCACCCTGGATCAGTCCAATCCGCAAACTTGAGAAGCTTGACAGAGGAGACAGTGGAGGTGCAGTCGTTGGTGAAGAGAGAGTAAAGGAGAGGGGAGAGTACGCAGCCTTGCGGTGCTCCTATGCTGAGGGTTTGTGGGTCCGAGATGTCCTTTCACAGCCTCACATGCTGCTTCCTGTCTGTCAGGAAGTTGGGGATCCACTGACAGAGGATCCCCAACTTAAGGTACAGTCAACTCGGTAAGTTTGGAGTGTAGTAGCTCTGGCACAATGGTGTTGAATGCAGAGCTAAAATCCACAAACAGAATCCTTGCATAGGTCCCCTGGGGGTCTAGGTGCTGTAGGATGAAGTGCAGGCCCAGGTTGACTGCATCATCCACAGATCTATTGGCCCGGTATGTGACAATAATGCACACAAACCAATAAAAAATCAATTATATCAATCCACGAAATATCAGCTAATCGTAAGGTCATAAGATCATAAGTGATAAGAGTAGAATTAGGCCATTTCGGCCCCTTAATTCTACTCCGCCATTCAATCATGGTTATTCTATCTCTCCCTCCTAACCCCATTCTCCTGCCTTCTCCCTATAACATCTAACACCTGTACTAAGTAAGAATCTATCCATCTCTGCCTTAAAATATATCCACTAACTCCACACCCTTCTGTGGCAAAGAATTCCACAGATTCACCACCCTCTGACTGAAGAAATGTATCCTCATCTCCTTCCTAAAGGAACGCCCTTCAATTTTGAGGGTGTGGCCTCTAGTCCTAGCCTCTCCCACTAGTGGAAACATCCTCTCCACATCCACTCTATCCGGGCCTTTCACTATTCTGTACATTTCAACGAGGGCCCCCCCCCCCCCTCATTCTTCTAAGCTCCAGCGAGTACAGGCCCAGCGCCAACAAACGCTCATCGTAGGTTAACCTACTGCCTGTGCCAGCAAAAGTACAGAATGTGTTGGGAGTACCTCAGTGTGTCAGGCAGCATCTCTGAAAGACATGGGTAGGTGACATTTCAGGTCGGGACCCTTCCTCAGATTGAATGGAAGGTAGGGAACAAAGCTGGCTGCATCGGTATCGGCAGTTCCTTGTTTCGACATGCCTATGTCAGCTCTTGGTAGCTTGGTGTTTATTGCAGTACAATTTTAGTTTAGTTTGGAGATACAGCACGGAAACAGGCCCTTCGGCCCACCGACCAGTGGTCCCCGTCCACTTCTTCTTCTTTCGTGTGGCGTGCACAGCCTGAAGTTGTCGGACAACTTGTTCTATTTGATCTTCCGTTTGTGCACGTCGAGTTGATTGCATTAGTCGAGACAGGGCGGGCCACGTGAAGGTTGCAATCTTCCACCCCCCCCCCCCCCCCGTCCACTAATACTATCCTACACACACTAGGGACAATTTACATTTATACCAGGCCAATTAGCCTACAAACCTGTACGTCTTTGGAATGTGGGAGGAAACCGGAGATCGCGGAGAAAATCCACGTGGTCACGGAGAGAACACCCGTGGTCAGGATCGAACCCGGGTCTCGGGCACCGTGAGGCAGCAACTCTACCGCCGCGCCACCGTGCCGCCCTTGTTTTCATTTCCTTTCCAAATTTATTATGTGATAAATTACATCTTTCAGAGAAAGCATCAGCATTTAACAACCGCGTGGAGCACTGTCTACATTTTACAATTCAATAACTCAGTCGTATAACAAATCATAAAATGCCTTCTGCTTACACGATAATAAATAATGGGAATGCCTAAATGAAAATTGATTGAATTTCTCGATGATTATAGATAAAAGGTGTAGAAGGGAGAAAATGCCTCCAGAATCAGGGACAGTTTCTTCAGCAACCAGCGAGCAGTGCTGAAGTACTATCGGACGATCTTAGATCGGACTACGCTGGCTCTACCTTGCACAAAACGTTATTCCCTTATCATGTATCTCGGGGGTCGGCAACCTTGTTCTGCGTCGGGGCAGGGGCGCATGTCTGTGAGCGGATGACGGGCCACATCTATCACGTGTGCACACGGATCCCGCCCCCATCCCGCCCCGGATGGCAGGCATCAAAATCACGTGTTCACAGAAGGTAGACAAAAATGCTGGAGAAACTCAGCGGGTGAGGCAGCCTCATCCAGTCCTTGCGTGTCTCACCCGCTGAGTTTCTCCAGCATTTTTGTCTACCTTTGATTTTTCCAGCATCTGCAGTTCTTTCTTAAAGCGTTCACAGAACACTTTAAGAAAGTGTACTGTGAATGTGTGGGTCTGTAGGTTTATTAGCCCTCCGTAAAATGCCCCAAGCATGTCGTGGGATAACTAGTGTGTATGGGTGATCAATGGCCCGCGTGGACTCGGTGGGCCGAAGGGCCTGTTTCCATGCTGAATCTCTAATCTAAACAAGGATAAATTGAATTTACTTCTTGCAAGGCGAGAAGTAGTAAGATGGAATGCAATAGGAGAAGGATCCCTTCATCAGCTTCCTGTTACATCTGAAATCAAATGAATCTTAAACCTATTAAGCTTTTCTTGGCATTGTATTTTAACAAAGAGATCAGGTCTTGGGAGATTACCAGAGAACCAGGGCAGAACGGTGGCGCAGCGGTAGAGTTGCTGCCTTCCAGCGCCAGAGACCTGGGTTCGATCCTGACTACGGGTGCTGTCTGTACGGAGTTTGTACGTTCTCCCCATCACCCACGTGGATTTTCTCCCGATGCTCCGGTTTCCACCCACATTCCAAAGTACAGGTTTGTACGTTAATTGGCTTTGATATATATTAGTCATAGAGTGATACTGTGTGGACACAGACCCTTTGGCCCAACTTGCCCACACTGACCAACAATGTCCCAGCTACCCTAGTCCCACCTGCCTGCGCTTGGTCCATATCCCTCCAAACCTGTCCTATCCATGTACCTATCTAACTGTTTCTTAAACAATGAGATAGACCCAGTCTCAACTACCTCCTCTGGTAGCTTGTTCCATGCACCCACCACCCTCTGTGTGAAAAAGTTACCCCTCAAATTCCTATTAAATCCTTTCCCCTTCACCTTGAATCGTCTGGTCCTCGATTCCCCTACTCTGGGTAAAAGACTCTGTGCATCTACCCGATCTATACCTCTATAAGTTCTCCCCTCATCCTCCTATACGCCCCATGGAATAGAGACCCAGCCTACTTAACCTCTCCCTATAGCTCACACCCTCTAGTCCTGGCAACGTCCTCGTAAAGGGCCTGTCCCACGTTCACGACCTAATTCACAACCTTTTTTACCCGTGGACATTTTTCATCAGGATTAAAAATACGACGCGACCTACTTGATGCCACTAGTACCTACAACTAGCAACGCAACCTCCTACGACCTACCTACGACCTCCTACGACCTTGTGACGACCATGCTGCGAGTATGAGTCAAGGGCAAACTCGGCAGAGGTCGTGAATTAGGTCGTGAAAGTGGGGACACAGGCCCTTAAATCTTCTCTGAACCCTTTCAAGCTTGACAATATCTTTCCTATAACATGGGGCCCAGAACTGAACACAATATTCGAAATGCGGTCTCACCAACGTCGTATACAACTGCAACAGGACCTCCCAACTTCTATACGCAATAGGCCAAAGTGCCAAAAGCCTTTTTGACCACCTCGTCTACCTACGACTCGACCTTCATACTGTAAATTGTCCCTATTGTGTGTAGGACAGCGTTAATGTGCGGGGATCACTAGTTGGCGCGCACCAGGTAGGCCGGAGACGCCTGTTTCCGCGCAGTAACTCGAAACTAAACTACAGAATTAAACAAGAAATTATATGCTTCATGTTGAGTTAAACCGATCTAGATTAATTTTCCTAAGTTAATAAGGAGAAAGTGGCAGAAAGATCGATAAGCAAAGTTAACAGATTCAAGGTAAATTGAAACAAGATTTGAGGAGGAGAAGAAATTGCAGGATTTTATCTTGCAGTAATTATTCCCTTTATCCTGTGTCGGTCACACAGTGGATGCCTCGATTTTAATTATGTTTAGTCATAGCTAGAGGCAGGAAACATGTTCCCGATTGTTGGAGGAGTCCAGGACCAGGGCCCACAGTTTAAGAATAAGGGGTAAGCCATTTAGAACGGAGACGAGGAAACACTATTTCTCACAGAGAGTTGTGCGTCTGTCTAATTCTCTGCTTCAGAGGGCGGTGGAGGCCGGTTCTCTGGATGCTGTCAAGAGAGAGCTAGATAGGGCTCTTAAAGATAGCGGAGTCAGGGGATATGGGAGAAGGCAGGAACGGGGTACTGATTGGGGATGATCAGCCATGATCACATTGAATGGCGGTGCTGGCTCGAAGGGCTGAATGGCCTACTCCTGCACCTGTTGTCTATTGTCTTTCCACAACAAAAGGCTTTTCACTCTCCCTCGGTACATGTGACAATAAATTAAACTAGAAATATTTTATGCATTGAATTATAATCTGGCAAGATATTTCAGTATTTCATTAGTAGTTTTGCATAATGCATTAGACACATATTGGTTTAGTTTAGTTTACTTTAGAGCTACTGCGGAAACAGGCCCTTCGGCCCACTCAGTCCACGCCGACCAGCGATCCCAGCACACTAGCACTATCCTACACATGAGGGATAATTTACAATTTTCACCCAAAGCCAATTAACCTACAAACCTGCACGTCTTTGGAGTGTGTGAGGAGACCAAAGCACCCGGAGAAAACCCACGCAGGTCTAGAGGGAGAACGTACAAACTCCGTACAGACAGGCACCCGTGGTCAGGATGGAACCCGGGTCTCTGGCGCTGTGAGGCAGCAACTCTTCCGCTGCGCCACCGTGCCGCCCAAACAAATGATGGACCTTTCCTTATTAAGGTGTTGCTTTATCACCCAAATCAAGGTGTTGCTTTATCAGCCCTCAAATAAGAAACATTGGACTGAAGCAGCCTTTAACTTTCTTGTGGCACAGAATGTAAGTAATGCAAGATTTACTTTGTTGGACGTCAGCAAATTTGGGAAAGAAATATGTGACATATACAAATCTTTCTGTTTTTCATTTGGCTTGTGTGTGCGCGCCTTCTCATGGATTTGCGCTTTCTCATAACATTACCCTAGATATTGGTAGCATTCTGCATTTAGACTACCAAATGACATGCCTGGGAGTGTTATAATGCTTTCAACTGAGTTGCAAAGACTCGCATTCAGTGATGAGATTATGAATACTTTTATAATCATTGTTGAATGTCATTATGTCATGTCCATTATATTTTTGGCTAAATAGGTCATTGGCAAACTAAAAAAACCTCACGTCTCAAACAATATTGGAGAAGCAGTGGTGAAGGGGCCAACTAAAATTGTATCATTGTAAAGTGGCCCCAGTGTGTGTAGGGTAGTGCTAGTGCGCGGGGATCGCTGGTCGGCGCGGACTCGGTGGGCCGAAGGGCCTGTTTCCGCGCTGTATCTCTAAACTAAACTTAACGAAGCTGAGCTAAAGACTCAACAAAGGGTGGAGGTAGTAGCGGGGCTGGCACGGAGGCGCAGCGGTAGAGTTGTTGCCTCAAAGACCCGGGTTCGATCTTGACTGCGGGCGCCTTCTGTGCGGAGTTTGTACGTTCTCCCCGTGACCCGCGTGGGTTTTCTCCAGGAAGCTCCGGTTTCCTCCCACACTGCAGGTTTGTGGGCTAATTGGCTTGGTATGAATATTAATGGTGCCTAGAGTGTGTAGGATAGTGCTATTGTGTGCGGGGATCACTGGTCGGCGTGGATACGATGGGCCAAAGGGCCTGTTACCAAGCTGTATCTCAATAGACAATAGGTGCAGGAGTCGGCCATTCGGCTCTTCGAGCCAGCACCGCCATTCAATGTGATCTGAACTAAACTAGTAGAAGAAATGGTAACATACGTTGGGTAATGATTTGAGGGCAGTGAGAACAAAATGTTGATCACACGGCTCCACTTTAAAGAAGAATAAGGTCTTGCTGTTGGATGAGGGCTGTCAACCTTCCCGGTTTTTTTCAGAGGGAAACAAGAAGAGATCTAATTTTCACTATCTTCCTAAGCCAGCGCAGTTTATCACGGGCGAGATCTAGTCTATCAGCAGCTGTCAGCCAGACTACATGGTTGGAATGTCAGCTGTACAAACCAACGTTCCAAGTGTGATTTTGCAGCAACAAACGCTGTAAGCGGTAGAGTTGCTGCCTCACAGCGCCAGACACCCGGGTTCGATCCTGACTACGGGCGCTGTCTGTACTGAGTTTGTGCCCTCTCCCCGTGACCCGCGTCTGAAGAAGGGTCTCGACCCGAAACGTTCCCTATTTCCTTCGCTCCATAGATGCTGCCTCACCTCGCTGAGTTTCTCCAGCATTTTTGTCTACCTGTAAAAGGGAGATTATTTGACTAGTGAGGCAATTTATTTGTGTGTGTGTTTTGAAGTTGAGGGATTTTAATAGAATTTAGAATTGTACAGCATAGGAATAGGCCCTTCACCCTGCAGTCTTAAGACAGACCAGGAGGCCAAGGGCCTTGTTTGGAGCCTTTAGATTCGTTTAGTTTTGCGATACAGCGCAGAAACAGACCCTTTCGGCCCACCGGGTCCGCGCCGACCAGCGACCCCCGCACATTAACACCATCCTACACGCACTAGGGACAATTTTTACATTTATACCAAGCCGATTAACCTACAAACCTGTACGTCTTTGGAGAGTGGGAGGAAACCAAAGATCTCAGAGAAAAAACCCACGCAGGCCACGGGGAGAAAGTACAAACTCTGTACAGACACCGCCCGTAGGCAGGATCGAACCCGGGTCTCCAGCGCTGCATTCGCTGCGAGGCAGCAACTCTACCGCTGCGGTCTGATGGCGCCCCGGTTCTCAGGTATTCTCAGGTTCGAAGGGCCAAATGCCTATTCCCGTTCCTATTTTCTCATGTTTTTATCGTAATCTCCCAGAGCCCACCATTTTACGGAGCAAAAAAATTAAAACTGCAAAAATATGATATGAATATAAAGTAATGCCCAAATTCAAATGGCCAGAAATGGCCACGGTGGCGCAGCAGTAGAGTTGCTGCCTTACAGCGCCGGAGACCCGGGTTCGATCCTGACTACGGGCGCTTGCCTGTACGGAGTTTGTACGTTCTCCCCGTGACCTGCGTGGGTTTCCTCCGAGATCTTCGGTTTCCTCCCACACTCCAAAGACGTGCAGGTTTGTAGGTTAATTGGTTTGGCCCATGTGTAAAATTGTCCCTCATCTGTGCACGGTAGTGCGGGGGTCGCTGGGCGGTGCGGACCCGGTGGGTCGAAGGGCCTAATTCTGCGCCATATCTCTAAACTAAACGAAAAGATAGACAATGGTAGAATAATGAGTAGGAAGGAACTGCAGATGCTGGTTTGAAACCAAAGATAGACACAAAAAGCCAGAGTATCTCAGCGGGTCAGGGAGCATCTCTGGAGAAAAGGAATGGGTGGCGTTTCGGGTCGAGACCCTTCCTCTGGAGTCTGAGGGTCTCGACCCGAAACGTCACCTATTCCTTCGCTCCATAGATGCTGCCTCACCCGCTGAGTTTCTCATTTTTGTCTACCTTTCCTAGCTTCTGAACCAGTAACATCACCTGTGCAACACAGGGTTGCAGGGTGGCCAATCTGTGTAGCTCTAAAATAAACTTTAAAAACTAAACACTTCCACAGAATCCGTAATAGTGACCATGAAACTGTGTTGAATACCTCACTCCTAACGACCTTGCAGCAGTGGCTGGTAGACTGTTATCGGTTCTGTGAAATTGCTGTTCTAAAGCATAAAGCCCATAGCCTGTCAAGCTCCCCAGTCAAATTGAAAATGAACAAAGCCTCAGTTTAAAAAAAAAACTCCACAATGTGAAGAGATGCAGCATCACCACACAGAAACAGGCCATTGCATCGTTTGTCTATCCCAATACTTATCGCCATGTTTTATCCACTTCCTTTCTTTCCAGCCCCTTTGAACAAGAATGCTGACTCATGAAAATTGATGGCGCGCGCCCATTATGGCGCGCATTTGACGTGGCACGTATCTCCCTTTGCTGGCAATGTCATAGAGCCATGGAGTCACAGAGTGATACAGTGCGGAAACCTGCGGCCCAACTTGTCCACACCAGGCCAACAATGTCCCCACTACACTAGTCCCACCTGCCTGCGTTTGGTCCATATCCCTCCAAATGGCTGATTGGGGATGATCAGCCATGATCACATTGAATGGTGGTGCTGGCGTGAAGGGCCGAATGGCCTGCTCCTGCACCTATTGTCTATTGTCAAACCTGTCCTATCCATCTACCTGTCTAACTGTGTCTTAAATGTTGGGATTTCCCCTTACAATAGAGGAGCAATCCTTCTTTCCCCGATGAAACTGAACAATATAATATATAAGAAGAATCCAATTATTCACAGTATAATACGAATCTGGAAACAAATAAAATTAACTTTAAAATTAAGAAATTTATCGCTTCTTTCTCCAATTGTTAACAATCCCTCATTCAAACCATCTATTATTGATAAAACGTTTATCCATTGGGAAAGAATAGAAATTAAAATGATGGGAGATATGTACGAAATGGGAAAACTTTTATCATTCCAACAATTACAACTAAAATATAATTTGAAAAGTAATCAATATTTTAAATTCAAGATTATTTGAAAAAATATATACAAGGATATCAAACTTTAACCCCAGATTTATTAGATGAAGGAATGAATAGAAAGGCAGAATCAAGCAATTTAATATCATATTTATATAATATAATTCTAAATATAGAAACACCAACGACAGAGGCAATTAGAAGGGACTGGGAACAAGAGTTATTGATAAAAATTCCGAACGACAGATGGGAAAAAATCTATTATATGTACATAAATGTTCGACTAATGTAAGACATAACCTAATTCAATTAAAAAATTTACACAGATTATATTACTCGAAAACCAGACTGAATAAAATATTTCCAAATGTTTCCCCCATTTGTGATAAATGTCTAATTCAAAATGCCACTATAGCACATCCCTTTGTCTCTTGTACAAAACTGCATACATTTTGGAACTTTTACAAAACTATTTAACACAATATTGAACCCCAATACAGAACTGATTATCTTTGGATCAATGAAGAGGGAAGTAAATCAACTACGTTCCAAGAAGCTTTTCTTAATTACGGTTTAATAACGGCAAAAAAACTTATACTCAAATTCTGGAAAAACGCAACCATGCCAATGTTCAAAATGTGGATTTCAAATATGTCGGAAACGCTACATCTTGAAGAAATGAGATTCCTCCTACTAGGCAAAGTAGACCTATTCTTAAAGACTTGGTCTCCTTTTATCGACTTTTTACAAGCATATGGTGCAACATAACATAACCTTAGAAATTAAATGGTTCAGAACCGGGTGACGGATGGGTAAAAATACAAAATAGGTAGATCTCTCCTAATCTTTCTTTTCTCTCTACTTTCTCTTTCTCTCAATCTTCTTAGCTTTTCATCTTTGCTCTTTTTTTCTTTCGCTATCTGTTCCTACTCGCTTGTCTATCTGTTTTGACACTCTTTATTTCTGCCTCAACTACCTCCTCTGGCAGCTCGTTCCATACACCCACCACCATTTGTGTGAAAATGTTACCCCTCAGATTCCTATTAATTTTTTTCCCCTTCAACTTAAACCTATGTCTTCTGGCCCTCGATTCCCCTACTCTGGGCAACAGACTCTGTGCATCTACCCGATCTATTTCTCTCATGATCTTATACACCTCTATAAGATCACCCCTCATCCTCCTGCGCTCCAAGGAATAGAGACCCAACCTAACCCAACCTCTCCCTGTAGCTCACACCCTCTAGCCCTGGCACCATCCTCGTAAATCTTCTCTGTACTCTTTCCAGCTTGACAACATCTTTCCTATAACATGGTGCCCAGAACTGAACACAATACTCTAAATGTGGCCACACCAATGTCTAATACAACAGGACCTCCCCATGTCCCCATTGGCAAAGTGAAAACTGGGTTTAAAAAATAATGATCTCCTATTTACCTTTCAAGTGCCTACATTTAGTTCAGTTTAGAGATGCAGCGCGGAAACTGGTCCTTCGGCCCACCGTGTCAGCAGTCGCCAGCGATACCCGCACACTAACACTACCCTACGCACACTAGGGACAATTTACTCTTATACCAAGCCAATTAACCTACAAGCCTGCACGTCTTTGGAGCGTGGGAGGAAAGCGAGGATCTCGGAGGAAACCCACGCGGTCACGGGGAGAACGTGCAAACTCCGTACAGACAGCAAGGGGGTCAAAAGAGAATGAACATATCTGCAGAGTTTAACAGTAAGCAAAGGCCCTGAGCTAAAAGCTGGCATGTAATAGAACAGAAAAACAGCCAGTCTTAATTGAAACCTTATACAACTGCAACAGGGCCTCCCCGTGTCCCCATAAGTAAAGTGAAAACTGGGTTTAAAAAATAATGATCAATTGATAAAGGGTTTTCCGAAACGTAGCCTATTTCCTTTGCTCCATTGATGTTGCCGCACCCGCTGAGTTTCTCCAGCAATTTTGTCTACCTTAATTGAAACCAACTGCTGGAGATAACAGCATCATTTGTAAGGACTTGAAATGATGAATAAAGTGCAGCACAGAATCATCCTTCACAGCCCAAAGGGATATAGACCCTGTGTGAATTTAATTCCTATTTTGCACCAGAACATTTTATTATCATCTGAAGATATGGCAAAGATGAAAAGATATCGATCTTAATTTAGCATTAAAAAAATCAAGCATTCACAACGTGACCCGATGATGGTTGTGTTGGAAGGAACTGCAGGCGCTGGTTTCAACCGAAGATAGACACAAAAAGCCAAAAAAAGAAGGAATGGTTGACTTTTTGGGTTGAGACCCTTCTTCTGAAAAACCTAGGCTGAAGAAGTGTCTCGACCCGAAACGTCACCGATTCCTTCTCTCCAGAGATGAAGCCTGTCCCGCTGAGTTACTCCAGCTTTTTGTGTCTATCTTCGATGATGGTTGTATTATGCACGAGTTTACAAGTGGATGCGGAGAGAATGTTTCCGCCGGTGGATGAATCTCGGACCAACGTTCACATCCTAAAGGACATTCCTTAAGGAAGATGAGGAGGAATTTCTTTAGTCAGGGGGTGGTGAATCTGTGGAATTCATTGCCACAGAAGGCTGTGGAGGCCAAGTCAATGGATTTATTTAAGGCAGAGATTGATAGATTCTTGATTAGTACAGGTGTCAGGGGTTATGGGGAGAAGGCAGGAGATTGGGGTTAGGAGGGAGAGATAGAATGGCGTAGTAGAATTGATGGGCCGAATGGCCTATTTCTGCTCCTATCACTTATGACCATATGAGCAAATCCAGCGGCAAGAATACTGATTTCTCTAATTTCGAATAACCTTTGCATTCCCTCTCTCTCCGTCCCCCCCCCCCCCCACCCCGAGTTTGTCCTGCTAGTTTCACTCTCTGTATCTCTTCATTGTCACCTCTTCCCCAGCCAACAATGGACCATTGTGGGCTCCACCTTTCCTGGGTCACCAGCCCCGGCTCTGATTTGCTCTATATGTATGGTGTACAATTTTGGTCGCCTAATTATAGGAAGGATGTCAACAAAATAGAGAGAGTACAGAGGAGATTTACTAGAATGTTGCCAGGGATCCAGCAACTATGTTACAGAGAAAGGTTGAACAAGTTAGGTCTTTATTCTTTGGAGCGCAGAAGGTTAAGGGGGGACTTGATTGAGGTCTTTAAAATGATGAAAGGGATAGACAGAGTTGACGTGGATAAGCTTTTCCCATTGAGGGTAGGGAAGATTCAAACAAGAGGGCATGACATGAGAATTAAGGGACAGAAGTTTCTGGGTAACGTGAGGGGGAACCTCTTTACTCAGAGGGTGGTGGCTGTGTGGAATGAGCTTCCAGCAGAAGTGGTGGAGGCAGGATCGATTTTAACATTTAAAAGTAAAGTGGATAGGTATATGGACGTGAAGGGAATGGAGGGGTATGGTCTGAGTGCAGGTAGATGGGACTAGGGGAAAACAAATGGTCGGCACGGACTGGAAGGGCCGAGAGGGCCTGTTTCCGTGCTGTAATTGTTATATGGTTATATGGTTATTATATGGTTATATCTTTCCATGCCGCTAGTTTCCCTCTCCCCTGACTCTCAGTCTGAAGAAGGATCCAGATCTGAAACGCCACCCATTCCTTCTCTCCAGAGATGCTGCCTGTCCCGCTGAGTTAACCCCCGTCCGAACTTCAAGAGTTCTCCCGAGTTTTCCCCTGATTCGAACTCGGAGAATGTCCGTAGCGGGTCCGTAGGAGTTCGTGGCTGTCTCGTAGCGGCTCGTAATGCTAACGGTCGGTATAAAAAGTAACAATTTTTTTCATCAAGAGTATATTTTTTACTCGTGGACATGTTTTGCAGAGATGAAAAAAACGTCATGAGTTTACCGGATTTCCCGAGTACTTATCGTTACTCGTACGAGCCGCTACGAGACGTCCACGAACTCCTACGGACATTCTCCGAGTTCGAATCAGGGGAAAACCCGGGAGAACTCTTGAATTGCCTCATACAGTGCGACAGGGGCTTAACTCCAGCATTTTGCGTCTATCTTCAGATTGTTTCATTTAAAGCAAATTGATTTGAGGAGACGATGTCATATCCCAATCAAAAAAGTGTTTTGCTACCATCTTGAAAGAACTCTCTTCTTGTATAAAAAAGTAATTTTGACTTTGCTTAATCTACTGTCCAAATGAAACTTTGCACTTTTAAGGGCCCGTCCCACTTGCCGATTTTTTTGGTGGCCGCCGGCATCATTGATTGACACATCAGGTCACCGAAAAATACGCGGTGTAATGCGGCGTGATGACGTATTGACGCGCGGTGTTTTTTTCAAGTGTCGCAACATTTTTCTTTGTGTCGCCGCTGGATTTTGAAACGTTCAAAACCTTTTGCCGACCCTGATATGACACCGGCAGTCGGGGAAAAAAAATCGCCAAGTGGGACGGGCCTTTTAAAGCTTTCACAATTTTAATTACACGATCACACAATCTAAATAATAAACAACAAGCTTTCTGTTTCAAACTTGTGCAATCCCCGCTGCTCACTTTACTCATTTGCCCAATTCCATTTTTAACGGATTAGTCGCTGAAAAATTCAAATGGACATGAAGCAAATTTGTTGGAGGAGTGACAACATGGAGAAGAAGCACTTGCAACATATGCAACGACAACCATTTGCATTGACATGGTTCTTTTAATGCAGTAAACATGTTCCAAAAGACATCACAAGAGCATTACTGTTCAGAAATTGAGTAAGCCATTTAATACACAGCTTCATATTTTTGGTCAGCAGGTAAAGTGATACAGTGTGGAAACAGGCCCCTCTGCCCAACTTGCCCACACCGGACAACATGTCCCAGCTACACTGGTTCCACCTGTCCGCATTTGGCCCATATACCTCCGAACCTGTCCTATCCATGCACCTGTCTAACTGTTGCTTAAATGTTGGGATAGTCCCAGCCTCAACTACCTCCTCTGGCAGCTTGTTCCGTACACCCACCACCGTACGTGTGAAAATGTTACCCCCCTCTGATTCCTGGTAATTATTTTCCTCTTCACCTAAAACTCATGTCCTCTGGTTATCGATTCCTCTACTCTGGGCAAGAGACTCCGTGCGTCTACCCGACCTATTCCCCTCACGATTTTGTGCACCTCTATAAGATCCTCCCTCATCCTCCTGCGCTCCATGGAATAGAGACCCCAGCCTGTTATCCTCTCCCTATAGCTCAGACCCTTGCAACATCCTCGTAAATCTTCTCTGCACCCTTTAAAACTTAACACCATCTTTCCTATAACATGGTGCCCAGAGGTCAGGATCGAACGCAGGTCTCTGGTGCGTGAGGCAGCAACTGTATTGCCACAGTGCTGCCTGAATTATCGTCTCCCCTGAGTATTACTGTATGTTTACATTGTGTGCTGCTGCAAGCAAGAACTCCACTCTTCTCTTTCGGGACATACGATAATAAAACACTCTGATTCCTTGATTCTCCTGAAGGGCTTCTTAAAGGGTTGTTGCTGGTCATTCCACCTTCTAGCCATAAGAAGGACGAAGGGACTGCTGAAGTCCTGACTGGATAACACGCAGCAAAAAAAGTCCTAAGATCATAAGATCTGAAGTGGTGATAGGAGTAAAATTAGGCCATTCGACCCTTTAAGTCTACTCCGCCATTCAATCCGCCCATTCAAAAAGCATTTCTCTGTACCTTGGTGCACGTGACAATAGTAAACTGAACGCCACAAGATAACGCCACGGGAAACTGCAACAAAGCCTCGCAGCCAGGAGATAGCGGGTCGCAGGATGAAATTTGCAGGATGTATACTCAGAATGTCGCCAGAACGTGCACATGAGGTAGCAATGGCATGGCAACCTGACGGAAGAAGGAAAAGAGGCCGACCAAAACTCACACACGGAGGCGAACATTCCAGAAGGATTTGGAAGCCCGGGACGCTAAAATCCCACTGTACGAGTTCATTCAAAGAGTTCTCCCGAGTTTGCCCTGATTGGAACTCGGAGATTGGCCGCTCGTCGGTACTCGGGGCTCTCGTGGACATTTTTCATCATGTCGAAAAATCTTCACGGGTCTTCCCGTGCTTACCTGCCATTAGCGAGTCTTCCCGAGTACCTGCGGAAAGCGTTACGAGCCGCTAAGAGATGTCCCCGAGCTCCGACGTACCCGCTACGTTCATTCTCCGTGCTTCCCACGAGTTTGATTTTTTTCTAAAACTCGGGAGAGCACTTGAATGAACTCGTACAGTGGGACAGGGCTTTAACCTATCGAGGGGGGAAGACGTCGCACATGACCGAACAGGATGGCGATAGCTTGCTGCCCAAGGCACTCAGAATGTTGTGTGGGAGGAACTAAGTCTACTCACCACCCTCTGTGTGAAAAGATGCACCTCGGGTTCCTATTAAATCCTTCCCCTCTCGCCTTAACCCCATGCCCTCCTGTTCTTAATTGCTTTACCAAGGCGTAAAGACACTCTGCGTTCACAATCTTGATTCCCGTCACGATTATTTTATACAAATCTCTCGGATCATCCTCAGCCACTTGCATATCAAGGACTAAAGTCCCAGCTTGTCCAACCTGCGCCCATAGTTCAGGCCCTGATATCTGGGTCACTGCCCAATTTTGTTTGCTAACATATTAACAACAGGTTCACCTATGATGAGCGTTTGTCGGCACTGGGCCTGTACTCGCTGGAGTTTAGAAGAATGAGGGGGGGAACCTCATTGAAACGTACCGAATAGTGAGTGGATGGGGAGAGGATGTTTCCACTAGTGGGAGAGTCCAGGGCTAGAGGTCACAGCCCCACAATTAAAGGACTTTCCTCCAGGAAGGAAATGAGGAGGATTTTCTTTAGTCGGTGTCGGTGAACCTGTGGAATTCATTGCCACAGAAGGCTGTGGGTTGGTGTCAGTGGATATTTTTAAAGCAGAGATAGATCCTCCTCTCCAGAGATGCTGCCTGTCCCGCTGAGTTACTCCAGCTTTTTGTGTCTATCTTCGGTTTAAACCGGCATCTGCAGTTCCTTCTTACACATAGATAGCTTCTTGATTAGTGCGGGTCTCAGGAGTTATGGGGAGAAGGCAGGAGAATTGGGTTAAGAGGGAGAGATGGATCAGCCATGATTGAATGGTGGAGTAGACTTGATGGGCCGAATGGTCTAAATCTGCTCCTATCACTTCTGACCGACCTTATGAGCTGTGAAGCACTTTAGGATGTTTAACTGCATTAAAGTGCAGAGAACATGAGCCTCGCTGATCAAACAACAAGTCTCATGGTATGAGAGGGGATGAAACATTGAATTTCCAGTGGTTCCACACTCATCGATCCTCTCCTTCACAAAACCAAGAAAGAAGGGCTCAGATTGATACAACTTTCATCTCAACATTAAGAAACTTTTTTTTTTACCACTTGCTTTACAAGTGTGCGAGTGAAGTGGAGTAGCATGGCTTTTGTTTCTGCTGTTCCAGGTGTGGACTTCGTATATCGCCGAGACCAAGCGCAGGCCTGGCGATTGTTTCGCTGAACACCTCCGCTCAGTCCGCCTAAACCGACCTGATCTCCCGGTTGCCAAACACTTTAACTCCCCCTCCCATTCCCACACTGACCTTTCTGTCCTGGGCCTCCTCCACTGTCAGAGTGAGGCCCAGCGCAAATTGGAGGAGCAGCACTTCATATTTCGCTTGGGCAGCTTACACCCTAGCAGTATAATCCTGATATCTCTAATTTCAAGTAACTCCTGCATTCTGCCTCTCTCTCCATCCCTCTCCCTTCCCAGTTCTCCAACTAGTTCCACAGTCCTCCTGATTAAATATTACTGAGTGTATGTCTCATTGTCACATTCCCCTCAGCTAACAAAATGTGCCATTTTCTTGACCATCGTCCCCTTTGATCTGTGTTTTCACACCTTACTCTTCTATATCTCTATGTCTCCCTCTCCCCTGACGCTCAGTCTGAAGAAGCAAATTCCTTCTCTCCAGAGATGCTGCCTGTCCCGCTGAGTTACTCCAGCATTTTGAGCCTAAATTCGAGGCAAACTTCACGTCAAACTAGTCCTCGTAAATATATGGAGCTGCAACTTCAAACTCATCATGTTAATAGACAACGCACAATCCATTTCTCATACAACTGTTTCTCCCTTCTTGCTTGCCAAAAATAAATCAAGTGGATAAACTATGAGTTCATGAAATGTTAGTATAATGGCATATTCAGTGGCTTCTGTAAGGTTGGTTGCCTTCTGTACATTTTAAATTGTCCCTAGTGTGTGTAGGATCGGCCTGAAGGTCAGACCTCGACCCGAAACATCACCTTTTCATGTTCCCCAGGAAGACTGCCAGACCTGCTGTGTTACTCCATCACTTTGCATCTATTTCTTTTAAACTTATGGCTGTGAAGATGTGCTGGAAACGAGAGCAAAGTGCTAATTTCACCAAATCAATGACACTGCCATTCAGACTGCGCTCGAATTTCTAAGGCATGGTGGCACAGAGCTAGAGTTGCTGCCTTATAGAGCTTGCAGCGCCAGAGACCCGGGTTCGATCCCGACTACGGATGCTGTTTGTACGTTTAAGAATAAAGGGTAAGCCGTTTAGAACGGAGACGAGGAAACACTTTTTCTCACAGAGAGTTGTGAGTCTGTGGAATTCTCTGCCTCAGAGGGCGGTGGAGGCCGGTTCTCTGGATACTTTCAGGAGAGAGCTAGATAGGGCTCTTGAAGATAGCGGAGTCAGGGGAAATGGGGAGAAGGCAGGAATGGGGTAGCGATTGGGGATGACCAGCCATGATCACATAGAATGGAGGTGCTGGTTCGAAGAGCCGGTAGGCCTACTCCTGCACCTATTGTCTATTGTTCTGCCCATCACCGCTGAGATCAGTTTTCTCTGAGATCTTCGGTTTCCTCCCACACTCCAGAGACGTACAGGTTTGTAAATTAATTGGCTTGGTGTATGTGTACACCGTCCCTAGTTAATAGTTAAGCGTGTTAATGCGTGGGGATTACTGGTCAGTGCGGACTCGGTGGGCTGAAGGGCCTGTTTCCGCGCCGTGTCTCTAAACTAAACTAAACTACGCTAATTTTAGTCTTAACCGGTAAAACTACGACAGCCCATCAGCGCCATTACTGACAGGGTAGCGCAATCATAAAATGCTTTATCTGCTTGATAAACATTTTTGCGCGTTTTAGGAAAACCAGGTCGTTCAAAATAACTCGCGATGCATTGAAATACCTTCAGATCCATCATTTACGTTCAGCAACTTTACAAATAAACTCACCCATGGCTGCCGACATCCCAGTGCATTGAAAAGCCATAAAAGAACCTGCCTAACACAGAATTGGATGTCATCGCACGAGCAGATTTATGGAAACATTTTTGTGATCACGCAACGTGTCAACAACATTTCATGAACTGGGCGCATAAATCAGCGGAGGCTGTTTAAGTTAAAAAAAAAAGAAGACTCCTTAAGCTCCTGCGACCACAGCGCGGAGCAACTGCTGGGTGCAAAGGACTACATAAAAATATCACGTTTAATAGGGTGCTCTTGCAAAGTCGGCAGCCATCCCAGCCAGTGAACACCATTCAACCTTTAACAAGGCGAAATGCCAACATTTACCCAGGATTTATCATCCGTTCAATTAAAAAGAAGACTATCAAGTTCACTGAGGCATCTTAATGCAAAAGACTGCCATTTCAAACACAAACATTATTGTCAAATTTCTTCAATGGGAATAAAAATCATTTCAGTCCAGTGCTTGCACACCTGGGGATGCTCGTACACAGATGAATCAATTTAACTGGAATGTGTTTCCATGCACATGATGGAAAGTAATTTCTTGAGCAAATTCATCGCCACAAATTCTACGCGGTGCGGATGAGTATTAGGCCATTCGGCCCATCAAGTCTACTCCCCCATACAATCACGGCTGCCCTATCTCTCCCTCCCAACCCCACATTCTCCTGCCTTCTCCCCGTAACCACCAGGAATAACAATAAGTTATCAAATTTAATGAATTGATCAAGATAGGAATAAGAAGCTAAATAAGCAATAAAGAAGACACGAGGAAAATAGCATGCGCAGCGGTTTCTTTCAATACTTAAGAGGGCAAGAGTGAGTGGGTTACCTTATGACTGCGCTGGGCCTGTATACTCGCTGGAGTTTAGAAGGATGAGGGGCCACCTCATTGAAACGTACAGAATAGTGAAAGGCTTGGATCGAGTGGATGTGGAGCGCATGTTTCCGCGAATGGGAGAATCTCGAAATAGAAGTCGCAGCCTCAGAATTAAAGGGCGTGCTTTTAGGGAAGGAGATGAGGTGGAACTTCTTTAGTCAGAGGGCGGTGAATCTGTGGAACTCTTTGCCACAGAAGGCTGTGGAGGCCAAGTCAGTGGATATTTTTAAGGCAGAATCTTTGATTGGTACGGGTGTCCGAGGTAATGCCAACATTTACCCAGGATTTATCGTGCGTTCAATTAAAAAGAAGACTATCTAGTTCACTGAGGCATCTTAATGCAAAAGACTGCCATTTCAAACACAAACATTCTTGGCAAATTTCTTCAATAAAAATAAAAATCATTTCAGTCCAGTGCTTGCACACCTGGGGATGCTTGTACACATATGAATCAATTTAACCGGAATGTGTTTCCAAGCACATGATTGAAAGTAATTTCTTGAGCAAATTAATCTCCACAAATTCAACGCAGTGCGAATGAGTATTTGAAAAACACTCAATCGTTCACTAAAGCGGCCAACAAAACAAATTCATTGCCCACGTGGGAAGATGATCTCTCTCATGCTGCCAGTAAGTCGAAACTAAATCTATCGGATTGTAAGGATTTCGCGCTGGCTTCTTCTAAACACCGGGCAGCAAGGAAATGGCGAAAGTGGCTTACGCATACGCCAAGAAGAATCGCGTACACACGTTACAATCTCTTACATGCCCTGCAAAAAATTCATCCCAATACCAGCTCGCCGTTCCAGAGAGAGAGAGAAATTGTCTCAATTTTTCAGTTCTCAGTTTAATTTATTGTCACGTGTGCCGGGGTACAGTGAAAAGCTTTTGTTGCGTGCCATCCAGTCAGCGGGAAGACCATACGTGATTACAATCGAACCATTTACAGTGTATAGATACATGATAAGGGAATAACATTTAGTGCAAGGTACAGCCAGCAAAGTCCGATCAAGGATTGTCCGAGTGTCACCAAGGAGGTAGATAGCATTTCAGCGCTGCTCTCTGGCTGTGGTGGGATGGTTCAGTTGCCTGATACAAGCTGGGAAGAAACGGTCTCTGAATCTGGAGGTGTGCGTTTTCACACTTCTGTACCTTTTGCCCGTTTTGCAAGAGGGGAGACGAGGGAGTGGCCAGGGTGCGACTCGTTCTTGATTATGCTGCTGGCCTTGCCGAGTCATGGAAAGAAACTAAGAGAATGAATGAGTCACTACCCGGTGGTAGACACAAAAAGCTGGATTAGCCCATCGGGACAGGTAGCCTCTCTGGAGAGAAGGAATGGGTGACATTCCAGTCGAGACCTTTCTTCAGTCACCTTCTTCAGTGTGAAGAAGGGTCTCGACCCGAAACGTCACCCATTCCTTCTCTCCAGAGATGCTGCCTGTCCCGCTGAGTTACTCCAGCATTTTGTGTCTATCTTTGGTGAAAATAAGCATCTGCAGTTCCTTCCTACACAGTGTCCGGTGGCCACAGTTGTATAGAGTTGAATAAAAAAAATAACGAGGAATAACAATAAATTATCAAATTAATTAATTGATTAAGAAAGGAATAATAAGATTAATAAACAATAAAGAGGACATGAGGAAAATTGCATGCGCAGCAGTTTCTTTCAATATTTAAGAGGGCAGGAATGAGCGGATTAACCTACGGTGAGCGTTTGTAGGCTCTAGGCCTGTACTCGCTGACGATTAGAAGAATGAGGGGGGGACCTCATTGAAACATACAGAATAGTGAAAGGCTTGGATAGAGTGGATGTGGAGAGGATGTTTCCACTAGTGGGAGAGTCTAGAAATAGAGGTCATAACCTCAGAATTGAAGGACGTCCTTTTGGGAAGGAGATGAGGAGAAATGTCTTTAGTCAGAGGGCAGTGAGTCTGTGGAATTCTTTGCCACAGAAGGCTGTGGAGGCCAAGTCAGCGGATATTTTTAAGGCAGAGATAGATAGATTTTTGATTAGTGCGGGTGTCAGGGGTTATGGGGAGGAGGCAGGAGAATGGGGTTAGGATGGAGAGATAGATCCGCCACGATTGAATGGCGGAGTAGACTTGATGGGCCGAATGGCCTAATTCTACTCCTATCACTTATGATCTTATGCCCTTATGGAAGCAGAGGGTGATTTAAAGGTTATTTTTAGAAAGGAGTTCCTTCTCTGCCTATCATTTTATGCTTCCAATAAGCTAATGCAAATCTATAACTTCAACCTAAAAGTCATTTCTGTTTTCCAGGCCCTTCATACCCAATCATATCATCCTGTAATTTTCTGTTTTTTTCATTTCAGTTTAGTTTTTTAATGCTCGTATCTTTCCATGGACTGTTAGAGAATAAATTCATGTTGCACATATTGAAGTGATATCATTGTATTGGTGACTTATTATAATATGTGTTGATAAAAAATATTAAATGTCACGTAGCTTACTCTGCATTTATAGTATCGTTCACTCTATACACTCGTTGTAGTTTAGTTTAGTTTAGAGATACAGCGCGGAAACAGGCCCCTCGGCCAACCGAGTCCGGCAGCGTCCAGCTACCCCCCTATGCTAACACTATCCTACACACACTAAGGACAATTTACAATCTTTACCAAAGCTAATTAGCCTACAAACCTGCGAGTCTTTGGACTGTAGAAGGAAACAGGAGCATCCGGGGAAAACCCACGCAGTCACGGGGAGAAGGTACAAACTCCGTACGGACAGCAGCCGTAGTCGGGATCGAACCGGGGGTTACTGGCGCTGTGAGACAGCAGCTCTACTGCTGCGCCACTGTGCCGCCCCTTGCCGGGATCGAACCCGGGTCACTGCAGCTGGAAGGCAGCAATTCTACCACCGTGAAACCGTGTTGTCCCATTGTCAGAATCAAGTCTACTCTGCCATTCAATCATGGCTGGTCTATCTCTCCCTCCTAACCCCACTCCCCTCGCTTCTCCCCATAACCCATGACATCCGTACTAATCAAGAATCTATCTATCTTTGCCTTAAAAATATCTATTGACGGCCTCCGCGGCCTTCTGTGGCAAAGAATTCCGCAGATTCACCACCCTCTGATTAAAGAAATTCCACCTCACCTCCTTCCTACAGGAATGTCCTTTTACGCTAAGGCTACGACCTCTGGTCCCAGACTCTCCCACAAGTAGAATCATCCTCTCCTCATCCACTCTAGCCAAGCCTTCCACTACTCAGTAAGTTTCAATGAGGTCTCCCCTCATCCTTCTAAATTTCAGCGATGTGAACTGAAACACGGGAAAAATGGCAGTCAATCTGAACAATAGACATTAGGCCATAGGTGCAGGGGTAGGCCATTTGGCCCCTCAAGCAAGCACCGCCATTCAATGTGATCTACTCTACTCCCTCTTCACCTACGACTGCATACCTGTACATGGTACCAACACCATCATCAAGTATGCAGATGACACGACGGTGATTGGCCTCATCAGCGACAACGATGAGTCGGCCTACAGGGAGGAGGTTCAGCTCCTAACAGCATGGTGTGCCGACAATAACCTGGCCCTCAACTCCAAGAAGACCAAGGAGCCCATTGTGGACTTCAGGAGATCGAGAGGCTGCACGCACAACCCCATCCATATCAACGGGACGGAGGTGGAACGTGTCTCCAGCTTCAGGTTCCTGGGGGTCAACATCTCCGATGACCTCTCCTGGACCCACAACACATCCTCGCTGATCAAGAAGGCTCACCAGCGTCTCTTCTTCCTGAGGAGACTTAAGAAGGTCCACCTGTCTCCCCAGATTCTGGTGAACTTCTACCGCTGCACCATCGAGAGCATCCTTACCAACTGCATCACAGTATGGTACGGCAACTGCTCTGTCGCCGACCGGAAAGCTCTGCAGAGGGTGGTGAAGATCGCCCAACGCATCACAGGCTCCTCACTCCCCTCCATTGAGTCTGTCCATAGTAAACGATGCCTGCGCAGGGCGCACAGCATCGCCAGGGACAGCTCACACCCCAACCACAGACTGTTTACCCTCCTCCCATCCGGGAGACGCTACAGGTCCCTCCGCTGCCGGACCAGCAGGCTCAAGAACAACTTCTTCCCTGCGGCTGTCACACTTCTCAACGCTGCACCTCAATGACTGCCTGTCTCCACCCCTCCCCGGACTATCCAATCACCAGCAAATTGCACGGATACCACTGTATATGTATATGTATTACTC
This sequence comes from Okamejei kenojei, assembly GCA_035221665.1. NCBI lineage: Eukaryota > Metazoa > Chordata > Chondrichthyes > Rajiformes > Rajidae > Okamejei > Okamejei kenojei. Next base: position 10,675,192 of record CM069139.1, read on the forward strand.
GTTTATTCGTAAGTTCGCCCTTCGGAGATACCAACTGCATTTCGTTGTCTCTGTATTGTACACTGCACAATGACAATTAAAGATTGAATTGAATTGAATTGAATTGAATTGAATTGATCATGGCTGATCATTCACAATCAGTCCACGTTCCTGCCAACTCCCCATATCCCCTGACTGTTATCTTTAAGAGCTCTACCTAACTCTCTCTTGAAAGCATCCAGAGGACCAGCCTCCACTGCCATCTGAGGCAGAGAGTTCCCACAACTCTCTGTGTGAAAACGTTTTTTCTCATCTCCGTTCTAAATGGCTTACCCCTTATTCTTAAACAGTGGCCCCCGGGTTCTGGACTCCCCCAACATCGGGAACATGTTTCCTGCCTCTAGCGTGTCCAAACCTTTAATAATCTTACATGTTTCAATAAGATACCCTCTCATCCTTCTAAATTCCAGAGTATACAAGCCCATGGTATGCATCCAGAAAAATCAATGGCCATACGACGTATTAATAAAATAGTATCGACCAACACAGGATAATATCGTACCCCTAGCCTTATCAGACTGCTGCCTGCCTTGTTTGTCTCCAACTTAGGGAGTAGAAAGAGCAACAGTACGATGTCCACAAGAGAGGTTTCACCTCGACACCTCAGACATTGCAGCATTGAATACTGCACTGGGAGTATTAGATGAATGTTAATTCATCCCAATCCAAGTTAGTTTACCAGCAGGAGAAGATGACAATTCGAGGCAGATAAAAACTACAAGTCAAATAGGTTTTAATTGGATCTGTCAGGTATCTGCGACCGCAGAAAGCCACGTGTCCCCAGCTAAACCTTGTCTGAAGATCAGTTAAAAAAAGGTTTTATTCACTCAACCTTATATAACAGTTACATCACCAGAAAATAGAAGCCTTTATCTTTCTCAGCATCAATCAGTGGTTTTGCTTTCCGACGGATTTCAGAGCTCTCTCTTGAAAGCATCCATTATCCTGGTCCCTTTCAGCTTGACATTGTGGCTAAATTCATTACAAGAGCTATTAAGTTGAACAGGCAAAAGAAAGAGATAGACGCAAAGCGCTGGTGTAACTCGGTGGGTCAGGCAGCATCTCTGGAGCAAAAGGATGGGTGACGTTTCCGTAGGGTCGCCAACTTTCTCACTCCCAAATAAGGGACAAAAGGTCAACACAAGGGACAAATTCCCGACGGCAATCCGTTGACCGACTCGGCCCGTGGCTGGGTGAATGATGAGTTGGGCCCGGGTGCTGGACTGCACACAAAGCCCAGCCGGCGGGCCAGCTGAGGAGTTTTGGCCCGGGCCGAGCGACGTCACTCGCCCCGTCCAACTCATGAACCAATGATCGTGCATGAGACGGTGGTGGTGGTATCGGCCGTAAGCGAAGGTCCGGAGGTCGGACAGCTGGCCGGGCTGCCGACCGACGGGGCCACGGGCGAGGCGCTGCTGCTGCTGCTGCTGCACTCCATGGGCTGCACTACGTCGGGACGGGTGAGGCAGGGGCCGGACGCGGCGCTCCGACCCGACAGTCCCCTCGACCCGAGTGGCAGCAGAGAATACGGGACAAGGGCGGTCCCGTTCGGGACAAACCAATTTAGCCCAATATACGGGATGTCCCGGCTAATACGGGACACTTGGCAACCGCACGTTTCGGGTCAGGACCCTTCTTCATACCCATCAGAAGGTCATAAGTAATAGGAGCAGAATTCTACCCATCAAGTCTACTCCGCCATTCAATCTACCTTGCCCTTCTAACCCCATTCTCCCCGTAACCCCTGACACCCGTACATGTGATAATTAAAGCCAGCATCCAGGCCAACTCTTTTGCAAGCATATCACAACGCGCCTTTAATCCTTCCTCAAAACTCCATCGGTCACCGTTCGTCTTGCCAAAACATTTTCCTGGTCCCTTTCAGCTTGAAGTGTAAATGTGGCTAAATAAGGAGTTGGCCACGGATAGACATTAATAAACATAAACAGTGCCAACTGGATTGACGGTGACAGCCACTTGAACCTGAGATAAGATGCTGGAGTAACTCAGCGGGTCAGGCAGCACCTCTGGAGAAAATGGATAGCTGACGTTTCGGGACGGCGCCCTTCTTCAGACTTGAACCTGGTTCTCCATTCACCAACATGCACTGACTCCCAGTTCAGCAGCATCTGAATTTGTACATCCTCATCTAGGGTCCTGACCCGAAACATCACACATCAGTCTGAAGAAGGGTCCCCAGCTGAAACGTTACCCATCCTTTTTCTCCAGAGATGCTGCCTGACCCACTGAGTTACTCCAGCACTTTGTGTCTACCTTCAGGATATACTGTACCAGCATACGGAGTTCCTTTCTAAACATCCTCATCAATGTTCAATTTCTCTATGCACTTGCTCCTCTCCATTTTGACAGCTCAGCTTGTTTTATTATTATCAATGCAGAAGCAAGGAATAGGACACAATAGGACACAAAGTGCGAGAGCAACTTTGCGGGTCGCGCATCATCTCTGGAGAACATGGAATAGGTGACACTGTGGGCCCAAGAAGAAGATGGGAGTCGACCGATCATCATCGGTCACTCGAAACGAGTATGACTGTCCTCTCCTCTCCATAGGGTCGTCTACTTGTGGGTCTGCAGGTGTCTGTAGAGGCCGATCCGCCATCCACACACCTTGGTGCAACGTGGGCAGTGGAGACTGGCGGTGGCCGGTAGTCGTCAAGCCCCCTTCTCTCTCTCTCTCCGCACGCTACCGTCACTTTGTCTCTGCGACACGGCGTATTTCCGTTTCATGACGATTCTTTATTGAAGTAGTTGTACAAACAAAGGGACGATCATACCAGGTTCTCCTTAATCTCATACAAGCTGGGGAGAACAGCGTACTCTCCAACCCCTGTGCCTGGTCTGGTCTGGTCTCGCTCCGTCCACTGTGCTGTATGTAACGCCCCTCTAAGCATCAAATGCCTGCCCCCCAAGTGTTCAAAATGATACTGCTAGAAATATCTAGGCAAAATAATATAATATGCCATCAGTAGCCAGCCTAAACATAAATAGCTCCTACAAGCCTCATGATTCTAAACTCCTCTATAAGATCATCTCTCAGCCTCCTGCCCTCCAAGGAATGAAGTCCTTGCCTGCCCAACCTTCCCTAAAGGGCCTGTCCCACTTGTGCATTTGTGCGTCATGCAGGTGGGGCACGAGGATTTTGAGAATCCCCAAAATCCTGGGGCGCATCACTGCCTATGTCACCACGTACCATGCGTGCGTAATGCACGCCATGCGTGCGTCGTGACGCGTAAATTATGTTGCGTAAATGACGCACAAATGACGCCCAGGTGGGACAGGCCCTTAATGCTGAGGCTTCTCATATCTTGGCTGTGTCCTCGTAAATCTTCTCTGCATTCTTAAATGCTTTGGAATTTTTACTAGATTATAGGTGCTGCACCATAAGGTTTGTTGTAGTATATTTATCATAGTGTCAGCTAGACCATACACATAATTCAAATTATTATTATGCATGAAAAAGATACTGGGACCACTGCACATTGTTGGTTTCCTGTGAAGGTGTTGCTGGATTTTCTCTTTGTGTGGCTGCTGTCCTTGTGTTAGGTTTAGTTTAGTTTAGTCTACAGATACCAGCGCAGAAACAGGCCCTTCGGCCCACCGAGTCCGTGCTGACCGACCACCGATCCCCACACGTTTACCCAAAGTCCTGCACGCACTAGGGACAACTTACATTTATACCAAGCCAATCCATCGTCAAACCTGTACGTCTTTGGAGCGTGGGGAGGAAACGGAAGATCTCGGAGAAAACCCCCGCAGGTCACGGGGAGAACGTGCAAACTCCACACGGACAGCACCCGGGTAAAGCAAGCGCTGTAAAGCAGAAACTCTACCGTGCCGCACACGTCCACCATGTTGGTGAAGTGCCCAGAGTAAAGAAATTGATTTATTTTCAATGAAGGACAGTTCAGGTTACCTTCTGATCCCTGTAACTATTACACATGATAAGAGTCATAGAGTGATGTAATTATATGGCATGGAAATGGCCCATCAAGTCTACTCCACCATTCATTGATCTCATTGAAACATATAGGGGATCTCATTGAAACATATAAGATTGTTAAGGGCTTGGACACGCTAGAGGCAGGAAACATGTTCCCGATGTTGGGATAGTCCAGAACAAGGGGCCACAGTTTAAGAATAAGGAGTAAGCCATTTAGAACGGTGACAAGGTGACACAGAGAGTGGTGAGTCTGTGGAATTCTCTGCCTCAGAGGGCGGTGGAGGCCGGTTCTCTGGATGCTTTCAAGAGAGAGCTGGATAGGGCTCTTAAAGATAGCGGAGTCAGGGGATATGGGGAGAAGGCAGGAACGGGCTACTGATTGGGGATGACCAGCCATGATCACATTGAATGGCGGTGCTGGCTCGAAGGGCCGAATGGCCTACTCCTGCACCCACTGTCTATTGTCTATTGACTGTGCAATCATGGCTGATCTGTCTCTCCCTCCTAAGCCCCATTCTCCTGCCAATGATGGCCTCCGCAGCCTTCCATGGCAATGAATTCCACACATTCACCACCCTCTGACTAAAGACTCATGTGTGACCGAGAGTGATATTAGCAGTGAGAAAATATCACTGTGATTTGCTTCTTGTTGGTCTAGTCTGCTGAGCGCCGAGGAGCTTCAGTGAAATGTATCTTGAACTCGTGCTTAAAAAAAAGGATAGACTTCCCCACCTTCAGAATGCACCAAAGCAGTTTACAGTTCTCCGTGTAATGTGGGACATGCATAGCGAATTTAGCCCAAAGCAAGGACACTTTATCCAGTGTGAAATGATCTGTTAGCATTTCTGCAAGGTTAACTGGAGGATAAATTATTGACCAAAACCACAAGAATAAGTACACTTATTTTAAGGAATATCATGGGATTTTTATTAAGACCACCTGGCAGAACAGATGGACATTTGATTTAAACTATCCTCACACAAAATTGTTAGCTCCCATATTCCTCTGAACCTTTCCTATCCACGTGCCTGTCGAAATGTCTTTTAAATGGCGTGCAATAGTACCTGCCTCAACTAACTCCTTTGGCAGCTCGTTCCATACACCCACCACACTCTGTGTGAAAAAGTCACCCCTCTGATTCCTATGAAACCTTTCGCCCTCTCGTTTTACACCTTGATTAGTACGGGTGTCAGAAGTTATGGGGAGAAGGCAGGAGAATGGGGTTAGGAAGGAGGGAGAGATAGATCAGCCATGATTGAATGGCGGATTAGGCTTGATGGGCCGAATGGCCTAATTCTACTCCTATCCCTGTTCAGTAAGAAAGTGGCCGATTCGGGCTCTCCAAACCGCAGAGTGTGTTCGACTGTCCCGACGTCGGAGTTTTGGTCATCCCGACGAGAGGTCCTGTACTTTGTTGCCTTCCACCACAGTGAAGAATGCTGTGGTGGATGTTTGTGTTAAATTCTACTGTGTATGGTGTGTTCTTTTTAAGTGTATCGCTGCTGGCAAATTCATTTCACTGCACCTTTAGGTGCATGTGATGAATAAAATTGACTTTGACTTTGATCCCTTATGACCTTATGACCTATGTCCATTGGTTCATGATTCCCCATTCTGGGTAAGAGACATTGCATTTACCCTAATCGATTCCCCTCATGATCTTAAATGCCTCTACGAGATCCTCCTGCGCGACAAGGAATAACAGCCTAGCCGGCTCAAATCCTGGCAATATCTTTGTAAATCTTCTCTGCTTTCTTTCCGGCAGTTTGTGAACACATTTCTGTAGCGAAGGACGAGGAAAAATGAGGAGTGATTGTGCTTTTTTATTCCAATTTATTTGTCATTTGAGTAAAATATTGATGTGCAGGTTAAATTATGTTTCCAACGATAACATCGCAGTTACTAATAAATCCAATTTTTTTTTAATGTGAGACGCAAATAATGGAACAGTGCTGAAAATCAGTTGCACACCATGAAGATGAAGTTAATGCTCGTGGAATACGTTGCATCGTTTAGTTTAGTTTAGTTTAGTTCAGATATAGAACGCAGAAACAGGCCCTTCGGCCCACTTAAGGGCCTGTCCCCACTCGGGCGTCATTTACGCGACATAATTTACGCGTCACGCCGCACGTGATGCGTGCATGGTGCGCATTACGCGCGCTTGGTACGTGGTGATGTAGGCAGTGACGCGCGGTCGCGTGCCGCGCCCCAGGACTTTGGGATTCACAAAATCTTCGCACGCCACCTGAGTGACGCGCCAATGACGCCCCAAGTGGGACAGGCCCTTTAATCTGTGCTGACCAGCGATCCCCGCACGTTAACACTGTCCTACACACATGAGGGACAATTTTACAAATATATACCAAGCCAATTAACCTTCAAACCTGTACGTCTTTGGAATGTGGGAGGAATCCGAAGATCTCGGAGAAAACCCACGCAGGTCACGGGGAGAACGTACAAACTCCGTAGTCCGGGTCTCTGGCGCTGTAAGGCAGTAGGCCCATCTGCCTCCTAATCCCATTTACCAACCTTCTCCCCATAATCCTTGACACCCATTCCAATCAAGAATATGTCTATCTCTGCCTTAAAAATATCCACCAACTCTGCAGGCCTCCACAGCCCTCTGTGGCAACGAGTTCCACAGATTAACTGCCCTCTGACTAAAGAAGTTCCTCCTCACCTCCTTTCTAAAAGAACATGCGATAGTTGGAGATAGACACAAAAAGCTGGAGTAACTCAGCGGGACAGGCGGCATCTCTGGAGCGAAGGAATGGGTGACGTTTCAGGTCGCGACCCTTCTTCGGACTGGTGCGAGGTAAGGGAAACGAGAGACATAGACAGTGATTTTTGTTTCTTCTCTCTCTCTCTCTCTCTCTCTCTCTCTCTCTGTCTGTCTCTCTCTCTCTCTCTCGTTTATCATATTATTTACAGTGTACTATGTTTACATATTCTGTTGTGCTGAGAATTTAAGAGAATGCTTAAGAATTTCATTGTTCTATCTGGGACATATGACAATAAAACACTTGACTCTTGAGATAAAGAACAATAGAGAACAAAATTCTTTGTATGTTGCAAAACATACGTGGCTAATAAAGTATGATTATGATTATTATGAATGAAAGATATGCAAAAAAAGTAACAATGATAAAGGAAATAGGCCATTGTTGACTGTTCGTTGGGTGAAAACGAAAAGCTGGTGCGACTTGGGCGGGGGAGGGATAGAGAGAGGGGGAATGCCGGGGCTACTTGAAGTTGGAGAAATCAATATTCATCCCACTGGGCTGTAAGCTGCCAAAGCAAAATATGAAATGCTGTTCCTCCAATTTACGTTTAGCTTCACTCTGACAATGGAGGAGACCCAGGACAGAAAGGCCTGTGTGGGAATGGGAAGGAAAATTCCAAATAGTTTGGAATCTACTGCATTCATCTACTGTATCCGCTGTTCCAGGCGTCAATTTTACATCGGCGAGACCAAGCGCAGGCTCGGCGATCGTTTCGGGGAACACCTTCGCTCAGTCCGTCTCAACTTACCTGATCTCCCAGTGGCTCAGCACTTCAACCCCCTCCCATTCCCAATCTGGCCTTTCTGTCCTGGGCCTCCTCCATTGTCAGAGTGAGGCCCAGCACAAATTGGAGGAGCAGCGCCTCATATTTTGCTTGGGTAGTTTACACCCCAGCGGTATGAACATTGACTTCTCTAACTTCAGATAGCCCTTGCTTTCCCTCTCTCTCCATCCCCTCCCCCTTCCCACTTCCCCCACCTCTTTCTGTCTCCGCCCACATTTTCTCTCTGTCCCGCCCCCTCCCCTGACACCAGTCTGAAGACGGGTCTCGACCCGAAACGTTGCCCATTCCTTCCCTCCTGAGATGCTGCCTCGCCCGCTGAGTTACTCCAGCCATTTTGTGTCTACTCCCAATAGATGGATACAGGTGAGGGGGATTTAGGGGATGACAGACAGCACCCATTGTCAGTATCAACTCTACCACTGAGCCACCCACTGTGCAGTGAAAAAGTCAACAGATGAAGCAGAAGGCACAACAAGCTTATCCCAACAGAAGTTGATAATTTCTCTGGAAAAATGCAGTGTGGAGGATGGTTATGCTATAAATATGCCTACAATCAATCTTTGGTCCCTTATAGTAACATGGTGATCAACAAGGAAATTATCCAATCATCTCCACTCTGCTTGGGAATAATGTGGTGAATGAACACAGCCAAATAGAAGAATCAATGGCTGCAGTTAATTCATGAATGCTTGGGGTTTGACAGTCAAAGGGAAATATGGCCCGTGTCTGAGACTGCCCTCTCCAATTTCATTCAGGGAATCAATATATTCAGTTGCAGTGTGCAGTAAACACATTCATATAGAAAGATTACTTCATTGGGAAGGGAGATGAGAGATGAGGTTGTAAAGTCAAATAGTCACACAGCACGCAAGCAGGCCCTTCAGCCCAACTTGCCCATGCCGACCAAATTGCCTCCATCAACACTAGTCCCACCTTCTTGAAATTGGCCCATATCCTTCCAGATCTTTCATATCCAGGAACCTGTCCAAATATCTCACACTTTACCATCTGTGCGTTGCAAACCCGCTCACTTGCATTTGTTGTCAATTTTGTCCCTTTCTGTTCAAAGATGATGTCTTGTTGAGCCTTGCCTTGAGAGCAGGGCGGCACGGTGGCGCAGCGGTGGAGTTGCTGCCTTACAGCGCCAAAGCCCCGGTGCCGATCCTGGCGACGGGTGCTGTCCGGACAGAGTCTGCAGGTGCTTCCCTTGACCGCGTGGGTTTTCTCCGGGTGCTCCTGTTTCCTCCCACACTCCAAAGACGCACACGTTTGTAGATTGATCAGCATCAGCAGAAATTGTAAAATGATCCCTAATGCGTAGGGTAGTGTAAAGGGCCTGTCCCACTTACGCAAATTTTTTCACCGAAAATGTTCTAAATGTTCAAAATCCAGCAGCGGCCAGAAAAAGGTAGGACTCTTTTTTTTTCCCCCTATTTCCCCACTGTTCACTCTGCTGCCCTCGGGCAAAAGGTATCGCAGTAGAAGGAGCAGAACGGCCAGGTGTTGCAACAGCTTCTTCCGCCGAGCCACCAGACTCTTGAATTCCATCTAATGTGCTGCCACTATTATCTATTTTATCTTTTTATCCATTTTATCCTTTTGTTATTTTATGTGGCACGGTGAGCCAGATGCAACAACATTTCATTCAGACTTGCATTTGTTGGTGTATTTCTGAATGACAATAAAGTCTTTGTTTGATCGTTGTTTGTTCATGGTTAGAGAGAGCTGGATCGGGCTCTTAAAGATAGCAGAGTCAGGGGAAACGGGAGAAGGCAAGAACGGGGTACTGATTGGGGACGATCAGCCACGATCACATTGAATGGCGGTGCTGGCTCGAAGGGCCGAATGGCCTACTCCTGCACCTGTTGTCTATTGTCTTTGGGCAACTACTCACGACCAAACGGGCGTCACCACACGACATGTCGCCTGTGTGGTCGTGAGTAGTTGCCCAAAGGATCGATTTTAACATTTAAAAGTAAAGTGGATAGGTATATGGACGTGAAGGGAATGGAGCGGTATGGTCTGAGTGCAGGTAGATGGGACTAGGGGAAAACAAATGGTCGGCACGGACTGGAAGGGCCGAGAGGGCCTGTTTCCGTGCTGTAATTGTTATATGGTTATATGGTTATATGGTACCCTTTTCTGGACACCACTGGATTGTCAACAAAATTGTTGAAAATTTTCGACCACCTGCTGCGACTATGACGGGTGCCGGGCAAGTCGCCGAAAAAAATCGCGTAAGTGGGACAGGCCCTTTAGTGCGCGGGGATCACTGGTCGACGTGGACACTGTGGGCCGATCGGCCTGTTTCCACGCTGTATCTCTAAACTGAACTAAACTAAACTAAATTGAGCAGCCAATTGAAACTGAGTGAAACGAGGGTTTTAAAGACAAATAATGCAAGGATTACATTTTGATGCAAATGTTTTCTCAGAACTAATTTCATGTGCTAACAGTTTTAGTTCTGAGCAAGCATTGCCTCAAATTTTTAATCCTTGAATTATCTTCCTCAAACACTCCTATTTCAGTATTAAACGTGATAAAAAATAAACATCCTAAAACAAAACAATTTGGTTTAAGCATTAACTTAAGCCAAACAATTTTGATTAATTAAGGCGGCTTGCCTATTTGAGATATTTACATTTTCTTTTCCCACAGATACAGTTGAGTATGAAGTAAATTTAATCGGAACCTTCTCCTCATTTGAGTTGTCGGTAAAGACAAACACATAGGCGAAGCCCTGTCCCACGGTGCGAGTTCATTCCAAGAGCTCTCCCGAGTTTAAAAAAAAATCGAACTTGTGGTAAGCACGGAGAATGAACGTGGCGGGTACGTCGGGGCTCGGGGACGTCTCTTAGCGGCTCGTAATGTGAACGGCAGGTACTCGGGAAGACTCGCTAACGGCAGGTACTCGGGAAGACTCGTGTAGATTTTTCAACATGATGAAAAATGTCCACGAGAGCCCCGAGTACCGACGAGTGGCCATTACCGTAAATCTCTGAGTTCGAATCAGGGCAAACGCGGGAGGACTCTTGGAATGAACTCGTACCGTGGGACAGGGGTTTCACTCTGCAAACTGATAATTACGTGGTGAACCATTACATTGTGTCACATTTTGTTAAAAATCCTAATTCTAAAGACACTAAGCAACATTACTGGCCAAATTTTAATTTTTCTACCATCGTTTTAGGTGGTGAATCTGTGGAATTCTTTGCCTCAAAAGGCTGTGGAAGCCAAGGACAATGGATATTTTGAAAGCAGAGATAGATTCTTGATTAGTACGGGTGTCGGGGTTTTGGGGAGAAGGCAGGAGAATGGAGTTAGGGGGGAGAGATAGATCAGCCATGATTGAATGGCAGAGTAGACGTGATGGGCCGAATGGCCTAATTCTGCTCCTATGACCTTATGATGAAGACAATTTAAGACATTGATCTTTAATGTCATGTTTTTTTAGTTTAGTTTAGAGATACAGCGCGGAAACAGGCCCTTCGGCCCACCGGGTCTGCGCTGACCAGCGATCCCCGCATATTAACTCTATCCTGCACACACACACGGGACAATTTTTACATTTTCCAAGCCAATTAACCTACAAACCTGTACGTCTTTGGAGTGTGGGAGGAAACCGAAGATCTCGGAGAAAACCCACGCGGGTCACGGGAAGAACATATAAACTCCATACAGGCAGCACCCGTAGTTGGGATCGAACCCGGGTCTCTGGCGTAGCATTCTCTGTACGGCAGAAACTCTACCGCTGCACCACAGTGCTGCCCTGTCACGAGAGACAACCACTGTACTGGTTTAGCGTTTGTGTTGGGTACTGGATATAGGAAGGAATGTTCAGGAAGGATTTCTACTCGTGCGATTATATATTTTTTTTTATATAGCCGGAAGAAAAGAAAGGAGAAAAAGCAAGAAAGAGAAAAAGTGAAATATGCAAAGATAGAACCACTAGACTACAAAAGTGGCGTAACCAAAGAGTGAATAAATGAAAGAAAGAAGAGAGGAATAGAAAGAAAAAGAAAAAGACAAAGACAAAAAGAGAAAGAAGGGAAAAAGTGGCGATATACCTGCCTCACATCCCTCCCCACCCACCTCACCCAAGCAGTATTTAGATTTAAATCCAATGTTGTGTTGTACCATACTATCCTTGTAATAAATCGATGAATGGTGTCCATGTCTTCGAAAAATGATCTGTTTTTTCTGCCAAGACAAGTCTAATATTTTCAAGATGTAGCGTCTCGGACATGTTTATAACCCAGATCCTAAGAGTAAGGACAGGTGTATGCTTACAAAATTTAAGTATTATTTTTTTCGCCGTTATCAGGCCATAATTAAGGAAACGTCTTTGAAATAGTGATAGCTCAGAGCAGGCTTCTAACGTACGTAGAATAATCAATTCAGTATCGGGGTCCAATTTTATTTTTAGTGTTTTTGAAAAAATTTCAAAAATTCCTCTCCAGAAATTATGTAATTTGATAAAAGAGACAAAGGAATGTGTTCTAGTTGCTTCATGATAGAGGCATTTATCACAAATAGGAGATACATTTGGAAAAATCTTATTCAGTTTAGACTTTGAATAATAGTCTGTGCGGTATTTTGAATTGAATTAACGAATGCCTAATGTTAATCGAACAATTGTGTATTTATAGAAGGTTTTCTTCCCATCTGTCTTTGAGAATTTTTAGGCCAAGTTCATCTTTCCAAGCTCTTCTAATTACTTCTGACGATGGGATTTCTATATTTAAAAGTGTGTTTTACAGATATGATATTAAATTGTCTGACTCCGCGTTTCTATTCATACATTCGTCTAGTGTGTCTGGCAACAAAGATTGGTGGTCTTGTGTATATGATTTCAGATCATCTCGAATTTGAAGGTATCTAAAATATTGATTACCTTTCCGGTGATATTTCAACTGTAGTCCTTGAAATGAGTGAAGAGTTCCCATCTCTTAAAAAAATCTCAGAGTTTTTTGATTCCTAATCTTTCCCAATATGTGAATGTTTTGTCTAAAATAGATGGCTTGAACGAAGGATTATTGGCAATTGGTGAAAGAAGAGATAAATTTCTCAGTTTAAGGGTTGACTTCACTTGTCTCCAAGTTCGTAAGGTACTGTGGATAATCGGAATTTTCTCATATAGTGTTTTTTTTCAAATTTATTGGAGAGAGAAGAATCGCGCCTATATTAAAAGGCGAACAATCCTCTCTCTCCATTATTAACCATTTTACCTGTTGGCCTATGTTGTCCGACCAAAAGATTACATTTTTAATATTCGTTGCCCAATAATTGTATAAAAAATTGGGGAGAGCGAGTCCACCAGTTTCTTTGGGTTCACATAGATGCCGTTTATGGATTCTATGTGTTTTATAATCCCAAATAAAGTTTGTAAATAGAGAATCAAGTTTTTTTTTTAATCTTTAGGTAGGAAGATCATCTTTATGGCATTAATTCTGCCTATTAGAGACATCAGAAGTGTTTTCCAAAATTGAGGAAGGGCATTTAATTTAGTAACTAAAGGAGGAACGTTTGCGTTAAATAGAGAATAGTATTTTCTGGTTACGTGAACACCAATATATTTGAATTTTTCCGCAGCAATTCTGAAAGGGAATTTTAGGAGGTGTGTCGGCTCTTGAGGTTTTATTGACATAATTTCACTTTTGTTCCAGTTTGTTCTATATCCTGAAAAGGAATTCCTCTATAAGATTTAATATACTTGGAATGCTAACTTGGGAATTGGTGAAATAGAGTAATACATCATCTGCATATAATGAGATTTTAGTATTATAGTATTTAGTGTTATAGCCGTGAATATTCGGATGCACTCTTATACTTTCTGCCAAAGGTTCAATCGCAAGGGCAAATAACAGGCGTGATAATGCTCATCCCTGTCTATCGCCCCTGAACAACCGAAATTCAGGTGAGAGTATATAATTAGTCAGCATTCTGGTATCGACATCATATAGCAGTTTTATCCATGAAATAAAAATTTCTCCCAACTGGAATTTTTGCAATACTGTAAAAAGATATTTCCATTCTCCTTGTCAAATGTTTTTTCTACGTCTAAGGAAATAATTGATAAGTCTACTTTTATCGTTCTATGTGAGTACATTATGTTAAACAGGCGTCTCAAATTATTAAACGAGTGTCTCTTGGGTATAAACCCAGTTTAATCCGAGTGTATCAATTTATTAACGTATTTACTTAATCTTCTTGCCAGAGTTTTAGCTAATATTTTCTGATCTATATTTAACAGGGCAATTGCTCTGTATTATCCTGGATCTTCCAGATCTTTATCTTTTGTTGGGTATAAGTGTAATGGTTGATTCGGCTAGAGTTTATGGTAGTGTCTGTTCTTTAAATGCGTGTATATAAAGGTTATGTAAATGCGGGGAAATTACCTCGTAAAATCTTTTATAAAATTTGTTACTCAACCCATCTGGGCCTGGTGTTTTGCCATTCTTCAATTAATTGATAGTCTCTTCTATTTCTTTAATTGAAATCTGTGCACCTAATTCATCTCGTTCCACCGCATTAAGTGTCGGAAGAATACAGTTATCAAGAAAGTTTGCACTTTTTCTAATTTCTGTTGATGTTTTGGATGTATATAAATTTTGATAGAATTGGGCAAATCTTTTGTTAATGTCTTTTGGAAGTGTCAACAATTCACCTTTATCTGATCTGATTTTTTGAATTGTATGGTCCTTTTCCACTTTTCTCAACTGACGTGCTAGAAGTTTGTGTGGTTTGTCCCCGAATTCAAAATTTTCCTGTTTAGTAATTTGAAATAATCTGTTAACTCTTGCAGAGAAAATTTGATTTAGCTTAAATGTTAATACTCGTGTGATTATCAAGAATCATTGTGTCGTTCATCTCATTTACTAATACACTTAAGCCCAAAACATATACAATTACGATTGTCATGGAGTCATAGAGAGATACAGCGTGGAAACAGGCCCTTCGGCCCAACTTGCCCACACCGGCCGACATGTCCCAGCTACAATAGTCCCACCTGCCACCGTTTGGCCCATATCCCTCCAAACCTGTCCTATCCACGTACCTGTCTAACTGTTTCTTAAACGTTGCCTCTACTACCTCCTCCGGCAGCTCGTTCCATACACCCACCACCCTATGTGTGAAAAGGTTACCCCTCAGATTCCAATTATATATTTTTCCCTTCACCTTAAGCCTATGTTCTCTGGTCCTCGATTCACGTAATTGGGCACAAGACTCTGTGCACCTTCCGATCTATTCCTCTCATTATTTTACACACAGTTCTGGCATTAAGCTGCGTCCAATCTACATCTAATTTTGGGAAAATTCACCCTGATCTTCTAGCCAATATTGTTCCTTCCCCAGCATTATTGGCGTTATCTGATTGTTATTACACTCCAATCTATGCAAGTTTATGGTGTACTAATTACTTGCTGACTTGCATTACAATAAAGCCTCACCATAACAGACCCTTATATTAGGGATCTTGGTTATAACCGAGAGCTCCCATTGCATTCCCCCCTTCACCCCTCCTCTCCACCCCTGCCAGGTTATGCGATAAAGATAGACACAAAATACTAGAGCTCTCAGTACTGGAGTAACTCAGTACTCAGTAATACTGGAGTTACCCCAGAAGGGTATCCAGAGATACTGACCGTCCCGCTGAGTTACTCCAGCATTTTGTGTCTAACTTCGGTGTAAACCAGCATCTGCAGTTCCTTCCTACTCAGGTAGACAAACATGCTGGAGAAACTCAGCAGGTGAGGCAGCATCTATGGAGCGAAGAAATAGGTAACGTTTCGGGTCGAGACCCTTCTTCAGACTATATATATTTCTTCGCTCCATAAATGCTGCCTCACCCGCTGAGTTTCTCCAACATTTTTATCTACCTTCGATTTTTTCAGCATCTGCAGTTACTTCTTAAACACTTCATACTCTGATGCGCTGGCCGCTCAGCTACCCCAAAGAGCAACAGCTCGCTGGCCTGTGAATTCCCGCTTGTTTATACTCTCAACACCGCATTTCATCCATCCTGGCCTTGGGTTAAACTTCCCCCCCCCCCCCTTCACTCGGTAACAGTGGACAATTGGCAGCAAAGGACACTATCCATATCCCTTTTTTTTTAGAGATACAGCGCGGAAACAAGCCCACCGGCCCATCGAGTCCGCACCGACCAGTGATCCCCGCACACTAACACGACCCTACACACACTAGGAACAATTTACAATTTCACCAAAGCCAATTAACCTACAACCTGTACGTCTTTGGAGCGTGGGAGGAAACCGAAGATCTCGGAGAAAACCCACGCCGGTCAAGGGGAGAACGTGCAAACCCCGTATAGACAGCGCCCACAGTCGGGATCGAACCCGGGCCTCTGGTGCTGTAAGCGCTATAAGGCAGCAACTCTACTGCTGCGCCACCATGCCATGCGAATAAAACAGTTGAATGAAAGATATGCAAAGATGTAACAAAGATAATGGGAAAAAGGCACTGTTAGCTGCGGGCTAGGTGAAAACGAGTTACAGACAATGAAACTCAACAAGACGACTTTGAAGCTGCTACGACAACTTGGGTGGGGGAGGGATGGAAGAGAGGGGACGCAAGGGTTACTTGAAGCTGGATAAATCAATATTCAACTTATGTTGACTTTCCAAGGCAGCAAAGTTTGCATGGGTGTAAAAATGACCCATGTTCGCCGGCCAGCGATCCAATGAGTTGAGGAAAAATGTTTTCACCCAGAATGAGAAGAGGAAAAACTTTTTCAGCCAGAGAGTTGTGAATCTGTGGAATTCACTGCCATAATAGGCAGTGGGGGCCAATTCACTGGATGTTTTCGAGAGAGAGTTAGATTTAGCTCTTCTGTCTAATGGAATCAAGGGATATAGGGGAGAAAGCAGGAATGGGGTACTGATTTTGGATGATCAGCCATGATCATATTGAATGGCGGTGCTAGCTCGAAGGGCCGAATGGCCTACTCCTGCACCTATTTTTCTATGTTTCTCTGTTTTGAGACATATTTGTTTAGCTCATCAAGCTCCCATTTGCTTTAAGGCCAATAGACAATAGACAATAGACAATAGGTGCAGGAGTAGGCCATTTGGCCCTTCGAGCCAGCACCGCCATTCAATGTGATCATGGCTGATCATCCCCAATTAGTACCCCGTTCCTGCTTCTCCCCATATCCCCTGACTCCGCTTACTTTAAGAGCCTTATCTGGCTCTCTTTTGAAAGCATCCAGAGAACTTGCCTCCACCGCCCTCTGAGGCAGACAATTCCACAGACTCACCACTATCTGTGAGAAAAAGTGTTTCTTCGTCTCCGTTCTAAATGGCCTACCCCTTATTCTCAAACTGTGGCCCCTGGTTCTGGAACTGTGGCCCTGGTTCTGGCCAACCCGTCATTTCTCATGAGGTTTTCTTTGCTTAAGGGCCTGTCCCACTTTCACCACCTAATTCACAACCTTTTTTACTCGTGGACATTTATCACCATGCTAGAAAAAACGCCCCGACCTACTTGATGTCACGAGTACCTACGACTCGCATCACGACCTACCTACGACCTCCTATGAACTTGTGATGAGTCAAGGGCAAACTCGGCAGAGGTCGTGAATTAAGTCGTGAAAGTGGGACAGGCCCTTTAAACTGCTCGTGCTAATGACTCGTTCAAGGGCGTAAATATTATCTTCTGTAAGATACGTCGTTTTGAGATAGAGATCAAGAAAAAGCCAAAGTGCTTCAATCACCGAAAACGTTCGCCACATACATCTGCCGTGCCTCAAGAGGCCAACGTCTATTGTTATTATTCTGTATTATTTATATTTACTGACTGTTTGAAGATTGCGTTCTGGAATTTGTATGTTTTTTCAGGAAAACCAAACATTGCGCACTTGGCCATGACCCATCACCACCGTGTACACAACATCTATTTAATGCATTTATGCAGTTGGACCATAACCTTTCTCAACACATAGCAATTTAAGCGAGTAATGACAGTTTTAGAGTGTTGCTTGTAACAGGTTAAAAGGGGCACCGAGTAATTTGCTTTGCATTTTGCACTCCTTTCCAAACAACATGCGATCCAGCTTCTGAATAAAAAAACATTGTGATTAATTACATCAACAAGCCACGGCTGTAAGTCCTGTAGCACTTAAATAAAAGTGCATTTATTTTCCCACTTATTGTCATTAAATTCTAAGCAGGGCCCTTATTAGTTTAGTTTAGTTTAGAGATACAGCGCGGAAACAGGCCTTTCTTGATCAGAACGGGTGGCAGAGGTTATGGGGAGAAGGCAGGAGAATGGGGTTAGGAGGGAGAGATAGATCAGAGAGATTGAACGGCGGAGTAGTCTTGATGGGCCGAATGGCCAAATTCTACTCCTATTCCTTACGGCCTTCCGAGTCCGCACCGACCAGCGATCCCCACACTATCCGACAGACACTAGGGACAATTTACATTTAAACCAAGCCAATGAACCTACAAACCTGTACGCCTTTGGAGTGTGGGAGGAAACTAAAGATCTCGGAGAAAACCCACGCAGGTCACAGGGAGAGCGTACACACTCCATAGTCGGGATCAAGCCCGTGCCTCAGCCACTTAAAGCGCTGCAAGGCAGCGACTCTACCGGTGCGCCGCCGTGCGGTCCTGAGGGCAACATTGAAACAAATGTTTCTTGGGTAGCCTCGACTCTATAATTACTTCTTGGCCAATGTCAAATGTTGGAAAACACCCATAGAAAGGATATAGGAAATCATATTCGCAAGAATGATCACGGTGAATGGTGGTGCTGGCTCGAAGGGCCCAATATAGACCATAGACAATAGGTGCAGGAGTAGGCCATTCGGCCCTTCGAGCCAGCACCGCCATTCAATGTGATCATGGCTGATCATCCCCAATCAGTACCCCGTTCCTGCCTTCTCCCCATATCCCCCGACTCCGCTATCTTTAAGAGCCCTATCTAGCTCTCCCTTGAAAGTATCCAGCGAACCGGCCTCCACTGCCCTCTGAGGCAGAGAATTCCGCAGACTCACCACTCTGTGTGAAAATTTTTTTCCTCGTCTCTGTTCTAAATGGCTTACCCCTTATCCTTAAACTGTGGCCCCTGGTTCTGGACTCCCGCAACATCAGGAACATGTTTCCTGCCTCTAGGGTGTCCAAACCCTTAATAATCCTATATGTTTCAATAAGATATCCTCTCATCCCTCCCGGGAATTAACCTTATAAAACCTACGCTGCACTCCCTCAATAGCAAGAATGTCCTTCCTCAAATTAGGGGACCAAAACTGCACACAATACAGTCTCGCTAGGGCCCTGTACAACTGCAGAAGGACCTCTTTGCTCCTATCCTCTTGTCATGAAGGCCATTCGTTTTCTTCACTGCCTGCTGTACCTGATCCTGCACCTGGATGGCCTAATCCTGCACCTATTGTCTATTGTCTAATGAATTTATCCAGAGATACTGCTTGATCTTCTGAGTTACTCCAGCACTTTGTGTAGTTTTGAACCTCCACCACACTGTGTTCTCTTGAACCTGTTTAAGCTCTTATTAAAACTTAATAAAGACAATTTTAATATTTCACATCAACTCAACAAAATGTACACCATTCTTCACCTAAAGACATGTCACTGACTTTCAATGGTGCTTTTGTCAGGTCTGTACAGATCAAATCACTAATTCTAAATTAAATAGCATTCGGTGAATAGGAGAAAACTTTAAAACTAAACTCCACAAAGCACCTGATGACAAGGAAAACATGTTTGAAATGTCTGACCAGACTAACTAATTTAAAATTTAATTTCAGTCTCTTGCCCAGAGATGGGGAATCGATAACCGGAGGGCGGGGGGGGGGGGGGGGGGGAGGGAAGGTTTAATAGAAACCTGAGTGGTAACTCTTTTCCACACAAAGGGTGGTGGTGGGTGTATGGAACAAGCTGCTGGAGGAAGTAGTTGAAGAAGGTACCATCGCAACGTTTAAGAAACGTTTAGACAGGGACATGGATAGGACAGGTTTAGAGGGATATGGGCCAAATGCAGGCAGGTGGGACTAATGTAGATGGGACATATTGGCCGGTATGGGCAAGTTGGGCCGAAGGGCCTGTTTCCAGGCTGTAAGTCTCTATGACTCTATGAAACCCTACTCCCATATTTGACCAAAGGGAACTGTATCTATTTTTTTTCATATGAGAGACTAAGTGTATTTTATTGGCCCCATGGTAGAAGCGTCCATGTCAAGGGGGACTGGAAACTGGAAGTATCCCGATCTAATTCTGCCTCCACCATCGTCTACTGCGACAAGCGATGGCTCCCACTGATTGTCGCAGGAAGCTTGCGTCCTTTTCAGGACAGACTATGACAGCGAGGTCAACATTTGTAACAAGATGGGAACGAAAAGAAGAAGTGTATGTTAATTAGTAAAGTGAATAATATAAGCTGGTGTTACACATTCATACAATGAAAATGGGAGTATTGTGTGCAGTTTTTGGCCCCTAATTTGAGGAAGGACATTCTTGCTATTGAGGGAGTGCAGAGTAGGTTTAGAAGGTTAATTCCCGGGATGGCGGGACTGTCATATGCTAGGAGAATGGAGTGGCTGGGCTTGTACACTCTGGGGTTTGTAAGGATGAGAGGGAATCTTATCGAAACATATAAGATTATTAAGGGCGTGGACACGCTAGAGGCAGGAAACACGTTCCTGATGTTGGGGGAGTCCAGAACCAGGGGCCACAGTTTATGAATAAGGAGTAAGCCATTTAGAACGGAGACGAGGAGACACTTTTTCACACAGAGAGTGGTGAGTCTGTGGAATTCTCTGCCTCAGAGGGCGGTGGAGAGAGCTTTCAAGAGAGAGCTAAATAGGGCTCTTGAAGATAGCGGAGTCAGGGCATATGGGGAGAAGGCAGGAACGGGGTAGTGATTGGGGATGATCAGCCATGATCACATTAAATGGCGGTTCTGGCTCGAAGGGCCGAATGGCCTACTCCTGCACCTATTGAGTATTGTCTATTGTCTATTGAGAAGGGCACTTATCTTAAAAATTCAAGACAATGTGCTCAACATAAAAAAAGTGGAAAATATTTTGTTTCATAATGCCCTTGAATCCTCTGAGCATGGAGGAAATTGGGGCATCTCCCTCAGGATAATTCACCTTTTAGTCTATCCAAAAGAAAATGAGCCTCCACTAAGACTGTAATGTTTATTTAATGTTTCCTATCAATTATATTTGGAATACAACTGACAGCACTTCCTTATAAATGCAGAATATTGGACTGTCAATTGAATAGAACAACAATATTATCTGAAAGGTTTCAGCAACCAAGCAGTTTTGATTAAAATCAATTAGTCAAACTTCCTCTTGCATTTGCATAAATATTCATATTTCTTTATATAAAACTGCTCGCAAAGAATGCAAAATGTACTAATGCACTGAGGTCTTTCAATTCTCATCGATCTAATCTCTAAACTTGGCTATCCAACGGTTTAATAGATATAGCTAATAATTACATTAGATCTACTCTAATAGAACATCAGATTATGCCTAATCACCCAAAACCATATCCGTGAACTTAGAGCGGAAATCAAAACTAAGATGAATTAGAAAGCGTTTTGAGAAATGTAATGGAAGGGGACGAGAACTAATCCACTGACCAACCGTTTTACATAGTTGACGGCACGGTGGCGTAGCGGTAGAGTCGCCAACTCACAACGCCAGAGACCCAGGTTCGATTACGGCTACGGGTGCTTCCTGTACATGTTACGTACGTTCTCTCCCTGACCCACGAGAATTTTCTTCGAGAACTTTGGTCTCCTCCCACGCCCCAAAGACGTACAGGTTTGTTGGCTAATTGGCTTGGTGTGAATGTAAATTGTCCCGAGTGTGTGTAGGATGGTGTTAATGTGCGGCGGTCGCTGGTCGCTGGTCGGCGCGGACCCGGTGGGCCGGAGGGCCTGTTTCCACGCTGTATGTCTAAACTAAAAACAAAGCAGTTTATTTAGGATAGATGTATATTTTATATATATCTATGAGGTGGCTGATCTGGGACTTACTCACTCGTGAGTAAGGCAAGGCAGCGCCTTTACCACCTCAGGCAATTGAGGAAATTCGGAGTGTCTCTGAGGATCCTCCAGTGCTTCTACTCAGCGGCTGTGGAAAGCATCTTGTCCGGAAACATCACGATTTGGTTTGGGAACTGCTCTGCCCAGGACAAGAAGGCTCTGCAGAGAGTAGTGCGTTCGGCCGTACTGCAAGAACTGTACATCAGAAGGTGCAACTCCAGAGCCAACGGGATCATGGGGGACCCCTTCCACCCCAGCAACGGACTGTTCCATCTGCTACGGTCAGGCAAACGCCTCCGTGGCCATGCTGTGAGAATGGAGAGGATGAGAAGGAGTTTCTTCCCAGAGGCCATGAGGACTGTAAACTCCTATCTCACCAGGGACTAACTTTACTGGTTAGGGTTAGGGTTAGGGTTAGGGTTAGGGTTAGCAACCGCAAGAAATGCAACACTTGTCCCTTCACCTCCCCCCTCCACTCCTTTCAGGGACCCAAGCAGTCCTTCCAGGTCCGACAGAGGTTCACCTGCACCTCCTCCAACCTCATCTACTGCATCCGCTGCTCCAGATGCCAGATGATCTATATCGGTGAGACCAAGCGGAGGCTTGGCGATCGTTTCGCCGAACACCTCCGCTCGGTTCGCAAAAACCAACCCGACCTCCCGGTGGCTCAGCACTTCAACTCCCCCTCCCATTCCGCATCCGACCTCTCGGTCCTGGGCCTCCTCCACGGCCAGAGTGAGCAACACCGCAAGTTGGAGGAACAACACCTCATATTCCGCTTGGGGAGTCTGCATCCTCTGGGCTTGAACATTGAATTTTCTCAATTCTGTTAACCCTTGCTGTCTCCTCCCCTTCCCACCTCCCCCTCAGCCCTCGGGCCCTGGCATTCCCTCTCTCTCTATCTCCCTCCCCCACCCTAGTCGCACTAGCTTCTCATTTTCACACCACAAACAGCTTACAATGGCTAGTTCCCTTTATCATCGATACTTTTTTGCATATCTTTCATTCATTGTTCTTTATCTCTCCACATCACCGTCTATATCTCTCGTTTCCCTGATCCCTGACCAGTCTGAAGAAGGGTCTCGACCCGAAACGTCACCTATCTCCTTCGCTCCTTAGATGCTGCTGCACCCGCTGAGTTTCTCCAGCTTTTTGTGTAACCCACTAACTTTACTGGACCAATTTACAGTTTTTTTTTAAATTACAGTTTTTTCCTAAAATTACTGTTTTTTTTCCTTTTTATTTCCTCCCACAAATATGCAATATGTGAACATGTGATTCGGTTCCATTCTGTTTGTAGTTTAGTTGTTGTTTGCTAGTTTTTTTTGCGCAGTCCGCAAGCATTGCCACTTTTCATTTCACTGCACATCTCGTATGTGTATGTGACGAATAAACTTGACTTGACTAGATTAGTTTGGTTAAACTCAGAGCAGACACTGCTTTGGGGTTCTCATTAACAGAAGAGCAGTGATCTGCCCTTTCAGGTGAATGCATGGGGACAAAGACTACTTCCCCACACCTATCTTTAGCACTCAAACTTCAGATTTCTCGTCACTCTGTTCTCAGACGGAGGTGTCATCATCCAACGAGAGTATACCAGGTGAATTCCCGGGGTGGCGGAACTGACAAACGGTGAAAGAATGGGTCGACTGGGCTTGTATTCACTGGAATTTAGAAGGATGAGAGTGGATCTTATAGAAACATATCAAATTCTTATGGAATTGGACAGGCTAGACGCTGGGAAAATGTTCCTGATGTTGGGGGAGTCCAGAACCAGGGGTCACAGTTTAAGAATAAAGGGTAGGTCATTTAGGACTGAGATGAGGAATTACCTTCAGTTGTGAATCTGTGGATTTCTCTGCCACAGAAGGCAGTGGAGGCCAATTCACTGTTGTCTGAAGAAGGGTCTCGACCCGAAACGTCGCCAATCTCCTTCGCTCCTTAGATGCTGCTGCACCCGCTGAGTTTCTCCAGCTTTTTGTGTAACCCCCGAGGCCAATTCACTGGGTGTTTTCAAAAGAGAGTTAGATATAGCTCTTAGGGCTAACGGAATCAAGGGATTTGGGGAGAAAGCAGGAACGGGGTACTGATTTTTGAGTGATCAGCCATGATCATATTGAATGGCGGTGCTGGCTCGAAGGGTTGATTGGCCTACTCCTGCACCTATTGTCTATGTTTCTGTAGGAAAGATGCCATTATGTTGGATAGAGGAGGACCAGATTTACGAGGATGTTATCAGACTTTTACCTAAACCTGAGCTATAGGTAAAAGTCTGTTCCTTGGAGAGCCGGAGGCCAAGGGATATTTTATGGAGTAGCACAGGCACACAAAAAAATCCCCCTCGCTTGTGTCGTCCTATTACCTGCCAAGCTTAGTCCTTACTCACTCCTCCTCCAGCTTTCCTCTCTCCCGCTACAATCAGTCTACTATGTGAAGAAAGGTCTTGACCCACAAACGTTACGTATCCATGTTCTCCAGATGTGGTGCCTGCCCCGCTGAGTTATTTGGTCCTTTTGTGTGTTAACCAGCATCAGCAGTTCATCATCATCATCATCATCATCATCATCAGCGTTGAAAACATCAATGGTTTTTGCCTTAGGGGCTGTCCCACTGCGGCGACCTAATTGGCGAGTTTAGAAAAGTTTAGGAGAGTTTAAAAAGCTGTCATGTTGAAGACCTCCTTCGACTATGTAGAAGATCTCCTTCGACCTCCTTCGACTATGTTGAAGACTAGCTACGACTATCTTCGGGAAAATTGGACACCGAATAGTGGAGAGTGAAGACGACCTCCTTCGATCTCCTTCGACCTCCCTTCGACTATGATGAAGACTATCTACGACTACCTTCGATTACCTTCGACTACCCTCGATTACCTACGACTAACATGCCGACCTACTACGGCCTGCTACGACTAAACCTACGAGTTTAAAAAGTATCGATTTTTTCCATTGCGACCTTATTTTTACTCGCGGGTATCTTTCAACATGTTGAAGAAAACGCCGCGACCTGGCTGGTACGCGGAGACCACTCTCGAGCATGAAGGAGAGTTACAAAGACCTCCTAGGACCTCGTGTCGACCGTGCTGCGAGTATGAGTCGAGGGCAAACTCGTCAGAACTCGCGGATTAGGCCGCCGCAGTGGGACAGCCCGATGGCACTGATCTGCGGCAACTTCTGCAGTGATCGCAACTTTTACTGAGGTGTGGATGGCCGTTGGCTCGCTAGAAGCTCATCCGCCCATTGACAGGTCTTGTTTTTGGTCCTGCTGGGGGTCCACAGCCCCCTCCTCACCTGGCAAACCAGGTGGGGGAGACGGTTTTAGTCGCCGACTCTCCGACCATGGAGCGGGGGGGTAACGAGCATAATTCCTCGAGCTTATGAGTTTTTCTACGGTATTGTGCATCTCAATTATAAATCCCTGGAGATTCAAGAAGATCGCAGGTTAGGAATGCTACCTTGCAATTGCGTAAAATTAAATTTTACATGATAATATACTGTGACAAGTCGGAGGAGGAATTTCTTTAGTCAGAGGGTGGTGAATCTGTGGGAATTCTTTGCCTCCGAAGGCCGTGGAGGCAAAGTCAACGGATATTTTTAAGGCAGAGTTAGATAGATTCTTGATTAGTGTCAGGGGCTACTGTATGGGGCGAAGGCAGGAGAATGTGGTCGAGAGGGAGAGATAGATCAGACACGATTGAATGACAGAGTAGACTTGATGGGCCGAATAGCCTAATTCTGCTGCAGGAACTTATGAACATTTGCGACTTGCACTGTGCTCCAAGTGATATAACTTAGCTAGACTACCAACTGGTTCACATTATAGAGTTACCACCAGTGCAACGCCATGTAGGAAACATTTATGATATAATATCGCATTCATATCGTTTCTTTCTCATCAACTAACCCACACTAATGGGAAACGAATTTAAAGCAATTTAACGGAGAGGAGACATATACAAATGTTAAAAGAGGTAAAGCTCACTGCTGAGCTTTTATACAGTTTGCAGTTTAGTCTATTGTCACGTGTACCGAGGCACAGTGAAAAGCTTTTGATGCGTGCTATCCAGTCAGCGGAAAGACAATGCATGACCACAGTCAAACCATTTACAGCGATAGACACATGCTCAGGGAACAGCGTTTAGTGCAAGGTAAAGCCAGCCAGGTCCGATCAAGGATAGTCCGAGGGTCATCTATGAGGTAGATAGTTGTTCAGGACTGCGCTATGGTTGTGCTAGGATAGACAATAGACAATACGTGCATGAGGAGGCCATTCGGCCCTTCGAGCCAACACCGCCATTCAACGTGATCACGGCTGATCATCCATGGCTGATCAGGATGATTCAGTTGCCTGATGACAGCTGGGAAGAAACTGTCCCTGAATCTGAAGGTGTGCGTTTTTGCACATCTATACCCCTTTTGCCTGATGGGAGAGATAATTATTGCTTTCTTCATAGCATGACTTCCATCTATCGTCAGAAGCTAATGGGAGCTGAAAAAAATAAACCTTTCATTTTCCACTTGTGGAGGGTGATGAATATATTTAAGGCTGAGCTAGATTCTTGATTGGTACAGGTGTCAGAGGTTATGTGGAGAACGCAGGGGGGATGGGGTTAGGTGGGAGAGATAGATCAGCCATGATTGAATGGCGGAGTAGACTTGATGGGCCGAATGGTCTAATACTGCTGCAGGAACCTATGAACTTATGACTTGCACAGTGCTCCAAGTGAAGTCCAGCAACAACACGACATCTACGGGTGGTATGCGTCACCTTCCCAAAGTGAACCATGGCTTTCATAAAACATTTCAACAATCGATGGTGATCATTAGATTCTGACATCACTCCCTTTGGGACTTGCACTGTGCTCCACATGATGTCCACTAACTAGATTCCCCAGCACCTTCGCAATTGAACTGATGCTTACAAAGGTTGATGAAAGTTTGAGATTTTGTGGAGCAAAGAGCAATCAGTAATATGCGTGTAATATAATTCGGGGACAACACATACTATAAATGGCATATTTTAGTAGAACTGATTGTCCTTAACAAACGTACTGTCAATTGAGTGCTTTGAAATTACTTAGTTCAGATGGATAAATTAAACCTTCATTATATTTTTCATTATACAGACACAAATTTCATCCAAGCTCAGAGTTTAAATCAATGTGAAGTGCTTTTTGCTCATATTTAATTGCAGCTAATCATGTAAGGGTGAACCACTTAATTTTTTTTTTTAATTTAGAGATGCGGCGCAGAAACAGGCCCTTCTGCCCACCGGTTCCGCGGCAACCAGCGATCCCCGCATATTAACACTGTCCTGCACACGCTAGGAACCATTTTTACATTTATACCAAGCCAACGTACTTACAAACCTGTACGTCTTTGGAGTGTGGGAGGAAACCGAAGTTCTCGGAGAAGAACCCACGCGGGTCACGGGGAGAACGTGCAAACTCCGTACAGACAGCACCCGTAGTCAGGATCGAACCGGGGTCCCCAGCGCTGTAAGGCAGCAACTCTACCGCTGTACCATCACCAAATATAGTGCCGCCCCAATTATCTGCACTATATTAATTAAGATTATATTGAGTGATTTCCATGTTAGTTTCTAAGAAAGAACTGCAGAAGCTGGAAAAATCGAAGGTAGACAGAAATGCTGGAAATAGCACAGATGCTGCTTTACCCGCTGAGTTTCTCCAGCATTTTTGTCTCCTTCCATGTGAATTTCCCTCGATTGTCTGAATTACCATCAATAGAAATAAAAAAAATACTGCATGTTACAGCTCTGTTCTCTATATTAGTATTAGTTTAGTTTAGAAATACAGCACGGAAACAGGCCCTTTTGGCCCACTGGGCCCACCAGCGATCCCCGCACATTAACACTGTCCTACACCCAAGCCAATTAGCCGACAAACCTGAAAGTCTCTGGAGTTTGGGAGGAAACCGAAGATCTCGGAGAAAACCCACGCAGGTCACGGGGAGAACGTGCAAACTCTGTACAGACAGCGCCCGTAGTCGGGATTGAACCCGGGTCTCTGGCACTGCGCTCGCTGTAAGGCCACCCAAAAGCAAACTATTGTAGAAGTATTTAAAATACAGGGAGGACATTCAAAGTCCCCTCAAAGGGACAGATGCTCAAGGAGTCTGAAGAATAATAATAATATCTTTTATTGTCATTACACATAAGTGCAACGAGATTTGGTTTGCAACTTCCATCCGATGTCAGAACTTAAACGACTAATAAAATTTAGGTTTAGATACCTCGAGAACAAGGTTTGTAAAAAGAACATTAGAACAGTAAAAGTCAAAACAGACTATAGTGCAGATGTGTCTGTGCGATGTGACCATCCGCGGGAGACAGTCCATGGGGGTGGGGAGCACTCAGCAGGGCCGGTTCAGAGCCACTATAGCTCTGGGAATGAAGCTGTTCCTGAGTCTGGAGGCGCGGGCGTAGAAGGCCTTGTAGCGTCTGCCGGAAGGGAGTTGTTCGAACAGTCCATTCCAAAGGTGAGAGGGGTCTTTACGGATGCTCACGGCCTTCCTGAGGCACCGTGTGTGGTAGATGCCCTCCAAGGCTGGTAGCGGTGTCCCAATAATCTTCTGCGCTCTGTGGACAACGCGCTGAAGAGCTCTCCTCCCCGCCTCCGTGCAGCTGAGATACCACACAGAGATGCCATACGTTAGTATGCTCTCTGTGGTGCAGCGGTAGAAGGTCGTCAGCAGCTGTTGGGGCAGACCAGTCCGTTTCAATGTTCTTAGGAAGAACAGTCATTGCTGTGCCTAAAGAAGGGTCTTGACCCGAAACGTCACCCTTTCCTTTTCTCCAGAGATACAGTCTGACCCCTTGAGCTACTCCAGCTTTGTGCGTCCATCTTCAGTTTAAACCAGCATCTGCAGTTCCTTCCTGCTGAATATTTAAACTACTACAAAGGGCGTGTCCCACTTGGCCGTCATTTGCACGTCACGCAGATGGCACGCGAGGATTTTGTACATCACAAAATCCTGCGACGCCGCACGTCACTACCCATGTCATCGCGCACCATGCGTGCGTAATGCGCGCCGTGCGTCGTGACGCGTGAATGATGTCTCGTCATTCACGCGCAAATGACGGCCAAGTGGGACTGGCCCTTAAGGATTCATGCAGGCTTTGACGTCTGCAATGTTAAAAAAAAAATCTTTTAATCCAGACAGCGCAACATTTTAACATCTGAATCTTTGGATTAAATCCCAAGCAGCTAAAATATCGGGAGACATTGATTATCCGACCCAGAACACCCTGTAGGATTTGTTCCAATTTGATGCATTAGGATGCTAAGAGCTTCTACTAGATTTATGAATGGGTTAACTTTGGTACAATGTTCGTAAACATTGAGCTCTTCATATTCTGCCTAAAACACAATGAAGAAATCAGTCCACTCGCAGAGTAAAGCAGGAAATGGGTTTTGGGTCCAGTGAGACTGACATCACATCGCCATGGCGCTGTTCTCACGCTGGAGAGCGTAAATGCTTTTACAATTAAAGGAGAGCGGTAAATGAGACGTTGATTGCTTAAAGCTTCTTCTAATGCTGGCTGGAAACTGGGGGGAAAAATACAAAAATCTACACGTCACCTTTCACTTATCTCAAAGCTCTCCAGAAAGTTGCCTGCAGCCTCTTAATTGAATGGTATTGATCCGAGTTCCCAAGAGAAACCATAGTCCTGAGCTTTACCTCAGCAATGCAGTCAGTTTTAGGATTCTGTTTGGCATTTATATGGATGGGATGAATCGGGATTCAATACTTGGTTGTGTATATATTGTGACAGCAGCATATTACTTTCCAAAATATTTCCTTATATTACATAATTAATGCCCGCTGGTAGTTCAGCCAGCGGGAGAGCGTTGGGCGGCACGGTGGCGCAGCGGTAGAGTTGCTGCCGTACAATGCTACCAGCGCCAGAGACCCGGGTTCGATCCCAACGACAGGTGCTGTCTATACGGAGTTTGTACGTTCTTCCCGTGTCCAGTGTCAGAGGTTATCTAGGTTCAAGAGAGAGCTAGATAGGGCTCTTATAGATAGTGGAGTCAGGGGATATGGGAAGAAGGCAGGAACGGGGTACTGATTAGGGATGATCAGCCATGGTCATATTGAATGGCGGTGCTGGCTCGAAGGGCCGAATGGCCTACTCCTGCACCTATTGTCTATTGTTATGGGGAGAAGATGGGATAATGGGGTTAGGGAGAGATAGATCATCCATGATTGAATGGCGGAGTAGACCTCATGGGCCAAATGGCCTAATTCTACTCCTCTTCCTTTTGACTCCATGACCTGCCTGGGTTTTCTCCAAGATCTCCGGTTTCCTCCCACATTCCAAAGACGTACTAACTATGTTGCGTAGGCAGGAACTGCAGATGCTGGTTTAAAGCGAAGATAGACACGAAAAGTCAGAGTAACTCAGCGGGACAGGCAGCATCTCTGGAGAGAAGGAATGGGTGACGTTTCAGGTCGAGGCCCTTCTTCAGACGAGACGAGACGAGACTCTTCTTCTGAAGATGGGTCTCGACCCGAAACGTCACCCATTCCTTCTCTCCGGAGATGCTGCCTGTCCCGCTGAGTTACTCCAGTTTTTTGTGTCTATCCAGGTGTGTAGGTTCATTGGCTTGGCATAAATATAAATTGTCCCTGGTGTGTGTAGGGCAGTGTTGAGTGTGCAGGGATCGCTGGTCGGCTCGGCCTCAGTGGGTCGAAGGGCCTGTTTCCGCGATGCATCTCTAAACTAAACTAAACTAAGAGGAGTTCCCAGTTCCGGTTCTTTATCTGCGAGAAAAAAAAAAGTATGTGTCTTCGAGCAAAATGAGAATAAAATAGATCTCATGTGGCAAACCAGTCATCAAAGAGTCAGTCTGTAATCTAATTTGTCTGACTCCATCTGCACTTATTGTGTTGTGGCAAGCTCTGGAAAACGCTGTCTCCAATCTTTTAACTCAAGGTCACTTCAATTGAATTTTGTGAGTATATAGAATTTTTCAAGCAGGAGAAATGTTGAGTGCCATTTCCTTCACCTCGAATAGTGAGAAGGCCTGGGCAGAATGGATGTGGAGAGGGTGTTTCCACCGGTCAGAGAGTCTGGTACCTGAGGCCACAGGCCTCAGAATAAAAGGATATACCTTTAGAAGTTCAACATGATACAGGGTCAGCCTTGATCTGATTGAATGGTGGAGCCTGCCCTGTTACCTTACAAATGCAAGTGTTTTTTTTAAGCTTTAGATGTTAAAAGCTGAAGGCGCAGCTGTCAACGGAGAATAGGGTGGCGCGGAGGTAGATTTCCTGCCTCACAGCCCCAGAGCCCCGGGTTCGATCCTGACTACGGGTGCTGTCTGTCCGGGGCTTGTACGTTCTCTCTGTGACCGCGTGGGTTTTCTCCGAGATCTTCGGTTTCCTCCCACACTCCAAAGACGTGCGTGTTTGTAGGTTGATTGGCCTGAGTTTTTCCACTTGGTATAAGTGTAAATTGTCCCTAGTGTGCGTAGGCTTGTGTTAGTGTTAGGGGATCGCTGGTCGATGCGGACTCGGTGGGCCGAAGGGCCTGTTTCTGCGCTGTAGGAAAAAGCTGCCAGAGGAGGTAGTTGAGGCTGGGACTTTCCCATCATTTAAGGAGCAACTAGATATGGATAGGACAGGTTTGGAGGGATATGGACCAAGCGCAGGCAGGTCAGACAAGTGTAGCTGGGACATGTTGGCCGGTGTGGGCAAGTTGGGCCGAAGGGCCTGTTTCCACACTGTATCAATCTATGACCCTATGACTCTGGTAGGATTTTGTATTCTGATAACATTGTTGGGAGTGATCCCCCTCGGGTTCCAATTAAATCTTTCCCACCTCATCTTATACCTATGTCCCCAGGTTCTCGATTCCCCTTCTCTGGGTAAAAGACTCCATCCAGTCTGTTACTATGTGCATGACTTTCTGGCATGCAAAGTTGTGCTCCCTAAAATTGAGAGTGACATCACTGGCCTTGTAGATCCTTGTAGGGCCTGTCCCACTTGGCGATTTTTCGGCAACTGCCGGCGTCATATCAGGGTCACCAAAAGATTTTGAACATTTCAAAATCCAGCGGCGACAAAAAAAATGTCGCGACACTTGAGGAGACACCGCGCGTCAATACGTCGTCACGCCGCGTCACGCCGCGACTTTTTCGGTGATCAGACACGTCAGTCAACGATGCCGGCAGTCGCCAAAAAAAAAAAATCGGCAAGTGGGACGGGCCCTTTATTCTGTTCTGACTCAAAATCAATGTCCTGAAACATTGATTCTGTTCCTATCTTCACTTAATATTTCCAGCATTTGGGATCTAATTTCACGTTTCCATAATCCAGAATTGCTTGCTTTTTGATAAACCGTTGCGTGGCAGTGCTGTCGCTTTATCGCAGCCCGAAGAAGAAACTGATGTGATAGATACGAGGAACTGCAGATGCCGGTTTACAAAAAAAAAAAACGCAATGTGCTGGAGTCCAGGGCCTGTCCCACTTGGACGACCTAATCCACGTGTTTAGAAGACCCTAGACGAGTTGAATAAAATGTCACGGTCGTGTTGACTCGCCGAAATAAAAGACCTCCTACGACTTTCCACGACTATGTCTACGACCTCCTACGACCATGTCTACGACCTCCTACGACCCCCCTCGACCTCAGTCTTCCACACCTAAGACCAACTACGATTAGCTACGAGTGGAAAATGATCACATGATAAAATTATGTCATGTTTGCTTTTTTTTTTTCTCGGGCCAGTTTCCGACCTACGACTATCTACGACTACCATCACGACCTAGTACGACCTACCTACGAGTAAAAAGTATCAATTTTTTCCATGCTCTTGTTTTTACACGTGGACATCTTTTAGCAGGCTGGAAAAAACGCAGAGACCTACTTGAGGCCACGAGTACGCGGAGACCACTCACGGGCATGAGGAAGAGTTAAGAAGACCTCCTACGACCTCCTACGACCTCGTGGCGACCATGCTGCGAGTATGAGTCAAGGGGAAACTCGGCAGAGGTCGCCAATTTGGTCGTGAAAGCGGGACAGGGGCTTTACTCAGCGGGTCAGGCAGCACCTTTGGAGCAGTGACGTTCGGGTTGGGACTCTACTCCAGACTGATTGTGGTGGGCTGGGGGAGACAGCTGGGGGTGGAAGGGCAGGGCAAGGGTTAGGTTGGTGCTGATGAGGGGGGTTTTCAATAGGCAGGTGGTTGGACAAGGGACAGAGATGAAAAGGCACAAGGTGAGAGGATAGGAGAAGTGAGACATAGGGTCATAGAATGTTACAGTGTGGAAACGGGACCTTAGGCCCAACTCGCCCACACAGGCCAACAATGTCCCAGCTACCCTAGTCCCACTTGCCTGCGCTTGGTCCATAACCCTCCAAACCTGTCCTATCCATGCACCTGTCCAACTGCTTCTTAAACAAAGGGATAGTCCCAGTCTCAACCACCTCCTCTGGCAGCTTATTCCATTCACTCACCACCCTCTGTGTGAAAAAGTGACCCCTCGGATTCCTAATAAATCTTTTCCCCTTCACCTTGAACCTATGTCCTCTGGTCCTTGATTCCCCTACTCTGGGTAAAAGACTCAGAGAAGTGTGAAGTGTTGGTTTAATGAACGCATATAAACCAAGCATGGAATACATAGAAACATAGAAACATAGAAAATAGGTGCAGGGATAGAGGCCATTCGGCCCTTCGAGCCAGCACCGCCATTCATTGTGATCATGGCTGATCGTCCCCAATCAATAACCCGTGCCTGCCTTCTCCCCATATCCCTTGATTCCACTAGCCCCTAGAGCTCTATCTAACTCTCTCTTAAATCCATCCAGTGATTTGGCCTCCACTGCCCTCTGTGGCGGGGAATTCCACAAATTCACAACTCACTGGGTGAAAAAGTTTTTTCTCACCTCAGTCTTAAATGGCCTCCCCTTTATTCTAAGACTGTGGCCCCTGGTTCTGGACTCGCCCAACATTGGGAACATTTTTCCTGCATCTAGCATGTCCGGTCCTTTTATAGTTTTATATGTTTCTATAAGATCCCCCTCATCCTTCTAAACTCCAGTGAATACAAGCCTAGTTTTTTCAATCTTTCCTCATATGACAATCCCGCCATCCCAGGGATCGATCTCGTGAACCTACGCTGCACTGCCTCAATCACAAGGATGTCCTTCCTCAAATTAGGGGACCAAAACTGTACGCAATACTCCAGATGTGGTCTCACCAGAGCCCTATACAAAACATGTTAGAAAGAACTGCAGATGCTGGTTTACACCAAAGCAAGAATTTCATTGTCCTATCTGGGGCATTTGACAATAAACTCTCTTGACTTGACTTGAGAGACACACAAAATGCTGGAGTCATTCAGCAGGGAAAGGCAGCATCTCAGGAGAGAAGGAACGGATGACGTTTTGGATCAAGACACCAATTCTTCAGACTCCAAAGACTTCAGAACACAAAGCTCTCGACAAGATCCATTGTTTGCAAAGGAATAAAAGAACCAACGTTAATCAAAGAACATGAATCAATGTTAACAAGCAGCACACACAGCGATCATGCTGATGCAATGAACAACAGTTCAAATGGAATGAAATGGTTGATCTGACAGCACAATGAATTCCTACAAAGGGAACGCCAGTTTTGAGAATCTAGGCTTGCATCTCCTCCACTTCACAAAGGTGCTGAATAAGTGAAAATCAATTGGTCGGTATCTCGTTAAACATCGCGGAGTGTCGATCATTCATCCCACCAATGCGTAGGAAGGAATGGATAAGTTGAAGGAATGAATAAGTTTATTGGCCAAGTATTCACATACAAGGAATGTGCCTTGGTGCTCCGCCCACAAGTGACAACGACATACAGCGACATACAAGGAACTGCAGACGCTGGTTTACACCGAAGATAGACACAAAGAGTTTTGGAGTAACTCAGCGGGACAGGCAGCATCTCTGGAGAGAAGTTGAGACCCTTCTTCGGACTCTTCAGAAGAAGGGTCTCGACCCAAAACGTCACCCATTACTTCTCTCCAGAAATGTTGCCTGTCCCGCTGAGTTACTCCGGCATTTTGTGTCTCTCTTCGTTTGACTAATACTTAAACATTGATGGGCTGAATGAAGGGGGGGGTGGGGGGGTTGGGGGCGGTGGGGGGGGGGTGGCATAAATCAGTTGGGTCAAATGGTCTGCTTCTTGGATTGTACATTTTATATAAACTAATATATTATCAGGTCAGGACGGGGGGACTTCCCCCCGCCAGGGGTACCATGTAATCCCGTGCTACCCGCTCCATGGTCGGAGAGTCAGCGACTAAACCGGCTCCCCCACCTGGTTTGCCAGGTGAGGAGGGGGCTGTGGACCCCCAGCAGGACCAAAAACAAGACCTGTCAATGGGCGGATGAGCTTCTGGCCAGCCAACGGCCATCCACACTTCAGTAGAGGTTGCGATCACTGTCGTACACGGCATTGTAAGGAACGATGATAAAGCGCACACACACACCAACATCCTAGACTTCCAGCGGCGGAGGTCCGCAGGAACTGGAGGACAGAGACGTGTGGTGCGTCCGTCACCGTTCCCGTCGGAAACCGGCACCACTGCGGCGCTAATGTTTTCAACGATGATGAGTGAATATCATATTTCAAAGAACAAAAGCAAGGCGCTAAACAGAGAAGACTAAGTACATTTTTTGACCATTATTCTGTTGAAAATTCTACGCATACTTTATTATACCTGCCGAACTCCAATCTGTGCAGGCGTGGATCAATGCAATACTTCTGACATTGTTTTAGACAATAGACAATAGGTGCAGGAGTAGGCCATTTGGCCCTTCGAGCCAGCACTGACATTCAAAGTGATCATGGCTGATCATCCCCAAACAGTACCCCGTTCCTGCCTTTCCCCATATCCCCTGCGCCCGCACCAACCAAGATGCTGCACCTACATGAGTCCCACCTGCCCACATTTGCTCTATCTTTAAGAGCTCTATCTAGCTCTCTCTTAAAAGTATCCAGGGAACCGGCCTCCACCGCCCTCTGAGGCAGAGAATTCCACAGACTCACAACTCTCTGTGTGAAAAAGTGTTTCCTCATCTCCGTTCTAAATGGCTTACCCCTTATTCTTAAACTGTGGCCCCTGGTACTGGACTCCCCAACACTTTTGACGTACAATGGAGGTTAAACATAATAAGTTAAAACGATCATCTAAATCGGCAGTGTTGCGTGTTGAGTTGCCGCCTCGCAGTACCAGAGGCATGGGTTCGATCCTGACTACAGGTGCTGTCTGTACGGAGTTTGCACGTTCTCCCCGTGACCCGCGTGGGTTTTCTCCAGGTTTCGGTTTCGTCCCACATTTTTCAAACACGTTTGTCGGTTAATTGGCTTGGTAAAATTGTAAATTGTCCCTAGCGTGTGTAGGATAGCGTTAGTGTGCGGTGATCGCTGGTCAGCACGGACTCGGTGGGCCGCAGGGCCTGGTTACAAGCTGTATCTCTAAACTAAAAATAAACTAACTCCATTACATGAGGCCAATTTCATTCTTGTTGACGGTTTGTGGAATAAAGAGATAGCTGATTATGCTCTGGAGAAGAATTCCAAAGCAGCTTCATATTTGTGGTGGTGACATGGAACAGACATCAGAGGAGATATTTGACGCTGTTACATTTGCAGCATTTAAAAGGGCTTAATATGGGGCAAATGTGGGCAGGTGGGACTCATGTAGATGGGGCATCTTGGTTGGTGTGGGCGTTGAACCGAAGGGCCTGTTTCTATGCTGCATGACATTAATCGGAGTAAAATAGAATTAACTAAAATTACACGTTGAAATTCTCTGACATTGATTTATTGGCTTGGATAGAGTGGATGTTGAGACGATGTTTCCACTAGAAACATAGAAACATAGAAAATAAGTGCAGGAGGAGGCCATTTGACTCTTCGAGCCAGCACCGCCATTCATTCTGATCATGGCTGATCGTCCACAATCACAATTGTCTGTGGAATTCTCTGCCACAGAAGGTAGTTGAGGCCAGTTCATTGGCCATATTTAACAGGGGGTTATATGTGGCCCTTGTGGCTAAAGGGATCAGAGGGTATGGAGAGAAGGCAGGTACAGGATACTGAGTTGGATGATTAGCCATGATCATAATGAATGACAGTGCAGGCTCGAAGGGCCGAATGGCATACTCCTGCACCTATTTTCTATGTTTCTATGTTTCTAATCAGCAACCCGTGCCTGCCTTCTCCCCATATCCCTTGATTCCGCTAGCCCCTAGAGCTCTAACTCTCTTTTAAATTTACCCAGTGAATTGGTCCAACTCATCCTTCTAAATTCCAGTGAATACAAGCCCAGTCATTCCAATCTCTCCTCATATGACGGTCCCGCCATCCCGGGGATTAATCTCGTGAACCTAGGCAGCGCTGCCACAATAGCACGGATGTCCTTCCTCAAATGAGGAGACCAAAACGGCACACAATACTCCAGATGTGGTCTCACCAGGGCCCTGTACAACTGCAGAAGGACATCGTTACTCGTATTTATATTCTTGTCTAGCTTACCCTCGTACTTCATCTTTTAACCCCGCATTGCCCATTTTGTTACTTTCTGTTGTCCTTTGAAAGTTTCCCAATCCTTTGGCTTCCCGCTACTCTTTTCTATGTAATACATCTTTTCTTTTAGTTTTATTCCGTCCCTAACTTCACTTGTCAGCCACGGTTGCCCCTTACAAGTGGGAGAGTCTAGGATCAGAGGTCACAGCCTCAGAATAAAAGAACGTTCCTTTAGGAAGGGGATGAGGAGGAATTTCTTTATTCAGAGGGTGGTGAATCTGTGGAATTCATTTTGACACAGAAGCTGTGGAGCCACGTCGGTGAATATTTTTAAGGTGGAGATGGATAGATTCCTGAATCATCACCGGCAGTCACTCGAAACGAGTATGACTGTCCTCTCATGGAGGACGCCTGTGTGTGACTTTGTTTAACGTGGGGAGACTGGTGCACAGACAGCCACCACACGGTCCTTGACAGATCTGGGTCAGGACCCAGTGGCACGGAGTCCAAGACGACCGGGGACCCTTTTCTGCCGCAGCCTTCATCCGCCTTCCCAGCCGTTGTGACGCTCCACTAAGGTCAGCCATCGTCCTCCGCCTGTTCCACCGTTGGGGTCTTGGTTGGATTGCTCTTTGTCAGGGACCTCCCCCTCGACCTTACCGCCATGGGTGGCCCTACTAGGAGCATGGCTCCAGACGGCATCGCTCTCAGGATCTCAGGTCCACACGAGCTTCTCCCCCACGACAAGGTGACAATCCACGGACAATCTACCCTGATTAGTGTGGGTGTCAAGGTTTATGGGGAGAAGGCAGGAAAATGCGGTGAGGAGGAAGAGTTAGATCAGCCATGATTGAATGGTGGAGGAGACAATGGGCAGAATGGCCTAATTCGTATGACCTAATGATGTCATAGTCCAGCTCACTGAGGGTTGAAACCAAGAGCATGCAAGGACTGAGTACATTAACTAGATCAGCATTTCAGCGTAGGCATGTGGGAATGTTGCAAAGGCTAAGATCCCTTCTTTCATTAAAGTGGAGATAACCAGGAGCACATGGCACATTTGATGAGTTAAATAGCGCGTGTTTAGACGCTTGTTTAAAAGCATCGATGGTCAGAGGTCATAGGTTTAAGGTGAGAAGATTTAATAGGAATCTGAAGGGGTAAACTTTTCACACAAAGGGTGGTGGGCGTATGGAACTGTGTTTGCACTTCAAAAGAAATGACCCGAAATGCTGAAATTCTGGTTGTCATCAGGTCATTCTGAGGAAATTAAATAATTTCGGGAAATGTCCGCATCCGGCCCACGGGTTGAATTTGGGGAAAATAAAAAGTATATTTACGACCATCCGAGCCTGCGCCGTTGGGGGAGGGCCCGGTAACCACGCGTGCACAGTTGGGGCGGCAGTCGCACATGCACAGTTGGGGAATTTCAGGAAATACCATCAAATTCCAGGAAATTTGAGGTTCTATTTAAGGAAATTTATTTTTGAGGTGTGGAAGCATTGGTATGGAACGAGCTGCCAGAGGAGGTTGTGAAGGCAGGGACTATCCCAACATTTACGAAACAGTTGGACAGGTACATGGATCGGACAGGTTTGGAGGGATATGGGCCCAACGCGGGCAGGTGGGACTAGTATAGCTGGGACATGTGGGCAAGTTTGGCCGAAATGCCCGTCTCCATGCTGTATCACTCTATGACTCTTCAATGCGAAGCTGTGGGCCATCTATTGGTCCATAAAACCACAAAATAACTTGCTGCCACATGAGCACATACTTTGCAAAGAAGAAATTTACGCCTTTCTTGTATAATAAACCTTTGGCTCTCTCCCAATACACCTCCAGTGAAGATATCACTTCATTAAGCATTAGGACACTGACATATAGCATTCTGCCATGATGTGTATCAGGGGGGAAAAAATGGGCTAAATATTAAATAAAGATGGCTTTGTGGTATCAACCATTGAAATTAAAACATAGCTGGGAGTGATTACCAGCCTGCGATATAATCCAGTAGGTTTAATTTTTTCTTTGTTGAGAATAATAGATTGCGGAAGTGATGACAAATATATAGTCTCATTTTGAGGGATTTAGAAGATATAATGTGAGCCCTCTGATTAGATTTCAATTTGCGATTCAGTCCCAATTATCTACTGCTTTCCTTGGGGTAAAGCTACAAACTAAAATAAGCACAACTGCAGTCCGGCACGGTGGCGCAGAGGTACAGTTGCTGCCTTACAGCGCCAGAGACCCGGGTTCGAGCCTGATGACGGGTGCTGTCAGTAAGGGGTTTGTGCATTTTCCCCGTGACCTGCGTGGGTGTTCTCCGGGATCTCCGGTTTCTTCCCACACTCCAAAGACGTACAGGTTTGTAGGTTAATTGGCTCGGTATAAATGTAAGATGTGCCTTGTGTGTGTAGGATAGTGTTAATGTGCGGGGAACGTGGGTCGGCGAGGACTCAGTGGGCCGAAGGGCCTGTTTCCACGCTGGATCTCTAAACTAAACTAAACTAAATTAATGCTGTGTTCAGCATCAAACACGAAAAGGCAAAATAATCTCAAAAATAGAGGCAGGCACACTGTGAGTTTTTTTGGGTCAAGGAGAGATAGGTTTTAAGAATGTCCTATGGAGAAGTGGAGAAACTATGAGGAGAGAAAAAGTAGTCCAGAGCTGAAGGAAACACAAGAGACTGCAGATGCTGGGCTCTTGAACAAAAACATGAGTTAAGGACCTGTCCCACTTTACCGAGTTACTCACAAATTCTCCCGAGTTTTCCCCTCGATTCAAACTCGGAGTGAGTCCGTAGATATTTCGTAGCGGCTCGTAATGCCAGCCGTTGGTATTCAGGGCATCAGGTAAGTCGGGACGTTTTTCAACATGTTGAAAAATGTCCACAAGTTAAAAAAAATAGCCCCGAGTATCTAGGGCTGGCTATTACCGTAATTCTCCGAGTTTGAATCAAGGGGAAAACTCGGGAGAATTCGTGAGTAACTCAGGAAAGTGGGACAGGCCCTTAACTCAGCTGGTCAGGCAGCAGCAGTGGAGGAAGTGGACAGGGGAACGTTTCAGGTCAGGACCCTTCTGCAGAGGTTAAGGACTTCGTATTTGAAGGCTTGACTGTCATTGGGGAAGCGATTAAATTCATGGACAATCAAGAGTCCAGAACAGACGGCTGTGGAGGCCATATCAATGGTTATTTTTAAGACGGAGTTTGATTAGTACGGGTGACAGGGGTTACAGGGGGAGAAGGCAGGAGAATGGGGTTGCGCAGGGGAGAGATATATCAGCCATGAGTGAATGGCGGAGTAGACTTTGTGGGCCGAATGGCCTAATTCTGCTCATATGACTTATGGACATGAATTAGAGTGGCAGAGAAAATCCAGAGAAAATGAATGGTGGGGTGAGCTTGATCAGATCTTGAACCAATATGCCAGGACCTATCCAGAACATTAAATTTCCCAAGTACGGGCGTAAAAACAGTCTTCATATTTAGCTTAATTTAGTTTGGTTTATTGTCACGTGCACCGAGGTACAGTGAAAAGCATTTTGTCGGGTGCTATGCAGTCAACGGGAAGACAATACGTGATTACAATCGAGCCATTCACTGCGCACAGATACATGATAAAGGGAATAACGTGTAGACAGGAACTGAAGATGCTTGTTTACACCGAAGATAGACAATAGACAATAGGTGCAGGAGGAGGCCATTCAGCCCTTCGTGCCAGCACCGCCATTCAATGTGATCATGGCTGATCGTCCACAATCAGTACCCCGTTCCTGCCTTCTCCCCATATCCCCTGACTCCGCTATCTTTAAGAGCCCTATCTAGCTCTCTCTTGAAAGCATCCAGAGAATCGGCCTCCACTGCCTTCTGAGGCAGAGAATTCCACAGATTCACAACCCTCTGTGTGAAAAAGTGTTTCCTCATCTCCGTTCTAAATGGCTTACCCCTTATTCTTAAACTGTGCTCCCTGGTTCTGGACTCCCCCAACATCGGGAACATGTTTCCTGCCTCTAGCGTGTCCAAGCCATTAACAATCTTATATGTTTCAATAAGATATCCTCTCATCCTTCTAAACTCCAGAGAATACATGCCCAGCTGCTCCATTCTATCAACATATGACAGTCCCGCCATCCCGGGATTTAACCTCGTGAACCTAGTCAATAGCACAAATGTCCTTCCTCCAATGTGGAGACCAAAACTGCACACAATACTCCAGTTTGGTCTCACTAGGGTCCTGTGCAACTGCAGAAGGACCTCTTTGCTCCTATATTCAACTCCTCTTGTTATGAAAGCCAACATGCCATTTATTCTTTTGTTCACTGCCTGCAGTGCCTGCATGCTACACAAAGTACTACAGTAACTCAGCGGGTCAGGCTGCATTACTGGAGAAAGAAAAAAGAGCTCCAGATATACTGCCTGACCCGCTGAGCTACTCCAGTACTTTATGTCTATAAAGGAAAAAAACGTTTAGTGCAAGGTAAAGTCTCATTAAAGATAGTCCCAGGGTCTCCATTGAGGTAGATGATAGATCAGCAAGTTGGTGATAGGATGGTTCAGTTGCCTGAATGCAGCTGGGAAGAAACTGTCATTGAATTTGGAGATAGACACAAAAGGCCGGAGTAACTCAGAAGGACAGTCAGGCAGCATCTCTGGAGAGAAGGAATGGGTGGCGTTTCGGGTCGAGACCCTTCCTCAGGATGGTTAAGGATAAGGTAAACGAGAGATATAGACGGTGATGTGGAGAGATAAGGAACAATGAATGAAAGATATGCAAAAAAGTAACGATGATGAAGGAAACAGGCCGTTGTTAGCTGTTTGTTGGGTGGAAACGAGAAGCTGGTGCGACTTGGGTGGGGGAGAGAGATAGAGAGAGGGGGAATGCCGGGGCTGCCTGAAGTGAGAGAAATCAATATTCATGCCACTGCCTCAAGCAAAATATGAGGTGCTGTTCCTCCAATTTGCGTTTAGCCTCACTCTGACAATGGAGGAGGCCCAGGACAGAAAGGTCTGTGTGGGAATGGGAAGGAGAATTAAAGTGTCGAGCAACCGGGAGATCAGGTAGGTCCAGGCGGGCTGAGCGAAGGTGTTCCGCCAAACGACCGCCCACACATTGAATCTGGAGGTGTGTGTTTGTCACACTTCTGTATGGGAGAGGGGAGAAGAGTATTAGTCCCGGGTGACACTCAGCTTTGTTTATGATGGAGCCTTGCCGAGGACGAACATTGTTCTCTTAACATCAGCAAATTACTGTTTTCATTGTAATGTGCCATTAGAAATATTAGATGTATTAACAACATATGAAATGCTTCACCTTAAGTTTAAGAAAGAACTGCAGATGCTGGAAAAATTGAAGGTGGACAGAGATGCTGGAGAAACTCAGCGGGTGAGGCAGCATCTATGGAGCGAAGGAATACGCGACATCGCTCCACAAATGCTGCCTCACCCGCTGAGTTTCTCCAGCATTTTTGTCACCCTTCGGTTTTTCCAGCATCTGCAGTGCTTTCTTAAACATTGACACTACCACTGTGCTGTATTTCATTTCTGCAACAACACTATAAAACCTATCCAGCGGTCCTGCATTATATCTTTGATGGGGCCTTGATGTGAGATTACAGTTAGGAGACAGGAAAACAGGACATTGTAAATGTCAGATTGTCTGCACAGCGACAAATCGTGAATGTGTCAAAAAAATGTCAGTGAAACTACGAAGGTAGAAGCTAACATAACCGGCACCCGGTGAAAAGATACTGCAGACAAAATGTGTAGGAAAGAACTGCAGATGCTGGTTTAAATCGAAGATGGGTACAAAATGCTGGAGTAACTCAGCGGGACAGGCAGCATCTCTGGAGAGAAGGAAGGGGTGACGTTTCTGGTCAAGACCCTTCTCTCCAGAGGTGCTGCCTGTCCCGCTGAGGTACTCCAGCATTT
The DNA here is from genome assembly GCA_035221665.1 of Okamejei kenojei. NCBI lineage: Eukaryota > Metazoa > Chordata > Chondrichthyes > Rajiformes > Rajidae > Okamejei > Okamejei kenojei. The sequence goes on from CM069139.1 coordinate 10,718,270, forward strand.
TGTGTGCAAAAAAAAAAAAGGTTCTGCATCCTTGACGTAGATTCCTATAGAATTATCTGGCTAAATTCTTAGGTTGAACTAGTGGATGCGAAGCCAAGGTTGTTTCACACCAAACATGAACTTTAAACGTTATATCTTATTCTACACATTCTTGCACTCTACAAACCTTAATCTTGATTTAATTATTCCTCAGGTTGACTTTGCCAATTCTTTGCTCATTAGTCATTCAGGTTTCCAATTTCTATGCAGACTCAAGAGACTGCAGATGTTGCAAACTTGAGCAAAAAAACAAACTGTCGGAGTTTAGTCTAGTTCTTGCTATTGAGGGAGTGCAGCGTAGGTTCACTAGGTTAATTCCCGAGATGGCAGGACTGTCATATGGTGAGAGAATGGAGCGGCTGGGCTTGTATACTCTGGAGTTTAGGAGGATGAGAGGGGATCTTATTGAAGCATATAAGATTATTAAGTGCTTGGATACGCTAGAGGCAGGAAACATGTTCCCGATGTTGGGGGAGTCCAGAACCAGGGGCCACAGTTTAAGAATAAAGAGAAGGCCATTTAGAACGGAGACGAGGAAACACTTTTTCTCAGAGAGTTGTGAGTCTGTGGAATTCTCTGCCTCAGAGGGTGGTGGAGGCCTGGATACTTTCAAGAGAGAACTAGATAGGTCTCTTAAAGATAGCGGAGTCAGGGGATATGGGGAGAAGGCAGGAATGGGGTACTGATTGGGGATGATCAGCCATGATCACATTATAAGGCTTGAAGGGTCGAATGGCCTACTCCTGCACCTATTGTCTATTGTCTATTGGATATCTGCGGGGGGAAATGGACTAGGATTCACAAATTGGGAGAGTCAGAAGATCTTACAGAAGGCCTGTTGGAGAGAGGAGGAGAACCTCTTTGTAGCGGGCATACATTGAGGAGATTCCTCTGCGGAGCAGTCAAATGGAGACGCACGAGACTTATTATTTCAGATTGTTTTTGCAATCTAAATATTTTATTAGATTAGATTTTGGATTAGATATCAGATTTTAATTTTAATTTTGTGATTTTTAAAAAAGTTTTTTTTTTAATTATTTGAATTCTTCAGCGTTGCCAAAATGGAATTCAAAACCTCTCTTGCTGAACCTATGGTCTTAAATTCTGGTTGCCAAAGTAGTAATTTAACCATGACGCCGGTCACCTCATTTAGGACAGTCAAGAGATACGGGGATGTGAGGGAAAAATACAGAAGATCAGCCATGACATTATGGGTGGCTCGGTGGCGTAGCGGTAGAGCTCCTGCCTTACATCGCCAGGGACCCAGGTTCAATCCCGACTTTGGTTGTTGTCTGTACGGAGTTTGTTCATTCTCCCCGCGACCTACATGGGTATTCTCCGGAGGCTCCGGTTTCCTCCCACACTCCAAAGACGTACAGGTTTGTAGGTTAATTGGCTTGGTAAAATTGTAAACTGTCTGTAGTTGGTAGGATAGGGTTAGTATATGGCGAGCACGGACTAGGACAAGGGACATGTTTCTGCGCTGTATCTCTACAGTCTAAAGATCCGGCATCATTTGCAGAATTCTCACAATTGAGGCAGAGATAGAGATAGAGACACAGCCCTTAGAATAAAGGGGAAGCCATTTAAGACTGAGGTGAGAAAAAACGTTTTCACCTAGAGAGTTGTGAATTTGTGGAATTCCCTGCCACAGAGGGCAGTGGGGGCCAAGTCACTGGATGGATTTAAGAGAGAGTTAGATAGAGCTCTAGGGGCTAATGGAATCAAGGGATATGGGGAGAAGGCAGGCACGGGTTATTGATTGGGGACAATCAGCCGTGATCACAATGAATGGTGGTGCTGGCTCGAAAGGGCCGAAGGGCCTCCTCCTGCACCTATTTTCTCTGCTTCTATGAAACAAGGAGCCTGTTTCTTTGAAGCATAAAGCCGGGTACAACGAGCCTGTTTCTCCAAAGTCCGATAAAGATTAAAAATAGTTCAATTATCTCCAATGAGGTAGATAGGAGGTCAGGAGTCCAGCTGATGAGAGGACCTCTCAGTTGCCTGTTAACAGCTGGGAAGATACTGTTCCGTTTTGCCTATATTTGCTATGTTTAGAGTCATAGAGTGATACAGTGTGGAAACAGGCCCTTTGGCCCACACCGGCCAACATGTCCCAGCTACAATAGTCCCACCTGCCAGCGCTTGGTCCATATCCCTTCAAACCTGTCCTACCCATGTACCTGTCTAACTGTTTCTTAAATTTTGGGATAGTCCCAGCCTCAACTACCTCCTCTGGCAGCTTGTTTGTTCCACACACCCACCATCATGTGTGTGAAAAAGTTACCCCTCAGATTCCTATTAAATCTTTACCCCTTCACCTTGAACCCATGTCCTCTGGTCCTACTCTGGGCAAGAGACTCTGTGCACCTACCCTATCTATTCCTCTCCTGATTTAAAAGATCACCCCTCATCCTCCTGCACTCTAAGGAATAGAGACCCTGCCCACTCAACCTCTCCCTGTAGCTCTCTCCCTCTCCCTCTCCAGTCCTGGCAACATCCTCGTTGTTGGCTGAATTGCGATGAACAGTTTGCTGTGACCATCAGTCAGCTATCGCTCATTCGCTCTCCACACATACAGGCCACTTACACTTGCTGATATTCTTGCCAAAGGGTTCTGCTGTGACAGACACATCAGAATACATAACAGTACGGTGCAAGATCAAGGCTTCACTGTTCGTTTGCTTTTTTATTTAGGTTGGAGATACAGCGCGAAAACAGGCCCTTCGGCCCACCGAGTCCGCACCGACCAGCGATCCCCGCACATTAATACAAGCCTACACCTACTAGGGACAATTTAAGGGCCTGTCCCACTTGACGATTTTTTTTTTGCCGACTGCCAGCGTCATTGACTGACGCACCAGGGCCGGCGAAAGATTTTGAGCATTTCAAAATCCAGCGGCGACAAAAAAAAGTTGCGACACTTGAGGAAACATCGCGCGTCCATATGTCATCATGCCGCGTCACGCCACGACGCTTTCAATGATGCCAGCAAATGATGCGAAAAAAATCGGCAAGTGGGACAAACCCTTAACGCTCACACCAAGCCAATTAACCTACAAACCTGTACATCTTTGGATTGTGGGAGGAAACTGAAGATCTCGGCGGAAACCCACGCAGGTCACGGGGAGAACGTACAGACCAGTATCCGTAGTCAGGGCTGTGAGCGCTGCAACTCTCCCGCTTGCTCCACCGTGGCGCCCTTGCCGAAGGGCCTGTTTCCGCGGAAACAGGATTGGGAATTAAATCTTTCCCCCTTCACCTTAAACCCATGTCCTCTGGTTCCCAATTCCCCCTACTCTGGGCGAGACACTCTGTGCGTCCACCCGATCTATTCCACTCACGATCGTGTTCCATGCATGCGGTTAGTAAAACAAGAATATAAATGGCCATGCTGACAAATTACACTTCTCGAATTTAGTTGTAAATGGAATTATTTCCAGATATTGCTCCCTTGTTAGTGCACCTGTTGAAACCAATAATACTTTTTGGTATGACAACATGCTGCAACAAATTAGACAATTATTGTCTTTCTATTCTCATTTTCCACCCTTTTTAATTTACTTCTCAGTGGGCTGTTTCGTGGTAACTTCAGGAAATCGTCAGTAAAATCCAGCGGCTGAAAATATCTCATTCAATGTAAGGTCATAAGGAATAGGAGTAGAATTAGGCTATTCAGGTCCACTCCACCATTCAATCATGGTTGATCTGTGTCTGCGTCGAACCCTGCGGTCGGAAGCCGCGCGCACGTGCCGCTGGGAGGGGTCGGGTTTTCGCGCGGTTTCTGGGCTCAGCCCGCCACTCGATTGAAGACCACTGTTGTGGTCAGTTGTGTATTAGAACACATGTTATCGGAGAACTGCAATTGAGAATAAATCTTGTTCAAACAACCGATTTTCATTTCTAATCCACCAAAAGCTATCCCTTGGTTTGTAATGCCCTTCATTTTTCAAACGGGAAAATAATTTAATCTGTTATTTCTCCAATCTCATAAATTCATGTGATAGGGGCAGAATTAGGCCATTCGGCCCATCAAGTCTACTCCCCCATTCAATCATGGCTGATCTATCTTTACCTCCTAACGCCATTCTCCTGCCTTCTCCTCGTAACCACTGACACCCGTACTAATTAAGAATCTATCTGTCTCTGCCTTGAAATTATCCACTAACTTGGCCTCCACAGCCTCCTGTGGCAAAAGAATCCGCAGATTCACCACCATCTGACTAAAGAATTGACAGTGAAAGTTACGCTTCATGGTGGCACGGAGGCACAGAAGGAGAGTCGCTGCTTTTCAGCGCTTACAGTGCCAGGGATACGGGTTTACGGGCGCTGACTGTACGCAGTTTTTACGTTCTGCCCGTGACGGCGTGAGTTTTGTCTGGGTGCTCCGGTTTTCTCCCACACTCCAAGGACGTACAGGTTTGTAGGTTAATTAGCTTAGGTAAAATGTTCTCCTTTAATTGTCCCCAGTGTGTGTGGGATAGTGTTAGTGTGCGGGGTTCACTGGTCTGCCGGACTTGGTGGGCCGAAGGGACGGTTTTAAGAGAGAGCTCGACAGAGATCTTAAAGATAGCGGGATGGCGGGACTGTCATATGTTTTTTGTTTTTTTTGAATATATATTTTTTTATTAGAGTATTTAGACAGTGATTTAGCAAACATATGTTATGATAGCAATATTTCATGTTCAACAAGCATACATTATTAATATTATCAAGTGTATCATTTTGACTCTAATAGTTTTTTTTTTATAAAGAGAGGAGAACAGTAAGAAAAATAGAATAAAAATCTACATCAAAGAAGAAAATCATAAAGAAAGGAATAATTTACTATTAATACATCGTAGGAGATAAGATCAAGGAATATAAGATATAACTTTTCATCTATTCCTAAATCCAAGTTTCAGTTAGGGTTCCCTGCCGAACCATTCTACCCTTTTAAGTAATCAAGGGACTGTCATATGTTGAAAGAATGGAGCAACTAGGCTTGTATACACTGAAATTTATAAGGTTGAGAGGGAATCTTATTGAAACATAAGATTATTAAGGGATTGGACACGCTAGAGGCAGGAAACATGTACCGATGTTGGGGGAGTCCAGAACCAGGGGCCACAGTTTAAGAATAAGGGGAAGGCCATTTAGAACGGAGATGAGGAAAAACGTTTTCACCCAGTGACTTGTGAATCTGTGGAATTCTCTGCCTCAGAAGGCAGTGGAGGCCAATTCTCTGGATGCTTTCAAGAGAGAGGTAGATAGAGCTCAAAGGTTGCGGAGTCAAGGGATATGGGGAGAAGGCCGGAACGGGGTACTGAGTGTGGATGATCACAGTGAATGGCGGTGCTGGCTCGAGGGGCCGAATGGCCTACTCCTGCACCTATTGTCTATTGTCTATCTCCAAACTAAACTAAGCTGTTTTTATTTTCCACAGTTTTAATTTACTTCTCAGTGGGTTTTTTAGTTGTAACTTTGGGAATATGTCAGGGAATATCTCACCCTGAATAGCTGCAAATGTTGTCATTCAAGATTATTGACGGTGAAATAATATTTTCCGTGTCCGTTCCATGGGCATAACTTTGGCAGCAGGTCATGAAAATACTTAGCAGGTCCTCTTTGTTGAATGCATGAGGTGGTTGCGATATTCTGGCTTTGTATTCACTCCAGATGTCAGGAAATGAGAAAAATTAATTCATTTTCCAATATTTGTTGACAAATTCATGGCTGGCGCTAAATCCAGTGATAGCAACAGTGGAAAAAAGGTAAACAGGGAAATGGCTTATCTTAGCAAAGGAACGGAATACAAATCAACGGATTTCACCGACAAAAGGTACAGAAGTGTGAAAACCCACACCACCAGATTCAGGATCAATTTCTTCCCAGCTGCTATCAGGCAACTGAACCATCCGACCACAACCAGAGAGCAGTGCTGAACTACTATCGGGCTACTGTATCTACTGAATGATCGGACTTTACTGGCTTTACCTTGCACAAAACTTTATTCGATTGTAATCATGTGTGGTCTATCCACTGGCTGGTTAGCACGTGACAAAAGCTTTCCACTGAACCTTAGTAGGCAATATAGACAATAAACTATAGACACTAGGTGCAGGAGTAGGCCATTCGGCCCTTCGAGCCAGCACTGCCATTCATTGTGATCATGGCTGATCATCCCCAATCAGTACCCCGTTCCTGCCTTCTCCCCATATTCCTTTGCTATAGAAACATAGAAACATAGAAATTAGGTGCAGGAGCAGGCCATTCGGCCCTTCGAGCCTGCACCGCCATTCAATGTGATCATGGCTGATCATCCAACTCAGTATCCTGTACCTGCCTTCTCTCCATACCCCTGATCCCTTCAGCCACAAGGGCCACATCCAACTCCCTCTTAAATATGGCCAACGAACTGGCCTCAACTACCTTCTGTGGCAGAGAATTCCACAGATTCACCACTCTGTGTGAAAAACGATTTTCTCATCTCGGTCCTAAAAGACTTCTCCCTTATCCTTAAACTGTGACCCCTTGTCCTGGACTTCCCCAACATCGGAACAATCTTCCTGCATCAAGCCTGTCCAACCCCTTAAGAATTTTGTAAGTCTCTATGAGATCACCCCTCAATCTTCTAAATTCCAGCGAGTACAAGCCAAGTCTATCCAGTCTTTCTTCATATGGAAGTCGTGCCATCCCAGGAATCAGTCTGGTGAACCTTCTCTGTACTCCCTCTATGGCAAGAATGTCTTTCCTCAGATTAGGAGACCAAAACTGTACGCAATACCCCAGGTGTGGCCTCACCAAGACCCTGTACAACTGCAGTAGAACCTCCCTGCTCTTGTATCTTTAAGAGCCCTATCTAACTCTCTCTTGAAAGCATCCAGTGAATCGGCCTCCACTGCCTTCTGAGGCAGAGAATTCCACAGATTTACAACTCTCTGGGTGAAAAAAGCCAAAGAAACTCTCTTCGGCTCATCGAGTCTACTCTGCCATTCAATAATGGCTGATCTATCTCTCCTTCCTAACCCCATTCTCCTGCCTTCTCCCCATAACCTTTGACACCCTTACTAATCAAGAATCTATCAATCTCCGCCTTTAAAATATTAACTGATGGCCTCCACAGCTTTCTGTGGCAATAACTTCCACAGATTCACCACCCTCTGATTAAAGAAATGTTTCCTCATCTCCTTCCTAAAAGAGCGTCCTTTAATTCTGAGGCTGTGACCTTTAGTTTAGTTTAGAGATACAGCTCGGAAACAGGCCCTTCGGCCCACCGGGTCCGCGCCGACCAGCGATCCCCGCACATTAACACTATCCTATACCCACTAGGGACAATTTTTACATTTACCAAGCCAATTAACCTACAATCCTGTATGTCTTTGGAGTGTGGGAGGAAACCGAAGAACTCAGCGAAAACCCACGCTGGTCACGGGGAGAATGTACAAACTCCGTACAGACAAGCACCCGTACAGACGTCACCTCTAGTCCTAGACTCTAGTGGAGACATCCTCTCCACATCCACTCTATCCAAGCATTTCATTCCCTTCACTATTCTGAATGAGCATGGAATGATAGGGAGTATGGAAACGGGCTCTTGGGCACACTGACCGAAGATCACCCAGACACTAGTTCAACGCTAGATCATCTAACACACCAGGGACACTTAACAGAAGCCAATGAACCTGGAAACCTGCACGCCTTCGGAATGTGGGACGAAATCGGAGCACCCGGAGAAAATGTACGCTGTCACGGAGAGAATGTACATACTCCGTACAGACATAACCCGCAGTCGGGATCGCTACTCTAGCTCACGACTATAACCCCTTCTACAAGTCAGGCAGCTTCTCCAGAGAACATGGATCAGTGATGCTTCTCCAGTCTGACCCCAAACGTCACTGATCCATATTCTTCAGAGATGCTGCCTGACCTGCTGAGTTACCCCAGCACTATATGTCCTCGTTTGTATCCCTATTTTGCCATACCACATTATCTCTTATTTGGCTTTGTCCTGCCCCTGCCCTCTTCCCCCTCCCCCCTACCACCAGTTCCTTCACCTATCCATGTACTCCACAGATGCTGCCTCACCCGCGGAGTTACTCCAACACTTTGTGTCCCTTTTGGTAAACCAGCACCTACAGTTCCTTGTTTCTGCATGCTCAATGTTTCTACAGTGAATCTGTGGAATTCTCTGCCCCAGAAGGCAGTGGAGGCCATTTCAGCGAATGTTTTCAAGAGAGAGTTGGATATAGCTCTTCGGGATAACGGAATCAAGGGATACTGGGGGGGGGGAAAGCAGGAACGGGGGTTTAGATGATCAGCCACGATCACATTGAATGGCGATGCTGGCTAGAAGGGCCGAATGGCCTACGCCTGCACCTTTTTTCTATGTTTCTATGTTGTCTCATGATGTTGGGGTTTACCGACTGAAAACGCCTACAAGGTCCACCCACCTGCATACTTTATTTTTTTGTTAAATATTTTTATTAGACGTACGTGCATATTAATAGAATATACTTCTCACATACATTCGTAATATTATTAATATTAACAATTATGTCTTATTTGTATTTCAATACATTTTTTTTTATTGCAGATAGGAAAAGATAGAGAAAAATAAAGTAAAAGAAGAAAATCAAAAAAAAAGAAATGAGTGGAGTGTTAAACAGGTTATCCATCATTGGAGATATATCCATGGTTTGTTTTACGTGATTCTTCATCTATTCCTTTATTCAGGCTTCAGTCAGGCTCTCGCACCGAGCCATTTTGACCCTTTAAATATTCAATAAATGGAGACCATAATCCCTCTGAAAAGATCCAACTTGTCCAGTAGGACAAGCCTTAATCTTTCCAGATGAAGTGTCTCCGACATTCCTGTAATCCACATTTTGGTTGTGGGGGATGTAGGACCTTTACAGAATTTCAATATTAATTTTTTCCCAATTATTAAACTGTAATCAATAAAAATTCTTTGATTCATTGTTATTAATTGATCTGTTTCTAATATTCCCAATATTATTAATTTTGAGTCAGGGATCAGATTCATATTAACAACATTCGAAATTATCTTAAATATTTCTGTCCAAAATTTTGTCATTTGTATACAATTTGTAAATGAATGCGTTAAGTTAGCTTCTAAGTGCTGACATTTATCACATATGGCAGATACATTTGAAAAAATACTATGTAATTTGGATTTTGAATAATGTAATCTATGTAATATTTTAAATTGTATAAGAGAGTGTCTAGCATTTAATGAACAATGGTGTATATGTTGTAAACTTTCATCCCTAGTCTGATTAATTGACCTAATTCATTTTCCCATGATTGTCTATATATTTCTGTCATTGGGACATCGTTTTCCAATAAAATGTTATAAATATATGATATCAATTTTTCTGTGTTCGGGTGTTTATTTAGACATTCATCTAAAATTTCTGTCTTTCTATTTCTGATTTCTTGTGTGTGTGCTTTTACATAGTCTCTAATTTGTAAATATTTAAAGTAATCTTTTAAATGTTATCCATAAATTTGTTATAATTCTTGAAATGACATGAAGGAGTTTTCCCTATAGAGATTGCCCATCTTATTAATTCCATAGTTTTTCCATTGTTAAAAACCTTTGTCCATGATTGAAGGTTTAAATGTAAATTTATTTACAATGGTTAGGGCTAGTGGTATACATTTCAATTTTAATGTTTTCTTTATTTGTTTCCAGATACGTATCCCACTTTCTATTATAGGATTTTCACTATAGGTTTTCTTACCTAGTTTAATATTAGCGAATAAAATCAAGCTAAGGCGAACAATCTTCTTTTTCCATTTTTAACCAGATTGGTTGTTTATCTGTCTCTACTAACCAAAAATTCATATTTTTAATATTAACTGCCCAGTAATAAAACATAAAGTTTGGCAGTGCTAGACCTCCATTTATTTTTGATTTACATAAATGTTTTTTATTTATTCTATGGCTCTTATAATCCCAGATAAAGTTGGTGACTATAGAATCAACCTTCTTAAAGAATTTTTTAGGAAGATATATCGGAATCAATTGGAAGAGATATAGTAATTGCGGGAGAAAAATCATTTTTATTGCATTAATTCTACCTAGCATTGAAATAGGTAATGTTTTCCAATATAAAATATTCTTATTTAATTTATTCAATAAAAGTGGAAAATTGGATTTAAATAAAGAATCAAATCTTTTTGTTTCATAAATTCCAATATATTTGACTTTTTCGTTTGCTAGCTTAAAAGGAAATTGTTGTAGTATATGTAAGTTATTTACCATTATTGGCATGTTCACTTTTATTCCAATTAATACTATATCCTGAAAATAATCCAAATTCAGTTATTAATTTTAGTAAATTTGGGATACTAATTTCCGGCTTTGTAATATAAAGTAATACATCATCCGCATATAAGGAGATTTTATTTTCAGTATCTCTGGTGTCATATATTTCAGGATGTAATCTCACACATTAAGCTAATGGTTCTATTGCAAGTGCAAACAATAGCGGGGATAAAGGACAACCTTGTCTGCAGCCTCGGAATAAATTTGGAAAGATTTATCGTTCCTCAGTGTACATGCTGGTCACCAGTATTGCCATGCAACATGCTACTGTCCCCATGTGGCTTTTGTGTAACAACAGATGGAAGATGCTCAACTAAGCGATCACTCAGCGACAGCTAAACTAAGTGATCACAGAGACAGCTAAACTACAGATGGTTCTCTGCACTGGTACCTCTCCCTGTCTGGAGAGAGACAGATTTTGTTTTGGAAAGAGTATTTCCTAATTCATCTATTTCCTCACCTAATGTCCCCTTTAGGTGAAAGAGCTGTCGAGAGAATCAGCAGAAACCGGCTACGCTGGATGTGCACAGATTCTTCTGTGTTAACAGCATCAAGCTGACATCCCTGTGTCAGGTGGTGGGCGGGTGGAGGCGGATGTGGAGGAGGAGGAGGAGAAGAAAAGCGCGTATGAAATGTAAACGTCCGGCACAAAATGCTGGAGTAACTCAGCAGGACAGGCGGCGCCTCCGGAGAGAAGGAACGGGTGACGTTTCGGGGCGAGACCCTTCTTCAGTCTGGAGGAGACCTCCTCAGAGATCTTGGTGGATGTTTGTGTTAAATCTTATTGTGAGTACTCTCCACACAAATCTTATTGTGTATTGTGTGTTCTTTTTAAGTGTATCGCTGCTGGCAAATTCATTTCACTGCACCTTCGGATGTATGTGACGAATAAAATTGACTTTGAGTTCGACACTCCAAAGATGTACAGGTTTGTCAGCTAAGTAAATTGTCCCTAATGTGTGTAGGGAAGTGTTAGTGTGCGGGGCTCGCTGGTCGGTGCAGACTTGTTGGGCCAAAGGGCCTGTTTCCACGCTGTATCTCTAAACAAAGAACTAATGGGCCTGTCCCACTTAAGCCACTTTTTTGGTGACTGCCGGCACCCGTCTTGTCGTTGCAGGTTGCCGAAAATGTTCAACATGTTGAAAATCCAGCGGCGACCAGAAAAACGCTACGGCTCTTTGGGCGACTGAGGAGAAACTATTCACGACCATACAGGCGACCCCCTGGCGACATGTCGCGGGGTGAGGCCTGTCTGGTCGTGAGCAGTCGCCCAAAGGGACGTACCTTGTTCTGGTCGCCGCTTGATTTTCAACATGTTGAAAATATTCGGCGACCTGCTGCGACTATGACGACACTAACCTGAAATAGCTTCAGTATGACTTTCTTTTCCATTCCTCCATGTTGCATTAATCTGAACAGGGTCCACAGATATACACTTGTTATTAACTGAATAAATATGATTAGTTTCATCACAGTATCTTCTGCATGAGCGAGGCTTACAGTGTCAATTTACAATATCAGTTTAGTTTATTGTCACGTGTACCGAGGTACCGTGAAAAACCTTTGTTGCGTGCTATCCAGTCAGCGGGAAGACAATACATGATTACAATCGAGCCGTCCACAGCGTGCAGATACATGACAAGGGATTAAGGTTATGTGCAAAGTAAAGCCAGCAAAGTCCGATCAAAGATAGTCCGGGGGTCACCAAAGAGGCGGACAGTAGTTCAGCACTGTGAGGGAAGGAACTGCAGATGCTGGTTTACACCGAAGATAGACATAAAAAGCTGGAGTAACTCAGCGGGACAGGCAGCATCTCTGGAGAGGGGGGGGGGGGGGGGGGGGGTGGACGTTTCGCGGCCGAGACCCTTCTTCAGACGGAGACGAGACCTTTCTTCTATCAGAGTTCAGCATCGGTCTCTGGTTGTGGTAGGATGATTCGGTTTGTCTGATAACAGCTGGGAAGTCATTGATAATTCACAGCTCCAACTCATGATTTATAGTGAGGGTCTGGGTGTGCATAAAGGTTAATTTCATAGCACGGTGTTCCACTAATTTACATGAGGATTCTCTCACCATAATTATTTTATCCCTCAGGTATATTGTTAGTCACAGAATACTAAGATCACCAATTGGGGATGACAGTGTCCGCAGTCAGTATGCTGATATTACAGCTCAGTGAATTATTTTAACCAGCATTTAATTGCTTCTACTTAAACAATACATAGGTCACAATGTCTGCGTCAAAGCTTTCCATTAATATTATAGCAGAGAACAATGTCACTTTAGTTTAGTTTTGCGATACATTGCGGAAACAGGCCTTCCCACCGACCAGCGATCCCCCGCACATTAACACTATCCTACACACACTAGGGACAATTTACATTCCTTCTTTGGCCCCCTTCGGTCATGGCTGACCATGGGTGTCTTCAGGGTGCTATTCCCTATATGGAGACTGTGTGCGTGACTTTGTTTAACGTGGGGAGACTGGTGCACAGACAGCCGCCCCACGGTCCTTGGCTGATCGGGGACAGAATGTTATTAACAACCTTCCCCCCATTGATGTTTGCAAATACACAGGACTAGATGTTAAAATCCAAGGTGCTAAATATCATTTTACTCCCGGTGGAGATGGGAGCCTTCTGCACTCACCTATGCTCCTCCGATGTTGAGAAAGGCTAGGCAGACCCGTCATTGGGGTTATCAAGTGGGCACCTACTTTCATCAACGTTTCGCTGATTGAACCCACGACGTCTCCAGTAGGCTCAGCGATGCATTCTGGCGTCCCAGAACCACCCCCCTCTGCATCTGTCTAGTCGGTTATTTTGGAGACCATATAACCATATAACAATTACAGCACGGAAACAGGCCCTCTCGGCCCTTCCAGTCCGTGCCGACCATTTGTTTTCCCCTAGTCCCATCTACCTGCACTCAGACCATACCCCTCCATTCCCTTCACGTCCATATACCTATCCACTTTACTCTTAAATGTTAAAATTGATCCTGCCTCCACCACTTCTGCTGGAAGCTGATTCCACACAGCCACCACCCTCTGAGTAAAGAAGTTCCCCCTCACGTTACCCCGAAACCTCTGTCCCTTAATTCTCATGTCATGCCCTCTTGTTTGAATCTTCCCTACCCTCAATCGGGAAAAACGTATCCACGTCAACTCTGTCTATCCCTTTCATCATTTTAAAGACCTCAATCAAGTCCCCCCTTAACCTTCTGCTCTCCAAAGAATAAAGACCTAACTTGTTCAACCTTTCTCTGTAACATAGTTGCTGGAACCCTGGCAACATTCTAGTAAAATGGGGTCAAATGGGGTCTTTCCTCCTTCAGCCAGAGCCACTGGGTACTCCGCTCTGCTACCCGTGATGTTTCTTTATGGCCTGGCGTAGGGCTTGTCCGCTGATCCCCAGGTCCTTCATCAGTATTAAAGTAGATGTTGCCACGAATCCTCGACATCCAACTTCTACCGGGCAGATCTTAGCTCTCCAGCCCCGCTGTTCTGCCTCTGCTGCAAGCTCTGTATATCGCAGTTTCTTTCTTGCGAAGGCTTCCTGCACAGCATCCTCCCAAGGGACTGTGAGCTCCACAAAGTACACCATGCGCTGAGAGTTCGACCAGAGCACAAGATCAGGCGATGGTGATAGCTATCTCTGATGGAACTGTACACTGCAAGGGCCAGGAAGCGAGCGGGCAAGATCATCTCTGACCTCTCTCACCCCGGCCACAAACTCTTTGAATCACTTTCCTCTGGAAGGCGACTCCGAACTTCGGGCCAGCACCGCCATTCAATGTGATCATGGCTGATCATCCCCAATCAGTACCCCCGTTCCTGCCTTCTCCCCATATCCCCTGACTCCGCTATCTTTAAGAGCCCTATCTAGCTCTCTCTGAAAGTATCCAGAGAACCGGCCTCCACCGCCCTCTGAGGCAGAGAATTCCACAAGACTCACAACTCTCTGTGAGAAAAAGTGTTTCCTCGTCTCCGTTCAAAATGGCTTACCCCTTATTCTTAAACTGTGGGCCCTGGTTCTGGACTCCCCCAACATCGGGAACATGCTTCCTGCCTCTAGCGTGTCCAAACCCTTAATAATCTTATAATGAAGGTCAAACTCTTTTCATTCAAGCAGTCAAGCAATCAATTTGCTAAGAGCAGGTGGAGAGCAAGTAAGCTTCCTACCAGAAAGCCCATCCATATAGCCTGCTCTGGGTACTTGACAGCAATCAGGAAGCAGAATTGTGTCCATGTCGCTGTAATGGAATCAGCACTTGAAACACTCCTTGACCTTCAAGGAATCCGAATTAGATGAACCCGAAGACTATTAGGTTCCCTGGAGCTCTGATTGACCGCCTGTTGCAACTGTCGTAGTTTAACACAAAAACACTTGGGTCTTCATGTTCATATTGATTGTGATTGGAGGAGAGTTAGGCCATTCGGCCCATCAAGTCTACTCCGCCATTCAATCATGGCTGATCTACCTCTCCCTCTCGCCCGCATTCTCCTGCCTTCTCCCCATAACATGAGAATTAAGGGACAGAGGTTTTGGGGTAACGTGAGGGGGAACTTCTTTACTCAGAGGGTGGTGGCTGTGTGGAATGAGCTTCCAGCAGAAGTGGTGGAGGCAGGATCGATTTTAACATTTAAGAGTAAAGTGGATAGGTATATGGACGTGAAGGGAATGGAGGGGTATGGTCTGAGTGCAGGTAGATGGGACTGGGGGAAAACAAATGGTCGGCACGGACTGGAAGGGCCGAGAGGGCCTGTTTCCGTGCTGTAATTGTTATATGGTGTTATATGGTTATAACCTCAGACACCCGTACTAATCGAGAATCGATCAATCTCCGCCTTAGAAATACCCGTTGGCCTCCACAGCCGCCTGTGGCAATGAATTCCACAGATTCACCACACTTAAGCTTAAGCTTGAAGAAGCTACACCTTGTCATTCACAGATTAGAGTTTATCAACTGAGAAGGAAATCCACGATTGGAGCAGACAGGAAGAGTGAAATGGCTCTAACAATACACACACATTTAAAAACAAAGATTTTTTTCATCACACCCACATTTATGTTCATAGGTCCTAGGGGCAGGATTAGGCCATTCAGCCCACTGAGTCAACTCTGCCATTCAATCATGGCTGATCCATCTCTCCCTCTCAACCCCATTCTCCTGCCTTCTCCCCGTAACCCCTGACATCCGTACAGATCAAGAATCTGACAATCTCCACCTTAAAAATGCCCAATAACTCGGCCTCCACAGCTGTTTGTGGCAATGAATTCCACAGATTCACCACCCTCTGACTAAAGAAATCCCCCCCCCCCCCCCCCCCCCTCATCTCCCTTCTAAAAGATTGTCCTTTAATTCTGAGGCTGTGACCTTTAGTTTAGTTTAGAGACGGCGCGGAAAAAGGCCCCTTCGGCCACCGGGTCCGCGCCGACCAGCGATCCCCGCACATTAACACTATCCTATACCCACAAGGGACAATTTTTACATTTACCGAGCCAAGTAACCTACAAACCTGTACGTCTTTGGAGTGTGTGAGGAAAACGAAGAACTCGGAGAAAACCCACGCAGGTCACTGGGAGAACGTACAAACTCCGTACAGATAGATAGCATCCGTACAGACAGAACCTTTAGTCCTAGACTCTCCCACTAGTGGAGACATCCTCCCCTCATCCATGCCTTTCACTATTCGGTAAGTTTCAAACGAGACCACCCCCCTCCTCTCCCCCCCCCCCCCACCCCCCCCCCTCCCTCCCCTCTCTAAACTTCCAGCGCGTTTAAACGAAATGATGTGACATGGAACTGATGGAATTCACTTACATGTGGAGTCCAGAGAGGAACATCTTGTATTATTCTCATCCCATTAGGAAAACAAATCAGTTTTCTCCCCATTTTCACAGCAAGCTTTTTTTGATTTCCCCCCCCCCCCCCCCTCTCTTTCTTACTTGGCTGAAATTGGAAGGAATATGAGTGATTTAAGAGATCTTTAAAATATTGTTCAGGGCACTGGACAAAAATACAATACTGCAAATAACCTAATAAAACATAACAGGCTCCATGAGAAAAGACAGAAGGTTGTTCAATATGTGTAATGCTTCTGTCTGAGTTATTAGTATGGTCTGATCAATACCATTTCTTTCATGGTAAAGAGGGTAGTTGACAGCAGTTATCACCAAAGATTGGGGTCGGGGGTGGGGAGAGGGGATGGGGGGTGGGGGGGGGGGGGGGAGAGAGGGGAGGGGGGAGTAAACCATCTGCTGGGAAAATAGATTTTTCCCAGCAGAGATATTTTGCTGCATTTGTTTAAGCATCAATTCAATTCACAGATTTTCTTCTCTAGTGGGCTTGTCCAACTTATGCGACTTTTTAGGTGACTACAGGCTCGCTGGTGGTTGCCGGGGAGTCGCCTTCATGGAGTTCCCGCATCTTGGGAACTAGTCGCGGCCTCATTACGGTCGCCGCGAATGTTTAAACGTGTTGAAAACTCAGCGGCGATTAGAATGAAGCCACCATGGAGAGTAGCGAGAATTCATGAGCCGTAGGTGGGTCGCCAGGAGGTCCTAGTGGGTCGCCAGGAGGTCGAAGGTTCTCGGAGGTTCTAGTAGGTTGTAGCCGGTGCTGACCGGTGAATTTAATTGGCTCTTTGGGGAAAAAAAATGTAAGCAGTAGTTTTCAGAACCAAGGATAACCGACCGGTAATGTTAAATGTCCGCCGAGCTTCACAGCCGTGTATCTCTGGCTTTTGAAAAGTTGTCTCCACTCTTTCTCTCCCCTTCTAACTGAATGGTGGCCGATTAGGAAAAGGGGAGATGCAACGAGACCTGGGTGTCATGGTACACCAGTCATTGAAAGTAGGCATGCAGGTGCAGCAGGCAGTGAAGAAAGCGAATGGTATGTTGGCATTCATAGCAAAAGGATTTGAGTATAGGATCAAGGAGGTTCTACTGCAGTTGTACAGGGTTTTGGTGAGGCCACACCTGGAGTATTGCGCACAGTTTTGCTCTCCAAATCTGAGGAAAGACATTCTTGACATAGAGGGGGTACAGAGAAGGTTCACCAGACTGATTACTGGGATGGCAGGACTTCCATATGAAGAAAGACTGGATAGACTTGGCTTGTACTCGCTAGAATTTAGAAGATTGAGGGGGGATCTTATAGAAACTTACAAAATTCTTAAGGGGTTGGACAGGCTAGATGCAGGAAGATTGTTCCCGATGTTGGGGAAGTCCAGGACAAGGTTTAAGGATAAGGGGGAAATCTTTTAGGACCGAGATGAGAAAAATCATTTTTCACACAGAGAGTGGTGAATCTGTGGAATTCTCTGCCACAGAAGGTAGTTGAGGCCAGTTCATTGGCTATATTTAAGAGGGAGTTAGATGTGGCCCTTGTGGCTAAAGGGATCAGGGGGTATGGAGAGAAGGCAGGTACAGGATACTGAGTTGGATGATCAGCCACGATCATATTGAATGGCGGTGCAGGCTCGAGGGCCTAATGGCCTGCTCCTGCACCTATTTTCTATGTTTCTATGTTTCTCTCCCCCCCTCCCCCCCTCACCCTCCCCTCTTTTAAAGGACTTACATGACCCTTCCCGTACACTGAGCTTTCACCGTCTTAATTACAGCGCCAACCTTTCTGTTCATTGCAGTGTGTGTCTCTATTACATTGGCTTTGCACTGTGTGAATTGCACTCAGGCAGCGCTCTCCCCGTTTGCCCTGTCCCCCACCTGTGATGTGTGTGTGGGGGACAGGGCAAACGGTCCTGTGTGTGTGTGTGTGTGTGTGTGTGTGTGTGTGTGTGTGTGTGTGTGTGTGTGTGTGTGTGTGTGTGTGTGTGTGTGTGTGTGTGTGTGTGTGTGTGTGTGTGTGTGTGTGTGTTCCACTTTGACAATCACCGGCAGTTGCCTGAAAAATCGCTTAAGTGGGACAGGCCGATTATTCTTCTGTTATCAGGCAACTGGATCATCTTACCACAGCCAGAGAGCAGTGCTGGACTACTATCTACCTCTCTGGTGACCCTCAAGATTATCCTTGATCGGACTTCACTGGCTTTACCTTGCGCGAAACATTATTCCCAGAATTTGTATCTATATGTTTCATGTATTTTGTGTTATTTTCCCTCCTGGGATAATTACAGTTCCGTTGCATCGTATTGTGTCGTACTCTGTAAATGGATCGATTGTAATCATGTGTTGTCCTTTTGCGGACTGGATGGCACGCAACAAAAAGCTTCTCACTGTCCCCCGGTACACGTGACAATAGACTAAACTTAGCTCAAACTGAAGTGAACTAGTGTGATGGTGCCAGGGAAGAAACTGTTCCTAAATCTGGTGGTCCCTGGCAATAAACTAAACGGAACTAATTGTGCTTAAGGAATATCTATTATCGATAAGATCAGTGATGCTGATCACATCAGTGGGGTCAAGGAAAGGGCGTTCATGTCGCGGGCCCTGTTTCCACCAATCTTTCCACCAGCACACACACGAAGCGACAGGACAGACACAATTGTATGCAGACGCCGAGAAGCGTGTTCAGCTCTGGCTGAACAACTTCTAACCTTGTGTGTGGACTCGATAAGAAGAAGAAGAATAATCACATCAGTTCTTAAATGAAATGATGTCCCCGCTGACTGGAAGATGATTAGTGGCACACAAATTGTGCATAGTATTTCTCGGACAAATCCACTTTTACTTTTGAAGTGAGATTAAGTATAGGACCAGCAGCTGCAGCACGCTGCACCATACAGATAAAGCCAAGGGTCCCACTCGTTTGTGTGAGAGGCAACGACTAGATGGGAGAGTCTAGGACCGGAGGCCACAGCCTCAGAATTAAAGGACGTTCCTTTGGGAAGGAGATGAGGAGGAGTTTCTTTCGTCAGAGGGTGGCGATTCTGTGAAATTCATTGCCACGGAAGGCGGTGGAGGCCAGGTCAATGGATATTTTTAAAGGGCCCGTCCTACTTGGCGATTTTTCTCGGCGTCATACCAGTGTCGCCAAAAGATTTTTGAAAACAAATCCATTTCAAATGAACATTTTTCAAAATCCAGCGGCGACAAAACAAATGTCGCGACACTTGAAAAAACGCCGCGCGTCAATACGCCGTCACGCCGCGAATTTTTCAGTGACCTGATACGTCAGTCAATGATGCCGGCAGTGGCCAAAGAAAATCGCCAAGTGGGACAGGCCCTCAAGGCAGAGATCGATTCTTAATTAGTACGGGTGTCAGGGTTTATGGGGAGAAGGCAGGGGATGTGGAAGGGGCAAGAAAGAGAAGGGAAGTAAAATACAAATGGGAGTGGAGTGTGGGGTAGAAGGGGAAAGAATGAAGGAGTGGGAAACTTAGAAATAAGGCGTTGTATCAAGAGATACTGCTTATCAATAAGGAGCGATTTACTAAAGAGTTCATGTTCATAAATGAGAGGAATTAGGCCATTCGGCCCATCAAGTCTACTCCGCCATTCCACCATGGCTGACCTATCTCTCCCCCTCAACCGCATTCTCCTGCCTTCTCCCCATAGCCCCTGACACCCATACTGATCAATAATCTATCTATCTCTACCTTACAAATATCCATTGACTTGGCCTCTACAGAAGGCCCTACAATCAGTCTGAAGAAGGGTCTCGACCTGAAAAGTCACCCATCCATGTTCTCCAAAGATGCTTCCCTTGTCAATTCGTCTCCTATCACCTATCAGCCATGATCACATTGAATGGCGGTGCTGGCTCGAAGGGTCAAATGGCCTACTCCTGCACCTACTGTCTATTGTCCCTTCCTACCCAAACCATCACCTCCCCGGGTACATTCCCCTGCAACCGAAGGAAATGCTACACTTGTTACTTTACCTCCCCCCTCGACCCCATCCAAGGAACCAAGCAGTCTTTCCAGGTGAGGCAGAGGTTCACCTGCACCTCCTCCAACCTCATCTATTGCATCCGCTGTTCCAGGTGCCAACTTCTCTACATCGCTTCGCCCAACACCTCTGCTCGGTTCGCAATAACCAACCTGACCTCCCGGTGGCTCAGCACTTCAACTCCCCCTCCCATTCCCAATCCGACCTTTCTGTCCTAGGCCTCCTCCATGGCCAGCGCAAATTGGAGGAGCAGCGCCTCATATTTCGCTTGGGTAGTTTACACCCCAGCGGTATGAACATTGACTTCTCCAATTTCAGGTAGTCCTTGCTTTCTCCCTCCTTCCCCTCTCCCTTCCCAGCTCTCCCACAAAGCCCACTGCCTCCGCCTCTTCCTTCCTTTTCTCCGCTCCCGACATCAGTCCGAAGAAGGGTCTCGACCCGAAACGTCGCCTGTACCTTCTCTCCAGAGACGCTGCCTCACCCGCTGAGTTTCTCCAGCATTTTTTGTCTACCTTCGATTTTTTCCAGCATCAGCAGTTCTTTCCTAAACATCCCGGCCTGCTGAGTTTTTTCAGTCTGTCCTGTTGTACATTAACCAGCATCTGCAGTTCTTTCTTTCTCTATCAAGAGAAGCCATAGATTTCAATTGTTTTTTTCTCATGAGAACTGGGCAGACCCGGTCGCCGTTATTGAATAATGTAAAGACTCTAATCCTCCTACCACACTCCATTAGTACTCTGAAACTATAAGATGTTTAAATTTAGAAAAAATTAGCAGTGACATCAAAGTGTCAAACGAGTCAAAAGAGTTTATTGTCATGTGTCCCTGACAGGACAATGAAATTATTTCTTTGCATAGCACAACAGAACATAGTAGGCATTGACTACAATTATACACGTAAATACACACATGAATGAATAAATTAATAATGTGCAAATAACAGATGGAGGGGTATTAATGTTCAGAGTTTTGTCCGAGCCAAGTTTAATAGCCTGCTGGCTGTAGGGAAGTAGCTATTCCTGAACCTGGTCGTTGCAGTCCTCGGGCTCCTGTACCTTCTACCCGAAGGTAGCGGGGAGATGAGTGTGTGGCCAGGGTGGTGTGGGTCCTTGATGATGCTGCCAGCCTTTTTGAGGCAGCGACTATGGTAGATCCCCTCGATGGATGGGAGGTCAGAGCCGATGATGGACTGGGCAGTGTTTACTACTTTTTGTAGTCTTTTCCTCAAGAGACATTGGTTAGATTTGATAGGACTTGGTGAAGATTTGCTCAATATTTTCACACGATATAAATCGTACTCTCTCCAACCGTTATAATAATTATTTTACCTTTATACGTTGGAACGGACTTGACGACAAACAAGGACCTAAATTGTTGAAATTCTTTGCAGCCCGGATTTTGTTTTGCTTATTTTAGTTTAGCGGGTTTTGTTTTTCGCTTTTTTCCATTTTTTTCCTTTTTTTTCTTTTTATCTTTTTATTTATATATCCAAGTTGTCGTTTAAACACTTTTAACTATATTTACATAGAGACCGGGAGGTCTATATTCATTGTGTATTTTGACACTGGGCTCATACTTAGGTTAGACTTGTTGTTAATGTAATCCTGATCCCCAAGTATCAATATTACTGTCATGTTTATCATTCTTTTTTTTTTTGCTTTTGAAAAAAATTAATACAAATATTTTAAAAGGAAGAATATTGTAATCCATTTCCCTTCCAAAACCTTGAAATAATAATCCTATTTAATCAATAATCAATCCACGAGGTGGAATAAAATAAAACGAATGAGCAAATCTGCGGGTACCAATGTTCAATCCATAGGCACTTGCCTTTGTACAACGAAAAGGATAAAGCCCACAATTTATTTCTGTTTTTTCTCTCAACTGTACTCTTTTTTTTTTTCTCAGCTTCATTTCCGCAGAGTGGTTGCCACAGCAAGCAGTTTCACCTCACAGCGTGACTGGCAAAGGCAGCCAGCAAACTGCAAACTCGTTACCCTTTTTTTTGCGGCAAGCATGACTCTGATAGCATCGCTGCAAAGGCTACCCCTAACTAGCACCTTCCATTCAGTTTGATTTGTTTTTCTCGATATCTGCGACGTGTCCACCGGGCTATCCGAATACAAAATAGATTTAGGAAGTAAAAGTGAAATTAAAAAAAAGAAATTTAAGAATAAGGGGTAAGCCATTTAGAACGGAGACGAGGAAACACTTTTTCTCACAGAGAGTGGTGAGTCTGTGGAATTCTCTGCCTCAGAGGGCGGTGGAGGCCGGTTCTCTGGAAGCTTTCAAGAGAGAGCTAGATGGGGCTCTTAAAAATAGCGGAGTCAGGGGATATGGGGAGAAGGCAGGAACGGGGTACTGATTGGGGATGATCAGCCATGATCACATTGAATGCCTGTGCTGGCTCGAAGGGCTGAATGGCCTACTCCTGCACCTATTGTCTATTACCTTCTCCCAACTAACAATGATCTATTCTATATTTTCCTTCAACTTACCAATTCCTTCCTTACCAATTAGGAAAAGAGGACAGATAATATAACTGCAAATGTTTAATCTTGAGTTTGCTCGATGGTATTATGTCACCCAGAATCTAAGAATCTTACTTTTCCCCGTACAAGACAAGACAAGAGACATTTATTGTCACAGGCACCAATTGGTACAGTGACATTTGGCGTCACCATACAGCCATACGAATAGAAAAAGAACACACGATAGACTTTAACACAAACATCCCCACACAGCGGAATCAAAGTTTCCCACTGTGAGGGAAGGCACCAAAGTTCAGTCATCCTCCTCTCTGATGTTCACCCGTGGTCGGGGCCTCCCGAGATCTCCGCAGTCGCCGCTACGGGCGGCCCGATGTTCAGGCCCTCTCGCCGGGATGATGGAACTCCGACGTCGGAACGGAAGAACGTACTCAGCGGCTTGGACCTCCGAATCGGCCACTTCCTACCGGAGGCCGCGGCTCCCGGAGATTCACGCTGGCGGCGCTCGGCAAAGGGATCCCAGGGCTCTGCGATGTTGAAGTCAGCGCCGCCCGCGGCTGGGAGCTCCGCAAACCACAGCTCCACGATGTTGAAGCAGCAGGCCCAACACTCCGAAGCTTCAATCGGCGATCCCAGGTAAGGCATCGACCCCAGGTACGTCAATGATTTGGAATTTTAGTTTGTTTAGAGATGCAGCGTGGAAACAGGCCCTTTGGCCCACCGGGTCTGCGGAGAGCTCGGGAGGCCCCGACCACGGGTGAACATCCTGTTTTGTTCTTTTTTTATTGCTGTATGGTGATCCCATATTTCACTGTACCAATTGGTGCAGGTGACAATAAATGTCTCTTGAAATTTGAATCTCTTGAATCTTACCAGTGTAGTAACATGCTTACTGCAATACTATAATCCTCTAGTTCCAAATTGTACACTCTAAGATCCTTCTACGAACAGAAAACTATAAGATACTGAAAACCAACACAGTAAAATCATTTGTACATCTTCCATCAACCGAGGATTAGTTCTAACTAAGTCTCTATATAGTTAATAACGGCATTCTGGAAAGCAGTTTTAACGTTTTCAAATGGGCAGTACAGGGCCGCAGCGGTAGAGTTGCTGCCTCACAGCACCAGAGACCCGGGTTCCATCCTGACCACGGGCGCTGTCTGTACGGAGTTTGTATGTTCTCCCCCCTTGACCTGCGTGGGTTTTTCTCCTAGTGCTCCAGTTTCCTCCCACATTCCAAAGACGTACAAAGGTTTGCAGGTTAATTGGCTTGGTGAATGTAAAAATTGCCCCTTGGGGGTGTAGGAGAGTGTTAATGTGTGGGGATCGCTGGTCGGCGCGGACCCGGTGGGCCGAAGGGCCTGTTTCCGTGCTGCATCTCTAAACTAAGCTAAAAAAAATTACAATCTACCAAAAAAAATGTGGTTGTCTTCTATCTACAAGTAATACTCATTTCATATACTCAATTCATAGCTGAGTACTGCGCACCCGTATGGAGTAGAAGCAGACACACTAGCCTGGTGGGCACGAGCCTGAACAGCACCTTGCGAACCATCACTGGGTGCCTTCAACCTACTCCAGTCGAGCAGCTCCCTACACTTGCAGGCATTCCGCCTGCAGGGATCCGAAGGCAAGCGGCAACTCTGGCACTATCTCGTCATGCTGTAGACCCCGATCACCTCCTCCATCAGGCTATCAGCAGAGAGCAGAGGCTCTCCCGAGTGAAGTCCCGTCACCCCTTTGCTCCACATGGAAAACAACTCCTAGCATCCACCCAGCCAACGGAGGCAAAAGCACACTGGACAGCCACCGAGTGGTCACAGGAGTGGAAGGCAACCTCATCTCCGTTACACAGCTACATGTCTTCACCTGATAAAAGCTGTCCAGGGTCTGACCTCCCCAGAGGAGCAGGGGTGAAGGTCAACAGTACTGGAGTTGGGCGTTTCAATGCCAGCGTGTGGAGATGGGGACTCCGCCAGAGTCCAGCCTGTGAATGTGGAGCAGAACAACCATGTCATCTCTGGGTGCCCGCTCTACCACCCACCAAATGGAGCTCAGGGCCTGGCAGACATTGACGCCAACAGAGACAACAACCTGGCTGCTCAACACCCGGCTTGAGATCTAACTATTCCGTTGGTTTATGTTTCATTCACAAGAAGAAGAATTCATATCTTCATAGAAAAATCATGCAAGCTACGCTTCCATTTTACTGTAAAAAGAAATATAATGAAAGATAGGTCAGACTGTCTATATTATCTGAAGGTCAGGACTTTTTTTTACCTCTTTTGAGTTGCCTTAAGGTTTGATCTACAGTGCATCACAGCCTCGGAATAAAAGGACGTACCTTTAGAAAGAAGATAAGGAGGAATTTCTTTGGTCAGAGGGTGGTGGAACTGTGAATCCTTTGTCACAGACGGCTGTGGAGGCCAAGTCAATGGATATTTTTAAAGTAGGAGATAGATAGATTCTTGATTAGTACGGGTGTCAGGGGTTACGGGGAGAAGGCAGGGGAATGGGGTTAGGAGGGAGAGATAGATCAGGCATGATCTATCTCTGAGTACAGGAGCAGGGAGGTTCTACTGCAGTTGTACAGGGTCTTGGTGAGACCACACCTGGAGTATTGCGTACAGTTTTGGTCTCCAAATCTGAGGAAGGACATTATTGCCATAGAGGGGGTGCAGAGAAGGTTCACCAGACTGATTCCTGGGATGTCAGGACTGTCTTATGAAGAAAGACTGGATAGACTCGGTTTATACTCTCTGGAATTTAGGAGATTGAGAGGGGATCTTATAGAAACTTACAAAATTCTTAAGGGGTTGGACAGGCTAGATGCAGGAAGATTGTTCCCGATGTTGGGGAAGTCCAGGACAAGGGGTCACAGCTTAAGGATAAGGGGGAAATCCTTTAAGACCGAGATGAGAAAGACTGTTTTCACACAGAGAGTGGTGAGTCTCTGGAACTCTCTGCCACAGAGGGTAGTTGAGGCCAGTTCATTGGCTATATTTAAGAGTGAGTTGGATGTGGCCCTTGTGGCTAAGGGGATCAGAGGGTATGGAGAGAAGGCAGGTACGGGATACTGAGTTGGATGATCAGCCATGATCATATTGAATGGCGGTGCAGGCTCGAAGGGCTGAATGGCCTACTCCTGCACCTAATTTCTATGTTTCTATGTTTCTATGATTGAATGGCGGAGTGGACTTGATGGGGCTGAATGGCCTCATTCTGCTCCTCGAACCAATGAACATCAACAGATTTGTAATGCCTCTATGAAAATTGAATTAATTACAGCTGATATTTACAGTCACTTGGACTGGACTGGAAATGTTAGATGACATTTCAGCCACACTTTCAGCTGATGGAAAAATAATGCTTGCACGCATAAAATTATGCCTTTAGCCAAGTTACATGGAATGTGACCTATTGCCATGACGGATGGATGAGGGGGATAAGGGGGTTGAGAATGCCAGAAGGATGAGTGGGAATCTCATTGAAACATATAAGATTGTTAAGGGCTTGGACACGCTAGAGGCAGGAAACATGTTCCCGAGGTGGGGGGGGGGGGGCAGTCCAGGACCAGGGGCCACAGTGTTAGAATAAGGGGTAAGCCATTTAGAACAGAAACGAGGAAACAATTTTTCTCACAGAGAGTGGTGAGTCTGTGGAATTCTCTGCCTCAGAGGGCGGTGGGGGCCGGTTCTCTGGATACTTTCAAGAGAGAGCTAGATAGGGCTCTTAAAAATAGCGGAGTCAGGGGATATGGGGAAAAGGCAGGAACGGGGCACCGATTGGGGATGATCAGCCATGATCACATTGAATGGCGGTGCTGGCTCGAAGGGCCAAATGGCCTACTCCTGCACCAATTGTCTATTTTCTATTGACGTCAAGGTTTAAGGCACATCGAGAAGCAGGATCTGTGATTCCAGAGAAGAGGAGAGTTCACACCTTGAGAATACGTTATTTATTGAACCACACACCGCATCATTATTTGACTGCGAATCACACTTACATTTAGCTAGAGATGGCTATACACCTTCCTCAGATCTGCTCTGCAGATACCTACTTAAGGTCGTGTCTGGCTTGCTGCAATTATCATGCTGTGCGACCTTTGTTGAAGGCAGTGTTGCCGTGCATAGATGGATTATATTTAGCTCAAAGTTATTTAAATTGCCTTCTCGGTGCTTGAGGGAGACACCAAAGTTCAGATTGAGATCAGGACATAAATGGTACGTACAGCTGCAAACCAGAATGGGCGGCGCGGTGGCGCAGCGGTAGAGTTGCAGCCGTACAGCGCCAGAGACTCGGGTTCAATCTCGACAACGGGCGCCGTCTGCACGGAGTTTGCACGTTGTCCCCGAAACCGCGTGGGTTTTCCTCCGGGTTCTCCGGTTTCTTCCCACACTCCAAAGACGTACAGGTTTGTAGGTTAATTGGCTTCTGTAAAAATTGTAAGTTGTCCCTATTTTGCCACGACCCGAAACGTCACATATTCCTTCGCTCCGTAGATGCTGACTCACCCGCTGAGTTTCTCCAGCTTTTTTTTGTCTACCTTCGATTCTTCCAGCATCTGCAGTTCCTTCTTAAACAACTAGTTTGTAGGATAGTGGACTCGGTGGGCCGTAGGGCCTGTTTCCACGCTGTATCATATATCACTAAACTAAACTAAAACTAACAAACTTCCCTAAATTTGGTACAAATGTTAATATTCATCCCCACAAATCAAGTATTTAACTTTTTGGATGAGATTCTACGCTGAATGAAATATTCCTGCAACTTCTTGTGGATATTATATGAGGGGTTCTCCATTTTTACTTGTGGAATCCTACCACAACTAGAGAGCAGTGCTGAGCTACTATCTACCTCTTTGGTAACCCTCGGACTATCCTTGATCGGACTTTGCTGGCTTTACCTTGCACTAAACGTTATTCCCTTATCATGTATCTGTACACTGTAAACAATAGACAATAGACAATAATATATTATTACCCATATCATCCATCTGAGGTATGCTTTTACGAAATTGTATTCCCTTCCTTTTTACTGCCAGCAGCGCTAACAGGGGAATATTTTCTTATATTCCCCTTTCTAGCGAACGCCTATGGACTTTACCTGTTTAAACAGCGGGGAATATAGTCTTATATTCCCCTGGTCTCACATCCGGGAACTTGGCAACGTGACGCTGCGTGACGGCAACGTGACGCTGCGTGACGGCAACGTGACGCTGCGTGACGGCAACGTGACGCTGCGTGCGAAATTTAAAATTTATCTTAAAAAAAAAAAATGGCAGCTGGTTGCGAGAAGTGGTTCGCGATTTAAAAGTTCGACCTTCACATTGTCACATAAATGAATTACATAAATTACATAAATGAAACATAAATGTTACATTCTTTTAGTACCCTTATTTACAATGTTGGAATGGTTTTAGTACCCTTATTTACAATGTTGGAATGCATATTGCAAAATGTATAGATACATTCATATCATATGAGATGTTCAGATTTTCCTGTAGATGTCTGATAATGGGTAATAATAACAATATTGACTGTCCTCTTTCGGGAGATACGACATATATTGCCCTCACTAGATCCATATTGCCCTCGTCTTCGACTCGGGCAATATGAATCTACTTCAGGCAATATATGTCGTATCCCCCTCAAGGCCAGTCAATATTCTATTAATATTGACTGGCCTTGAGGGAGACACCAGGAATATTGCCCAAACTGAAATCATATTGTCCGAGTCGGGCAATATGATTTCAGTGCGGGCAATATTCCTGGTGTCTCCCGAAAGAAGCCAGTCAACATTATAATTATTACCTATCCCCACGTAAATTAAAATAATTCCGTCGTCGTCAAGAGACGCGAATCTCGCACTGCTGGAGGCTGCCATGTTTGTTTAGATGCCGTGACCTGATTCTTCGCGGTGAACTTTGGCCGGGTTCGTGTCCCGGATGTACGCCGGATGTAATATTTCATCTTTATGATTGACCGCAGTTTTTCTACGTAAAGTCAATGGCGAAACCCGGAAGAAGAAAAATACCAAGTAATATTGCCCGCAGGAAACTGCGCGTTTTTTGACCAATCAAAATACCAACTAATATTGCCCAGTAAAACTCCCTTGTATAGGTAATAATAGACAATAGGTGCAGGAGTAGGCCATTCAGCCCTTTGAGCCAGCACCGCCATCCAATGTGATCATCCCCAATCAGTACCCCATCAGCTCGATTGTAATCATGTATTGTCTTTCCGCTGACTGGTTAGCACGCAACAAACGCTTTTCACTGTACCTCGGTACACGTGACAATAGACTAAACTGCAAACTGTATAACATCTCAGCTGTTCACCCCTGTAAACATTTGTATATGTCTCCTCTCCCTTGAATTGCTTTAAATTCGTTTTCTATTAGTGTGGGTTAGTTGAAGAGAAAGAAATGAAAATCTTTTCACTGCACCTTGGTACACGTGACAATAAACTAAACTCACTAAAAGTAGCAAAAGCCCTCATCGCACAGTTCCCGGGTCTCCCAAAAAGGATTTTTCCTTTGCTCAACCTCTGATCAATGGACATTTTTAAGGCAGAGGTGGATAGAATCTTGAGCAGGACTGGTGTCAGGGTTGGGGTTATAGGCAGAAGGCAGGAGAATGGGGTTAGGAGGAGAAGTTAGATCAGCCGTGATTGAATGGGTGAGCAGACTTGATGGGCCGAATGGCCTAATTCTGCTTCTGTCACATGTACTTATGAACTGACAAAATGAATGAGTGCAATGCACAACGAGTGCTGCATCCTAGCCTATAGTCACAATAGCAAGGCTATAATACGAAAATAAGCAATCGCAAGGCAGCAAATCTGTAACTCCATTCAGGGATGCCGAGACTTTTAGAAAGGTCACAGATTTCAAACGCTTGCAATTCTGAAATACTGCTTTGCTCTGGTTTTCCGTTTCAATTTCTGCACTTGAAGAAACATTAATAAAGACCAAACCCACGGTAAGATTTACTGAGCAAAAAAAAGCTTACTGCTCAGTATAATGACATTAGTATCACAGAATCTCAAAATGCTCACAGCATGGAAGACCATTGAACCTGTATCAATTCTTCGAACGATCAATTAAACTAATCCCACTCATTGCGATCTCTCTACACAGCCCTGACTATTCTTCTCACTCTGATAATTACCCAGTTCCCTTTGAAGCAAGAAATGAACCTGGAAATGCTATCACCTTTGGCATTGCAATCTAATCTATAACTGTTCCCTATACTGATTTTGTTCATTTGACAATTATCTTAAATGTTTTCTCCTAGTTCTGGACCTCTCCCATCAATGAGAACTCCTTCTCTCCATCTACTCCAATGACATAGATACATAGGAATATAGAGAATCGGTGCAGGCGGAGGCCATTCGGCCGTTCGAGCCAGCAACGTCATTCAGTGTGATCATGGCTGATCATCCCCAATCAGTACCCTGTTCCTGCCTTCACCCCATATCCCTTGATTCCGCTAGCCCTAAGAGTTCTATCTAACTCTCTTTTGAATGTGTCCAGTCCAGTGAATCAGCCCCCACTGCCTTCTGAGGCAGAGAATTCCACAAATTCACAACTCTCTGGCTGAAATTTCTTTTCCTCGTCTCTGTTCTAAATTGCCTACTCCTTATTCGTAAACTGTGGCCCCTGGTTCTGGACTCCCCCAACATCAGGAACATGCTTCCTGCATCTAACATGTCCAATCCCTTAATAATTTTATATGCTTTATGATCCCTTCTCATCCTTCTAAATTCCAGTGAATACAAGCCCAGTCTTTCCATTGTTTCAGCATATGACAGTCCCGCCATCCGGGGAATTAACCTGGTGAACCTACGCTGCACTCCCTCAATAGCAAGAATGACCTTCCTCAAATTAGGAGATCAAAACTGCACACAATACTCCAGGTGAGGTCTCACCAGGGCCCTATACAACTGCTACAAAACTCAAATCCTCTCGTTATGAAGGCCAACGTGCCATTAGCTTTCTACACTGCCTGCTGTACCTGCATGCTTAGTTTCAGTGACTGATGTACAAGGACACTAGGTCTCGGTGCACATAAATGATGCACTTTATGATTATAAATGCTTCTTTGAGATGTCTTCAGAACACAGGGGTGGCACGGTGGCGCAGCGGTAGAGTTGCTGCCTCACAGCACCAGAGATCAGGGTACGATCCTGACTACAGGCGCTGTCTGCACAGAGTTTGTGCGTTCTCTCCGTGACCTGCGCGGGTTTTCTCCGAGATCTTTGGTTTCCTCCCACACTCCAGAAGACGTAGAAGGTTGCAGGTTAATTGGCTTGGTGTAACTTGCCCCTAAAGTGTGTGCAGGGTAGTGTTAATGTGCCAGGATCGCTGGTTGGTGCGGACTCGGTGGGCCGAGGAGCCTGCCTCCACGTTGTATCTCTAAACTAAACCAAATCTCTGCTCCTTGAAGAACAATTCCTGAATCTCCAATACATCCACATCACTGGAGTGTGTTGATGGGAACTGCAGATGCCGGTTTTTCCCGAAGATAATAGCGACTAGTTTCTCCGTGGATTGTCACCTTGTCGTGGTGGAGGAGCTTGTGTGGGTCCTGAGATCCTGAGAGCGATGCCGTCTGGAGCCACGCTCCTGGTGGGGCCACCCATGGCGGTGAGGTCGAGGGGGAGGTCCCTGACAAAGAGCAATCCAACCAAGACCTCAACGGTGGAACAGGCGGAGGACGATGGCTGACCTTAGTGGAGCGTCACAACGGCTGGGAAGGCGGATGAAGGCTGCGGCAGAAAAGGGTCCCCGGTCGTCTTGGACTCCGTGCCACTGGATCCCGACCCAGATCTGTCAAGGACCGTGTGGTGGCTGTCTGTGCACCAGTCTCCCCACGTTAAACAAAGTCACGCACAGACGTCCTCCAACCCTGGAGACACCCATGGACAGCCATGACCGAAGGGGGGCCCTAAACTAATAGCAACTGTGAGATGAAGAAACTGAAGTTTAAAATAAAGCAACTGGGAGGTAAAATAAAGCCAATAAAGTTTTATCGTTTCATATCAGATCAGGTAAGGTTTAGACAGACTGAGCGGAGGTGTTCAGCGAAACGATCGGTGAGCCTGCGCCTGGTCTCGTCGATGTGTACGAGTCCACACCTGGAACAGCGGATACAGTAGATGAGGGTGGAGGAGGTGCAAGTGAACCTCTGCCTGACCCGAAAGGACTGTCGGGGTCCCTGGACGGAGTCGAGGGGGGAGGTACAGGGACAGGTGTGGCATCTCCTGCGGTTGCCGGGGAAGGTACCTGGGGAGGGGGCGGTTTGGGTGAGAAGGGACGAGTTGACCAGGGAGTTGCGGAGGGAACGGTCTCTGGGCGGAAAAGTTAGATGCTATCGCGAAAGATATTAAAACAGAGTACTGGAAAAAAATCAAAGCGATCTGACAAAGGCTTCATAAGTACAAAAGTGACAAGGGCCTGTCCCACTTTCACGACCTAATTCACCACCTTTTTTACCCGTGGACATTTTTCATCAGGCTAGAAAAACGCCCCGACCTACTTGATGCCACGAGTGCCTACGACTGGCATCACGGCCTGCTACGACCTACCTGACAACCTCCTACATCCTAGTGACGACCATACTGCGAGTATGAGTCAAGGGCAAACTCGACAGAGGTCGTGAATTAGGTCGTGAAAGTGGGACAGGCCCTTTAGGAGCAGAATTAGGCCATTCGGCCCATCAAGTTTCCACTGCCATTCAATCATGGCTGACCTAAGTTTGGTGAAAGGGAAATCATGTTTGACCTGTTCAGGTTTATAGTTGTCACTTGTCGAGTGAAAAGCTGTGTTTTGCCTGCCTGCCGTCCGGACAGATCAGAATTACCACCCATAAGTTATTCGGAAAAGTTCCATGCACTGCGGATGAAGGTAAACCAGAGAATACACTATCCCTTGATTCTCTGAGATGACAAGATGCCACATCTACGTAATATTGTCCGAAATAAAAGCTCTTAGTGCAGAGGATAATGGGCCTGTCCCACTTACGCCACTTTCTCGGCGACTGCCGCCACTCGTTGCAGGTCGCCGAAAATTTTCAACGTGTTGAAAATCCAACGGCGACGAGAAAGATGCGACCACTCTTTGGGCGACTGAGGAGACGACTCACGACATGAGGCGGGGTGACGCCTGTAAGGTCGTGAGTAGTCGCCCAAAGAGTCGTACCTTGTTCTGGGTTTTCAACATGTTGAACATTTTCGGCGACCTGGAACGACCTATGACGGGTGCCGGCAGTCGTCGAAAAAAGTCGTGTAAGTGGGACAGGCCCATAACTTACTGGCTTGGATGGGAGATTGGCTTGCCAACATGATTCAAAGTCACCATAAATACTGTTGGAACAGGCAACACAGCAGCTGTCGTACTGGTCGTTTTTACTCCAGGACATAGCTGCATCTCCAGCCAAGCTGAACAATTATAGTTAGAAAACTGGCAGCAACAGGCCAACGTGCGAAATTGCCCAGATATGCGCAGTCCACAAAAATTAGGGCGAACCCAATTTAGGTTAATTACTGCGTAATCGGGCTATCTTCAGCAGAGTGACGGGAAACCCATTCAACAGTGCCGTGGAGGGACACTTACCCGCCGATTCCCTTTGTCCCACAACTAATAGAGTGACCCCTCCCCAGTCCCCCCCCCCCCCCCCCCCCCCCCCCCCCGTCCTCGCCCACGCGCTGTACATGCAACTATGCAATTGCATCGCAATTGAGCATGCAACTGTGCAATTAATTCCGGCGCTGTTATGAGGGCACCATGAAATGCAATTACAAACATTCGCAGATTGAAAGTAATTCTGGCAGATGCAGATGGCAATGCATTACATGTTGGTCATTGCAGTGTCACCATTCTGCCATCAGCAAGAAGGCACGGGAGCCTGGAAACGGAAGCATCCTACAGCCTTCGGGCGATTAAACATCACAACCTCCAAATAACCTCTGAACTACATTGACCTGGCCGCATTGGTTTTGCATTTTTGCACTATTCATGTTTGTTTTTATGTGTATGTATGTATAACAATAGACAATAGGTGCAGGAGTAGGCCATTCGGCTCTTCGAGCCAGCACCGCCATTCAATGTGATCATGGCTGATCATCCCCAATCAGTACCCCGTTCCTGCCTTCTCCCCATATCCCCTGACTCCGCTATCTTTAAGAGCTCTATCAAACTCTCTCTTGAAAGTATCCAGAGAACCGGCCTCCACCGCCCTCTGAGGCAGAGAATTCCACAGATTCACAATATTTAATATGTATGCATATATATATATAAATATATATATGCATATAGAAACATAGAAATTAGGTGCAGGAGCAGGCCATTCAGCCCTTCGAGCCTGCACCGCCATTCAATATGATCATGGCTGATCATCCAACTCAGTATCCCGTACCTGCCTTCTCTCCATACCCTCTGATCCCCTTAGCCACAAGGGCCACATCCAACTCACTCTTAAATATAGCCAATGAACTGGCCTCAACTACCCTCTGTGGCAGAGAGTTCCAGAGACTCACCACTCTGTGTGTGAAGAAAGTCTTTCTCATCTCGGTCTTAAAGGATTTCCCCCTTATCCTTAAGCTGTGACCCCTTGTCCTGGACTATATATATATACATACACACATATATATTCATAAACTCAGTCTGATATATATAAATTCAGGCTGATGGTCTCGACCCGAAACATCACTAATTCCTTCTCTCCAGAGATGCTGCCTGACCCGCTGAGTTACTCCACCATTTTGTGTCTCTCTTCTATATAAATATATATATATATGTGTGTGTGTGCGCATGTGTGTGTGTGCGCACGTGTGTGTGTGTGTGTGTGTGTATATATATATATATATATATAGATATGTATACACACACATATATATGTACACAGAACTTTGTTTTCTCTCATTTATTATATTGTTTACGGTGTACTATGTTTACATATTCTGCTGTGCTGCTGCCAGTTGGACTCCTATCGGTCCTGCAATAATCACGGTCCTGCAATAATCTTATGTCCTGCAAAATTGCTTTAATACACAACACAGAGGGTCTCGACCCGAAACGTCGCCTATCTCCTTCGCTCCTTAGATGCTGCTGCACCCGCTGAGTTTCTCCAGCCTTTTGTGTACCCTCGATTTTCCAGCATCTGCAGTTCCTTCTTTAACACATACACCTCGGGGTCGGCTGTGGGAAGCTCCCACTTTCCGGGGCACAGATGGCTAGGGTTTGCTGGTCGATTCGTCTGGAGGCCCCGCAGCAGCCTGGGGCTCGCCTGGAACAGGCACCCCTCATAACAACTAGAGCGCGGACTGGACTTTGAAAGTGGTGCCTCTTGCGTGCTGGCTCCATGGACTATTGCTGCACGCTTGCTAATCGGGGATGTGCTTGGGTGCGGCAATACTCGACTGGACTGCTGGTAAGAAAAATAATTTCACTGTGCATTTGCACTTTGTACCTGTGACAATAAAAGCATCATCAACCATTAACCATTCATTCGCGCAGTAAAAAAAAAGATCATGCGTGAACGGGTCCAATATCTAAGCAATCGTCTACGATGTAACAACCCTTTCCACCTGTACACCTCAAAAGTGTTTTTTACATGCCAGTATAATTTTTAGATTAGCTTAGTTTAATGATGCAGCAGGAAAGCAGGCCCTTGGGCCCACCGAGGGAACGTGGCCATTGATCACCCGTCCATACCAGTTCTGTGTTATTCCACTTTCCCATCCTCTCCCAACACTCTGTGGCAGTTCTGTGTTATTCCACTTTCCCATCCTCTCCCAACACTCTGTGGCAGTTCTGTGTTATTCCACTTTCCCATCCTCTCCCAACACTCTGTGGCAGTTCTGTGTTATTCCACTTTCCCATCCTCTCCCAACACTCTGTGGCAGTTTACATCGCCCAAATGACCGACAAATCCGCTCGCCTTCGGAGTGTCAGAGGAAACCAGAGCACGGTGGCCCCGCGGAGCAGTCGCTGCCTTACCCGGGTTCGATCCCGACTACGGGTGCTGTCTGTACGGAGCTTTACGTTCACCCCGTGACCTGCGTAGGTTTTCACCGAGATTAGTTTAGTGTAGTTTAGTTCCAAGATACAGCGTGGAAACAGGCCCTTCGGCCCACCGAGTCCACGCCGACCAGCGATCCTCGCACTTTGACACTACCCTACACACACTCGGGACAATTTACACATACACCAAGCCAATTAACCGACAAACCTGTACGTCTTTGGAGTGTGGGAGGAAACTGAAGATCTCAGAGAAAATCTACACGGCCACGGGGAGAACGTACAAACTCCGTACAGACAGCACCCGTAGTTGGGTACGAACCCGGGTCTCCGGCGCTGCAAGCGCTGTAAGGCAGCAACTCTACCGCTGCGCCACCGTGGTTTTCAGTTTCCTCCCACACTCTGAATGGCCTAATTCTGCTCCTGTCACTTATAGAGTCATCGAGGCATAGAGTGATACAATGTGGAAACAGGCCCTTCAGCCCATCCTGCCTGCATCTTGCATGTCGCAGCAATGCTCGTCCCACCCGCCCATGTTTGGTCCATATCCCTTCAAACCTGTCCTATCCATGTACCTGTCCAACTGTTTCTTAAACGTTGGGACAGTCCCTGCCTCAACTACCTCCTCTGGCAGCTTGTTCCATCCACCCACCACCCTTTGTGTGGAAAGTTTACCCTTTGGATCCCTTTTAAATCTTTTCCCTTTCACCTTAAACCTATGTCCTCTGGATGAATTATGACATCACAAACTTATAAAAATGCATTGAGTTCAACTGAATCGTAGCCACCAGGGCCTCTATTGGCAAGTCAGGGAGGTTATTGTTCCAAAATATCACTGCTTCTCGGTCCCAAACTAGGGTCTCATTCTGTAGTACTTTACAGTGCGGTCTAAATGAGGAAGCATTCATGTCTGAGAAAGACAGCAGCTATCATTTCAAAAGGTCTCAGAGGGCAGTGGAGGCCAATTCTCTGGATGCTTTCAAGAGAGTTAGATAGAGCGCTTAAAGATAGCGGAGTCAGGGGATATGGGGAGAAGGCAGGAACGGGGTACTGGTTGTGGATGATCAGCCATGATCACAGTGAATGGCGATTGCTGGCTCGAAGGGCCAAATGGCCTCCTCCTGCACCTATTGTCTATTGTCTATTAAAACCGGTTCACTGCTACTTTCGAGGGATTGATGAATAGTTCTGAAAATGTGATTTTTATTTCAGTCATCTATTTTCACATTCCACTCCTGACAAAAAAAAAAGATTTTGAAGAACATAAATCGCAAACTAATGGAGGGCAATTGTATTTGGTAAAATAAAATTAAAAAATGATTAAAGAGAGAGAGGGGGTGTGGAAAGCAGTGAAAGGGACGATTGGAAAATATGGTGAGAGGATTGAACTGGTATTTCTGAGCTGAACAGATGACAAGATAAATAAATAACATTTCAATGTAAAAAAAAAGGATTTTCAAACATCTACGAATTTAGACAGAATCCTAATAGTATAATAGATGGATTAGAAGCCAAGACCGACACACAAATCAACTGCCCTTCCGTTGACTCCATTTATACCTCACGCTGCCTCGGCAAGGCCAGCAGCACCATCAGGTCGCGCCCCGGCCACTCCCTCTTGTCCCCTCTGCCCCATCGGGCAAAAGGTACAGAAGTGTGATTCAGACTCGGGGATTCAGGAACACTTTCTTCCCAGCTGTTCTCAAGCAACTGAACCATCCCACCAACAACTAGAGAGCAGTCCTGAACAACGATCCAGCTCTTCGGAGACCCTTGAGGGCCTGTCCCACTTGGCGCTTTTTTCGCTGACTGCCGGCAACATTGACTGAATCATCGGGGTCGCCGAGGGACTTTGAACATTTCAAATTCCAAAATGTCTCCGAACTCCGGTTTCCTCTCGCACACCAAAGACGTACAGGTTTGTCAGTTAATTGGCTTGGTATAAATGTAAATTGTCCCCGGTGTGTATAGGATAGTGTTAATGAGCGGGGCATATTGGTCGCCGTGGACCCGGTGGGCTGAAGGGCCTGTTTCCGTTCTGTATCTCAAAACTAAATGATACTAAGTGAAATAATCATTTGCGTCATAGAAGGTAGATTTGTCTGAAGAAGGGTCTCGACCCGCAACGTCGCCTATTCCTTCGTTCCATAGATGCTGCCTCACCCTCTGAGTTTCTCCAGCATTTTTGACATTACAAGAGAGGATGTTGCTGAGTTACAACATGCGAGATTCCAGCAAAAGGCAGTCAAAACTGTATGAGAAGCGCAGGGAGTTCATTAAATGGGGGGGGAAAAAAAGAATTTGCTGACAGGTGCAAAAATCTTCAATGAGGCTTCACGCATTGTCGGTTCGCAATTGCTGCCAAGTGATTGGTGATAGGATATTCTCCAAATCACTGCATTCTTCAGCGGGTGACACACATTGCCACTTTCATTTTGTAAAAGGGAGAGACGAAAGAAAGCAAAACAATTAGATCTGCTTTTGATGGCATCCGTTGATGAATTGGGCTCTCAGAGTTACATCAGAAAGTGCCATTGATCTGAAACAACCAAATAAACTGAGGAGACAAAAAAAGGCTTCAAACAATGCAGCTCGTCGCAATGCAGTCACGTTTTCCACAGACTGAAGCTTCCAAGTTAATTGGCAAATATCTTCCCCCAGACCAACAACCCCTGCAAAGAGGTCTTCGGGCAGGCACGGTGGCGCAGGGGTAGGGTTGCTGCCTAATGCCCCTGTCCCACCTAGGAAATCTGAATGGAAACCGCTGGAGACTTTGTGCCCCACCCAAGGTTTTCGTGCGGTTCCCGGAGGTTCCCTGAGGTTTTTGTCAGTCTCCCTACCTGCTTCCACTATCTGCAACCTCCGGCAACCACCTGCAACCTCCAGGAACCGCACCGAAACCTTGGGTGGGGCGCAAAGTCTCCAGAGGTTTCCGTTCAGGTTTCCTAAGTGGGACAGGGGCATTACAGCGCCAGAAACCCGGGTTCGATCCTGACTACGGGTGGCTTACATCACCCTCTGGAAGGCGACTGCCGACTGTCAAAGCCACCACAGCCAGGCATAAAAACAGCTTTTTTTTCCCACGAGCAGTAGCTCTACTCAACAACCAAAAGTCTGTAGCCTCCTTTTGCTCTGGTATTTTGTTACATGCACACGTTTAAACTATAATGTTTTATTAATAATGCTTAAAGTTTTGTGTCATTCTTAATGGTTTACTGTATGTCGTGTTGTTACTTGTGAGCGGAGCACCAAGGCAAATTCCTTGTATGTGTACATACTTGGCCAATAAACGTATTCATTCATTCATTGCCTATGCAGAGTTTGTACGTTCTCCCCGTGACCTGCGCGGGTTTTCCCCGGGTGCTTCGGTTTCCTTCCACATCCCAAAGACGTACAGGTTTGTAGGCTAATTGGCTTGGTAAAATTGTAAAATTACCCCTAGTGCGTACAGAATAGTGTTAGTGTGTGGGGATCGCTGGTCGGCTCTGACTTGGTGGGCCGAAGGGCCTGTTTCCGCGCTGTATCTCTAAACTAAACTAAACTACACTCATAACGAATCACAAAGTGTGAGAGTAACTCAGCGGGTCAGGCGGCATCTCTGGGGAGGTAACATTTTGGGTTGGGACCCTTCTTCAGTCCAAGGTCAGTTCACCCTTGAATCTGACGAGCACCCAATTCGCCATGACAATAGACAATAGGTGCAGGAGTAGGCCATTCGGCCCTTCGAGCCAGCACCGCCATTCAATGTGATCATGTAACGTATCCATGTTCTCCAGAGAAGCTGCCAGATCCACTGAGTTACTCCAGCACTCTGTGTCTTTTTTTTTTTCCCGTAAAGCAACATTGCAATGCCTGGTGTCCTAACTACACTTCCTCATCTCTGTCGAGCAGGGAATGCCATTCGCTGGCCCAACACCAGATTCACAAGGAGTCTTTTTGAACTCTCTCGCGGAAATGGATTACGAAGCAGACAAAGGAAAAGATTTAAAGATGTTCTTTAATCCAGCCTTGAAAACATCCAACATTCTCACCTGGACACCCGGAGCTCCTTGACACTTGTCCGCTCCAAGCAGGAGCTGCAGCTTAGCGAACGTCAATGAGGATTTTGTATTATTGCATCGGGCGCACAAAGACGCCCAGCGCACATGTCGAGAAGTGTCTGCATTGGCTTCACCAGTTACCTCAGAATCCACTAAACCAGAGTGGAACCATCCAGATCCGAGGGCAGAGGGCAAGAACCTCATCCCATGAACTGGCTTGTATACTCTGGAGTTTAGAAGGATGAGAGGGGATCTCGTTGAAACGTATAAGATTGTTAAGGGTTTGGACACGCTAGAGGCAGGAAATATGTTCCCGATGTTGGGGGAGTCCATAAACAGGGGCCACAGTTTAAGAATAAGGGGTCAGCCATTTAGAACGGAGACGAGGAAACACTTTTCATCATAGAGAGTTGTGAGTCTGTGGAATTCTCTGCCTCAGAGGGTGGTGGAGGCAGGTTCTCTGGATGCTTTCAAGAGAGAGCTCGATAGGGCTCTTAAAGATAGCAAAGTCAGGGGATATGGGGAGAAGGCAGGAACGGGGTACTGATTGGGGATGATCAGCCATGATCACTTTGAATGGCGGTGTTGGCTCGTGTAACATTGTATGTGTAGGACAGAGATCTTTGGTTTCCTCATTTTCTAATTCTGCTCCTTTGACTTACGAGGTGATGGTCACTGCAAAAGAGATAGGTAGAAATCCCTCATTCTGTGCCATTCAGTTTAGTTTATTTTGGAGAAACAGCGTGGAAACAGGCCCCTTCGGCCCACCGAGTCCGGGCCGACCAACGATTCTCTGCACATTAACACTATCCCACGCGCACTGGGGACAACCTTTACAATCACCTAGCCAATTTACCTACAAACCTGTACGCCTTTGGGGTGTGGGAGGAAACCGAACCGAAGATCTCGGAGAAACACCAACGCAGGTCAAGGGGAGAAGGTACAAACTCAAGTCACATACACATACAGATCAATCAGTCAATCAGTGTTATTCGTCACTTGCACATAAAATGCAAGTGAAATGAATTTGCCAGCAGCGGTACAATGAAAAAGAACACAAAATAAATACTTAACACAAACATCCACCACAGCATTCATCACTGCGGTGGAAGGCACAACATTTGGCCGGTCCTCCTCCATTCCCCCCCCCCCCCCCCCCGTGTACGGTGAAACCGAAGATCTCGGAGAAAGCCAACGCGGGTCACGGGGAGAACGTACAAAATCCGTACAGACAGCACCCGTGGTTGGGATGGAACCCGGGTCTCCGGCGCTGCAAGCGCTGTAAGGCAGCGACTCTACCGCTGCGCCAGCGTGACCGCCATGTTGATGAGCTGAGCTGCATCGGAACCTGCAGGAGATGCAACCGCTTCAAAAGGAAATAGAGAATGACTAAGGGGGGGGAGGGGGGAGGGGGTGGTGGGGGGAAATGGTGGGGGGGAGGAGGGTGGAGAACAAATTATCTTTGCAGAAAGGGAGTGCCAAGGATCAGCAACCCAAATCATGTAACCAGATTGAACAATTTGCATGTTATTCTTTGACAGTGTCAACTAATTTTACATTGCACGCTGCCAGCTGAACAGGCTTCCCACATACCAGCCAATTTTCAACCGCAATGGCTTTGCAAGTCCCAATCCAATATCTCACGGATGGCTGGCAGTTTGCAGATCTAATGCGAACACAGGTATGGCAGATTACGAGAGAAACAGAAGCAGACACACACACACACACACACACACACACACACACACACACACACACACACACACACACACACACACACACACACACACACACGCACACACACACGCACACACACACACACGCACACACACACACACACACACACACACACACACAAAATTATGTGGCATCATATGAACAACCTCAATTGGTATCCTCAATAAAAATGTCTACATTTTTTTAAAAGAAATACAAGTGCCAAGAAGAAACTGATGAAAAAGAAAAAAAGCAAAATCCCTTATGAGGATGTTTAAGAAGGAACTGCAGATGCTGGAAAATCGAAGGTAGACAAAGATGCTGGAGAAACACAGCGGGTGAGGCAGCATCTATGGAGCGAAACGTTGCCTATTTCCTTCGCTCCATAGATGCTGCCTCACCCGCTGAGTTTCTCCAGCATCTTTGTCTACCCTGATGAGGATCCTTCTTACAACAGCATGGCGGCACAGCGGTGGAGTTGCTGCCTTACGGTGGGGTCAAGGATAGCGCGCTCACGTCGTGGCCCTGTTTCCACCACCACGCACAAAGAAGCGACAAGACAGACGCCATTGTGTGCAGATGCCTAGAGGTGTGTTCAGCTCTGGCTGAACAACTTCTAATCTAAAGCCATTTAGAACGAAGATCAGGAACACTTTTTCACACAGAGAGTTGTGAGTCTGTGGAATTCTCTGCCTCAGAGGGCGGTGGAGGCCGGTTCTCTGGATGCTTTCAAGAGAGAGCTAGATAGGGCTCTTAAAGATAGCGGAGTCAGGGGATGTGGGGGGAAGGCAGGAACGGGGGGGGGGGGGGGGGGGGGGGGGGGGGGGGGGGGGGGATTGTGGATGATCAGCCCTAATCACATTGAATGGTGGTGCTGGCTCGAAGGGCCGAATGGCCTACTCCTGCACCTATTGTCTATTGCCTATTGTATATTATCTCCTTTCTTCCTGTCCTCCTTTATTCCTGTCTCTTTCCCCCGCTCCCTCCCAACTGGAACTCCTGGGCTATATTCCTGCATGGTGCTATATCTATACCAGGGTCCGTCTCTGGATGGTTGAAAAATTCTATTGAATTCCATTCCAGCCACAGATTTCTTTTAGGCGGAGATCGATAGATTCTTGATTAGTGGGGGTGCCAGGGGTGATGGGGAGAAGGCAGGAGAATGGGATTAGGAGGGTGAGATAGATCAGCCAAGATTGAAGGGCGGAGTGGACTCGATGGGCCAAAAGGTCTAATTCTGCTCCTATCACTTATGAACATGTACAAACTCGTGTAAATTTAATAGGTACTTAGAAAGAAAAAGTTTTTTTCCCCCAGAAAATCTGACAACTTCATACTTTCTTCACTATTTCTCAATATTCATCAACGTGATCCAGCAATCACTTAGCATTTCAGATGCAAAATGATTACCCGACCGTTTAAAGGGATGTGGCACGTCAGTTACTCAGAAGAGTAAAGAATCTAAGCTTCTTTTCCTCGGAATGAGTAATGGTTGAAAATGCTTTGATAAGAATAAAACTTTCCCAAAAACTTGTTGGAAGATCTGGTGCCCAGGAGAAAAATAATATTTTTGAACAAGTTGTCACTTTTGGGAAAATATTGTCTCCAAGGGTGGTCGAATGGTACAAGGATGTTGCCAGGCCTGAGCTATAGGGAGAGGTTGAGTAGGCCGGGACTCTACTCCTTGTAGCGCAGGAGGATGAGGGGTGATCTTATAGAATAGATCGGCTAGACGCCCAGTCGGTGAATCAAGGACCAGAGGACATAGGTTTAAGGTGAAGGGGAAATGATTTCATTGGAATTGGAGGGGTAACTTGTTCACACAAAGGGTGGTGGGTGTTTGGAACATTTAAGAAAGAACTGCAGATGCTGGAAAAATCGAAGGTAGACAAAAATGCTGGAGAAACTCGGTGGGTGAGTCAGCAGCTATGGAGCGAAGGAATAGCGGTTATCGCTCCATAGATGCTGCCTCACCCACTGAGTTTCTCCAGCAGTTTTGTCTATCTTGGGTGTATGGAACGAGCTGCCAGATGAGGTAGTTGAGGCAGGGACTATCCCAACGTTTAAGAAACAGTTAGACAGGTACGTGGATGGGACACGTTTGGAGGGATATGAGCCTAATGCAAGGAGGTGGGATTAATGTAGCTGGGACACGTTGGACGGTGTGGGTGAGTTGGGCCGAAGGGCCTGTTTCTACGCTGTATCACTCTCTGACTTTATGCTGTATCAGTCTATATACTAAGGGATTATATATCAATATTCAAAGGAGAAATGGATAAATACTTCAAAGGAAATGTTTTTCAGGGTTATATGGAAAGGAGAATGAACTAGAACTAATTGGATAATGCTTTCAATAAATTGGTGCAATTAATGTTTCTAAAATTATATTCCCTTCCTACAGGGACTTGAATTGAAGTCACCTTCTGTGCCCTACTGATTCTACAAATATTCCTTTGATACAATTCCTAACAGCCCTGTCCCACGGTACGAGTTCATTCCAAGAGCTCTCCCGAGTTTCAAAAAAATCAAACTTGTGGTAAGCACGGAGAATGAACGTAGCGGGTACGTGGGAGCTCGGGGACGTCTCTTAGCGGCTCGTAACGCTAACGGCAGGTACTCGGGAAGACCCGTTAACAGCAGGTAAGCACGGGAAGACTCGTGAAGATTTTTCAACACGTTTAAAAATGTCCACGTGAGCCCCGAGTACCAACGAGCGGCCATTACCGTAAATCTCCGAGTTCGAATCAGGGCAAACTCGGGAGAGCTCTTGGAATGAACTCGTACCGTGGGACAGGGCCATAAATCAACCAGGTCCCTAATATTTTAACCTCTTTGGTGATTCACTTCATGTCATGTGCTCCTGTGAATGCACCCTCTATCCCTGGGATTTTATGCCATGCCACACGATGCTACTCTTTTATTTATTTTGCTAACTTCTGGGAATAAGTCAATGTTAGTTTCTCCTGAAGACAGATACAAAATGCAGGATATTGAAGAATCAATTGGATCATTAAATAATGGAAAAGCGGCAGGCCCTGATGGCTTAGGTGTTGAATTTTATAAGAAGTTTCATGATCTGATCTCTCCACACTTACATACAATATATAAATATGCTTATGAACAAGGAAAGTTACCAGAATCATTAAATGAGTCTACAATTACACTTATCCCTAAAGCTGATAAAGATTTGGAAGACCCTGGATCATACAGAGCAATAGCTCTTTTAAATACTGATCAAAAAATACTAACTAAAATTTTATCTCGGAGGCTAAGTTTAGTGATTAATAAATTAATACATCATGACC
Source organism: Okamejei kenojei (assembly GCA_035221665.1). NCBI lineage: Eukaryota > Metazoa > Chordata > Chondrichthyes > Rajiformes > Rajidae > Okamejei > Okamejei kenojei. The sequence goes on from CM069139.1 coordinate 10,763,072, forward strand.
AAACAGGTTTTATTCCAAAACGCTATTCATCCTATAATCTGAGACGTCTATTCAATGTCATGTACTCAAAAAGAGTGAATGATATTGAACTAGCTGTCATATCCTTAGATGCTGAAAAAGCATTTGACCAGGTTAAATGGCCATATTTATTTAAAATAATGCAGAAATTTCAACTGGAGGATAGATTCTCCAAATGGGTAAAAATCATATACTCGAATCCAACTGCAAGAATATTAACAAATCAAATGCTATCAGCAAAATTTAAACTGTTTAGGGGTTGTAGACAAGGATGCCTGTTATCACCATTACTATTTGCTCTGGTAATAGAACCATTAGCCGAAATGATTAGATCAGAACCAGAAATATATGGATATAATACCAAAACTACAATGAATAAAATATCTCTATACGCAGATGACATCTTAATTTATATTACAAATCCGAAGATTAGTATTCCCAATCTATTTCATGTTATAACTAAGTTTAGTACATTTTTCTGGGTATAGAATTAATTGGAATAAAAGTGAAATTATGCCTATAACTGGAATAAAATTAAATATATTAGAACAATTCCCACTTAAAATAGTCACGGACAAACTCAAATATCTAGGAATTAATGTATCTAAATCGTATAACTGTCTATTTAAATATAATTACCCTCAATTATTAAATAAACTAAAAATATATATTTTATATTGGAAAACACTACCTATATCAATGATCAGTAGAATAAATGCTATAAAAATGATTTTTTTATCACAATATTTATTTCAAGCCATCCCTTTATATCTCCCTAAAATGTGTTTTAAAAAAATAGATACTTTGGTTAATAGCTTTATTTGGGACTATAAAAACCATCGAATAAGTAAAAAACATCTATGTAAATCTAAAATAAATGGTGGACTAGCACTACCAAATTTCCTATATTATTTCTGGGCAGTTTAGATTAAGAATATGAATTTTTGGTTGGTAATTTTAGATCATGAACCAAGCTGGCTAAAGATGGAAAAGGAAGACTGTTTGCCTTTTGATGTTGGTTCGATTCTTTTTGCACCAAGGGAAGTACAAAAAAAAATGTATGGTCATAACCCTATAATTCGTAGCAATAGACGTATTTGGAAACAAATAGTTAAGACCCTAGGATATGGATAATTTGTCACTTTGTTTGCCAATTATGAATAATCCCTTGTTTAGGCCCTCTGTATTGGACAAGGGGTTTAGACACTGGAATGATTTAGGAATTAAAAGGATAGAACACCTTTACAAGAAAGGAAAATTTCTTTCATTTCAAGAGTTACAGGATATCTATGGATTGCAGTCAAATAACATATTTAGGTATTTACAAATTAGAAATTATATTAAGTCAAATACGTAAGACTATAAAAATAGAAAACCAGGATTATTAGATGAATTGTTTAATAAACACCCAAATACAGAAAAATTAATAGCGTATATATATATAATACCAACTTCGGAAATATATCGACTAACATGGGAAAATGAAATGGGTTTATCTATAACAAAGGAAACTTGGGAAGAAAGCCTACAATGTATACATCGTTGCTCATTAAATTCTAGACATATATTGATACAATTTAAGGTATTACACAGATTACATTATTCAAAAACAAAATTAAATAGAATTTATTCTAACATTTCTCCTATTTGTGATAAATGTCAGAACTTGGAAGCTAATTTAACGCATAGTTTTGTAACATTTATAAAACTTAATTATTATTGGACAGAAATCTTTAGAGTTATCTCTGAAGTTCTTAAAATTAAACTAGACCCAGATCCAAAATTAATAATATTAGGAGTTCCGGATTCAAATCTAATATTAACAGTAAACCAAAGAAATTTCTTGGATTATCCCCCACAACATTTCCACTGTCCAAATTTTAATTGTGGGGGAACATTATCCCCCACAATTAAAATGTGGACAGTGGAAATGTTGGAGACGTTACATTTGGAAAGAATCAGATTTGTCCTAATGGACAAATATGAACTCTTTGAACAGATATGGTCTCCATATATAGAATATTTGAAGGGGTAGCTGTTCTTGGCATCACAACTCAATGGGTACCCGGCAGGATTAGATGAAAATAACTCTCTGTTTTTCTTTTTGATTTGTATACATGTCTCCATTGATATCGCTATTTGAAATTGTGTTATTCACTATTAAGATGTATACTATAATCTCTCTTTTTTTTCTATATAATACTTTATTTTAATTAAATACATATAACAAGAATATATACATATATATATTTTCTTCTCTCTTTTCTCTTTCTCTTTCTTTATAATCAAAATTATTATTTAATCACCATTCTTATTGATTAAAATCTATTCTTTTCTTTTTCTACTTTCAAAAAAAAATAGTTTATAAGAACTATTCGTAACATTCGTATACTTATTGAAATAAGTTGGTTGTGTATTTGAAAAGTTGTTATACCGTTGTTATGATGGATTCCTTTTAATAAAAATATTATTACAAAAAAAAAAATGCAGGAGTAATTCAGTGGGTCAGGCAGCATCTCTGTCGAAATGGAATAGGCAACGTTTCAGGTCGGAGGCCTTCTTCGGTCTTGACCCGAAACGTCCACCCATTCCTTCTCTCCAGAGATGCTGCCTGACCCGCTGAGTTACCGCAGCACTTTGTGTCTGTCTTCAATGTGAACCAGTGCCTGTAGTTACTTCCTTCTAGTATTGTTTAAGAAGGAACTGCAGATGCTGGAAAAATTGGAAGGTGTGGGCAAGTTGCAAGCAGCAAGTCACCCGCTGAGTTTCTCCAGAATTTCTATCCACACCCGCTGAGTTTCTCCAGCATTTTTATCTAAACTCTATTATTGTTTGTATTCTTCTCTCTTAACCCCGTTCTCCAGCCTTCTCACCATAACCTACTCTGCCGCAGAAGGCGGTGGAGGCCGGTTCTCTGGATGCTTTCAAGAGAGAGCTAGATAGTGTTCTTAAAGATAGTGGAGTCAAGGGATATGGGGAGAAGGCAGGAACGGGATACTGATTGTGGATGATCAGCCATGATTACAGTGAATGGCAGTGCTGGCTCGAAGGGCTGAATGGCCTCCTCCTGCACCTACTGTCTATTGTCTATAACCCCTGACACCCGTAGTACTAATCCAGAATCTATCTATCTCAGACTTAAAAACATCCATTGACCTGACCTCCAACAGCCTTCTGTGGCAATGAATTCCACAGATTCACCACCCTCTGACTAAAGAAATTCCTCCACATTTCCTTCCTGAAGGAACGTGCTTTAATTCTGAGAATAGGACCTCTGATCCGAGACTCTCACACAAGTGGAAACATCCTCTCCATATTCACTCTATCCAAGCCTTTCACTATTTGTTTGTTGATATGTGAATCAATAAGATTATCCATTATATTATTTATCTACAATGGTGAAAGTATTCTTTCATTGCACTGATCCCATCCAAAGGCACAGACTACACCACCCTTTCATGTTTTAAACTGCATAGATGAAAAATTAGCCTCAATGCGCAAAGCTTACAATTATTACATAAAGTTGACCCGCCTGACCCTCTGAATTACTCCAGCATTCTGTGTCTCTCGTAAAATGATTACATGAAGCTTATTTTCTCTCTCTCAGCACTGGATATAATATTATTGAACAAGAGAATTATGTACTACAAGATATTCTCCATGGATTGTCACCTTGTCGTGGTGAAGAAGCTTGTGTCGACCTGAGATCCTGAGAGCGATGCCGTCTGGAGCCACGCTCCTGGTAGGGCCACCCATGGCGGTAAGGTCGAGGGGGAGGTCCCTGACCAAGAGCAATCCAACCAAGATCTCGACGGTGGAACAGGCGGAGGACGATGGCTGACCTTAGTGGAGCGTCACAACGGCTGGGAAGGCGGATGAAGGCTGCGGCAGAAAAGGGTCCCCGGTCGTCTTGGACTCCGTGCCACTGGATCCTGACCCAGATCTGTCAAGGACCACGGGGTGGCTGTCTGTGCACCAGTCTCCCCATGTTAAACAAAGTCACGCACAGGCGCCCCCCCAAAAGAGGAAAGTCATATTCGTTTCGAATGACCACCGATGATGAAAACTGAAAACACTGCTAACTCTCAGCATATCATTAGCATTAGGGTTAGGGTTAGCATCCATGGAGGGAGAAAGAGAACTAATGTTTCAAGTCCATGAACCTTCATTAGAACTTGTCACAGAATTGTTCATCCGCAGTCATAATGTCATTGAGGCATGCAGCATGGACACAGACCCTTCTGCCCAACTTGTCACACCTATCAAGATGCCACATTTACACCAGTCCAACCTTCCCACATTAGGCCCATATCCCTAGAAAGCTTTCCTATCCATGTACCTATCCAATTACCTTTTACTGATTTTATTTCAGAACTAATTTTGCAAACAGATTCCACATTGGTCTCAGGGGAAATATGAGGGATTTCACCAAATCTCATTTCTTAGGGCGGCACGGTGGCGCAGCGGTAGAGTTGCCGCCTCACAGCGCCATAGACCCAGGTTCGATCCTGACTACGGGTGCTTGTCTGTACGGAGTTTGTACGTTCTCCCCGTGACTTGCGTGGGTTTTCCCCCCGGTGCACCGGTTTCCTCCCACACTCCAAGGATCTGCAGGTTTGTAGGTGATTCAGCTTTGGTTAAAATTGTAAGTTGTCCCCAGTGTGTAGGATAGGACTAGTGCACGGGGATCGCTGGTCAGCGTGGACCCGGTGGGCCGTAGGGCCTGTTTCCGCGTTGTATCTCTAAACGTTGGTTTTCTCCGAGATCTTTGGATTCTTCCCACACTCCAAAAACGTACAGGATTGCAGATTAAGTGGCTTGGTGTAAAATGTATCAATGTAAAATTGGCCCAAAGGTCCGGGTAGGGTCAGTGGGCCAAAGGGCCAGTTTCCACACTGCATCTCTAAACTAAACTTAATTGATCAACTAGTTAACTTAATGTCTCCCTTTGAAATTCATCGTAATGCCCCTGTCTCACGGTGGGAGTTGACCCACGAGTGAGCCCGAGTGACAGACTCGTGGTTGCGCACGAGATCCCAAGTAGATGTTCAAGTGTTTGAACCGGTTCCCACGTATGGTATTTTGCCGTTTACTGCGATGTTCCAAGTTCATCTCCCGAGCTGACAACGTCTCCTGACGTACTCTTGAGCTGACAACTTCTCCTGAAAAGCGACACAGTGTTTCTAACGGGCCCTTCGGCCCACCAAGTCCGCGCCGACCCGCGACACTCGCACCATCCTACACACGAGGGTCAATTTACATTTTTTGCTACACTTACATTTGTAGATAGGAACAGAGATGCTACACAGATACTCTAAGCTCTTGGGTGAAGTCGCACAGTGGGGCAGGGCTTTAAGTTCACAAGTCTCACTGAGCTGCCTCAATACGATATGATACAAGATAGGGTGGCTCAGATAGGGTGCCTTACAGCGAAACCTGGGTTCAATCCCGACTACAGATGCTGTCTGTGAAGAGTTTGTACGATCTCTCCGCGAGCTGCGTGAGTTTTCTCCGAGATCTTCGCTTTCCTCCCACACTCCAAAGACGTACAGCTATGTAGGTTAATTGGCTTGGTAAATGTAAAAATTGTCCCTAGTGGGTGTAGGATAGTGTTTAATGTCGCTGGAATCGCTGGTCGGCGCGGACCCGGTGGGCCGGAAGTGCCCGTTTCCGTGCTGTATCTCCAAACTAAACTAAACTAAACAAAAAAAGATATGATACGATACGATAGAATTTTATTCATCGCAGGAGAGAAATTGATCTGTCAACAGTCATAAAACACAAAATACATGAAACCTTCTCACCTACTAGTGGCCTTGGAAAAGCAATCTCTGATTCTCTCTTTACAGTATTGTCTGATGTGCTGAGCACTTCAAACGTTTATTTGGTTTAGTCTCAATTCAGGTTTTCCTACACCAGGAGCATTTTAGTTTTGTTTCATCAGGGGTCGTACCCACGTCACTGGCATGTTGTTGCTGCTGTTTGAAGGTTAATGGGCCTGTCCCACTTCGGCGACTTTTTGGGTGAATACAGGCGACTGCCGCAGAATTTTCAACACGTTGAACATTTTTCGGCGGCAGTGGCGACAATTTCGCTGTCGTACGTTGTCGTAGGTGGTGTCGTAGGTTGTCGCCAGGTGTCGTAGGTGAATTCCAGAAAACTTGTCCCTGGCAGTCGCCGAAAGAGTCCCCCTAATTTGAGGAAGGACATTCTTGCTATTGAGGGAGTGCAGCGTAGGTTCACCAGGTTAATTCCCGGGATGGCGGGACTGTCATACGCTGAGAGAATGGAGCGGCTGGGCTTGTACACTCTGGAGTTTAGAAGGATGAGAGGGGATCTCATTGAAACATATAAGATTGTTAAGGGTTTGGACACGCTAGAGGCAGGAAACATGTTCCCGATGTTGGGGGAGTCCAGAACCAGGGTCCACAGTTTAAGAATAAGGGGTAGGCCATTTAGAACGGAGACGAGGAAACACTTTTTCACACAGAGAGTTGTGAGTCTGTGGAATTCTCTGCCTCAGAGGGCGGTGGAGGCCGGTTCTCTGGATGCTTTCAAGAGAGAGCTAGATAGGGCTCTTAAAGATAGCGGAGTCAGGGGATATGGGGAGAAAAGGCAGGAACGGGGTACTGATTGGGGATGATCAGCCATGATCACGTTGAATGGCGGTGCTGGCTCGAAGGGCCGAATGGCCCACTCCTGCACCTATTGTCTATTGTCTATTAACACTACTCTACACACACTAAGGACAATTTACATTTATACCAAAGCCAATTAAGCTACAAACCTGCACGTCTTTGGAGTGTGGGAGGAAACCGAAGATCTCGGAGAAAACCCTTGCGGGTCGGGGGGAGAACGTACAAACTCCGTACAGATAGGCGCATGTAGCTGCGATCGAATCCGGGTCACTGGCGCTGCGAGGCAGCAACTCTACCGTGGGCTGCGCCACCGTGGCTGCCCCTTGTTGGCACCTTGTTAGGACACAGTGGGATTTCCAGGCAGATGATTTCAAAACTATTTCCAACCTTGGACAAGGAACACGCTTTATAAAAACAGCTGACTGCCATCAATAATCCAACCTGCCGATTTTAGCAACACAAAGTCAGATCCATAACTCAGACTCCTACAATTCATTGGATGCATTTCATTCAGTTATGATGGAAGGTCTTTGACACAAAGTGTGAACGCCGTATTCTCTATCAATAGATTTTTCCCCAATCCCTTTCCAGTAATTTCTGTTTCAGTTTATTGTCACATGTACAGTGGGAAGCTTTTGTTGTTGCAATCCAGTCAGCGGACAGAGAGTACACGATGACAATCGAGTCATTTACAGTTTCTAGACCAATGCCGATAAGGGAATCCATTTGCATTTCATTCAGACGCAAGACAGGTATCAATAGATGCAATAAACACAGGGATATTTTATTCTCAAAGAAAAAGGGACTCAAAAATCAAAAGACCATTGGGAGCAAGGTTAGGCCATTGAGTCTACTCCACATTTAAAAGACATTTAGACATTAGGCAGTAGGTGCAGGAGCAGACCATTCAGCCCTTTGAGCCACCACCGCCATTCACTGTGTTCATGACTGATCATCCCCAATCAATAGGTTAGTCTTGGCATCTTGTTCAGGCATGGACATTGTGGAGTGATGTTTAGATTAGTTTAGTCTAGTTTAGAGATACAGTGTGGAAAACACGCTCTTCGGCCCACCTGGTCCGCGCCGACCAGTGATCGCCGCACACTATCCTTCACGTACTAGGGACAATTTAGATTCATCCCGAGCCAATTAACCTACAAACCTGCATGTCTTTGGAGTGTGGGAGGAAACCGGAGAGCTCGGAGGAAACCCACGCGGGTCACGCAGATATAAACTCCATACGGACAGCACCCGTGGTCAGGATGGAACCCGGGTCTCTGGCGCTGTAAGGCCGCAACTCTACCGCTGCGCCACCGTGCCGCCCCTTGTGTTCTTGTCCTGTACTGTTCAATGTTCTACGAACCATGTTAACATGGAGCAATGCATCCGAACAAACGAGCATCAGAGGAAAGGTTCAGGTACATAAGGTCAGAAGGAATAGGAGTAGAATGAGGCCGTTCGGCCCATCGTTTACTCCGCCATTCCATCATGGCTGATCTATCTCTCCCTCCTAACCCCATTCTCCTGCCTTCTCCCCATAACCCCTGACACCCGCACTATTTTGAATCTCTCTACCTCTGCCTTAAAAATATCCACTGACTTGGCCTCCACAGCCTTTAGTGGCAAATCAGGTACCCGATGCTTTGGCTGAGGAAGAAGTTACTTTCATGTGGAATCCTACATTTATAATCTCTTTCTCTTTCATCCCTTGCGAGATATCTTGCGACCTGTTTCACCTTTACATTTCCTGTGCCTTACAACTCCGAAAGATGACCTGGCTGGAATACATTTGCTTTATCCGTCCAGGGTATTTGAGATTTCTCAGCATTAATGGGATGATAAATAGACCATTTTATTTATAGTCGGGGAAGAGGACGAGTTGTATCTCCATTGACTCACCCCTCCGTTGCATTATGTCTTATGAAAGCAGAAGGGTCTCGACCCGAAACGTCACCCATTCATTCTCTCCAGAGATGCTGCCTGTCCCGCTGAGCTACTCCAGCATTTTGTGTCTATTATCAAGGCAACATGTTCTTTGATATTAACGTCTCTCTACACAGCCTCATATTTACTGCAACACCAGCTTGTCACAGACAGGTCCAAATAATATATTTTGACAGAATCATGCCTTTGTAGGCTTACAGCACTTCAGGAGATCCTGTATCTGAATACAGCACTTCCCTTTTAAAAGAAAACAAAATGTTCATCATAAAGGGAACGCACATTTAAAATAGAACAGTTCTTGTTATAGAGATTCTGAAGAAGGGTCTCGGCCCGAAACGTCACCGATTCCTTTTCATTTCGTTTAGAGACGCTACGCAGAAACAGGTCCTTCGAGTCCGCACCGACCAGCGATCCCCGCACACTAACACAACCCGACACACAATAGGGACAATTTTTTACATTTACTCCGAGCCAATTAACCTACCAACCTGTACGACTTTGGAGTGTGGGAGGAAACCGGAGATCCCGGAGAAAACCCACGCAGGTCACGGGGGGGGGGGGGGGGGGGGGGGGGGGGGAGGGGAACGTACAAACTCCGTACGGCAAACACCTGTGGTCAGGATGGAACCCGGATCCCTGGCGCTGTGAGGCAGCAACTCTACCGCTGCGCCACCGTGCCGTGAACAACGGCAGAGCCGACGGTGTCTCACCAATTTTAGCCTTCGTAATCAGCAGCAGCACTGACCTCATTGAAGAAAAATAAAAAGAATCAAAAGGCGCAATGTACATCAAAAACTTCAGACTTATAATTGGGCAGCATGCAGACCTATGTCCTCAGACCTCAGACCTCAGACCTCTGCAATGTCGAAAGGGAGTAACGTCATTAGGACTCACACAGATTTCCTTTCATGCATTTAATCTGCTGCATTAACTCATTTTGTCTCACCCTCGCACCAACGTTCCTTCAAGAGAGATTTAGATTTAGTTCTTAGGGCTAACGGAATCAAGGGGAATGGGTAGAAAGCAGGAACGAGGTACCGATTTTGGATGTTCAGCCATGATCAGATTGAACGGCGGTGCTGGCTGGAAGGGCCGAGTGGCCTACTCCTGCACCTATTGTCTATGGTTCCGTTTCTATGTTCTCCTCTACCCATCCCTCCCCCTCTTCTCAGCTACATGAGACTAACTTTATTTTCTCTTTTTTAATTTCTCTCCCCCCTTCCACCACCCTCGTAGTTTAACCAGCTCCACAGTCGTATCCATCGCGAGAGCACACCTCGTGCGGCACGCTGGCGCAGCGGTAGAGTCGCTGCCTCACAGCGCCAGAGGCCCGGGTTCGATCCCGACCACGGGCGCTGCCTGTACGGAGCTTGTACGTTCTCCCCGCGACCCGCGTGGGATTTCTCCGAGATCTTCCCCAGGATCGGGTCAGCGGAAAGATTAACTGATCGCAATCGAGCCATTCACATCCAGACCGTGGATATTGACCAAAAATTGCATGTGATGGAAAGGAACAAAAGATTCTCAGCTGGTCAGGCCGCAGATGCAGAAGGGGAACACATTAATGAAGAAACCAATGATGGGCCTTAGACCTGATAGAATAACTCCAAAGGTTTCGAAGTGTGAAAACACACGCCACCAGATTCAGGGACAGTTTCTTCCCAGCTGTTATCAGGCAAATGAACCTTCCTACCACAACCAGAGAGCAGCGCTGAACCACTATCCACCTCTTTGGTGACCCTCGTACTATCTTTGATCGGACGATGTTGGCTTTATCTTTTCCCTTATCGTGTATCTGTACACTGTAAATGGATCGATTGTAATCATGTCTTGTCTTTCCGCTGACAGCGTATAGATTACATGCAAATGTAAAACTTTCCCTCGTGTGTGTGTGTAGGGCAGTGCAAATGTGTGGGGATCGCTGGTCGGCGCGGACTGGCTGGGCCGATGGGCCTGTTTTCCGCGCTGTATCTCCAAACTAACCTAAAGGAGGAACACAGAACAGAACAGCACAAGGCCAATGTCCATATGCCTTCTCAGGAAGATATACTGTCCTTTGGCACCATCTTGGAAGAAGATTCATCACAATCCCGGGATGGCAAAATGAACCGCCCCGCACTGAATAATGCAAACATGCATTCATACGTTGCAACGTTACACGGGGCAAAATGAAACCATTTGGCCTATCGGGTCCACTCTGCCATTCAATCATGGCTGAGCTATCTCTCTCTCTCTCTCAAACCCATTCTCCTGCCTTCGCCCCATAATCCCTGACACCCGTTCTAATCAGGAATCTTTCAATCTCCGCCTTAAATACTCTCCTACTTTGGCTTTCCCTCCACCTTCTCTGAAGAGATATCTTTCAGACGACGAACTGTGCACTGCAGGGGCCAGGAAGCGAGCGGGTAAAATCATCTCTGAGGCCTCTCACTCTGGCCACAAACTCTTTGAATCACTTCCCTCTGGAAGGCGACTCCGGACTGTCAAAGACGCCACAGCCAGACAGAAAAACAGCTTTTATCCACGAGTAGTTGCTCTACTCAACAGCCAAAACTCTGCAGCCTCCTTTTGCTCTGGCATTTTATTTCATTCACATGTTTAATCAATAATTGTTTTATTATTAATGTTTAATGTTTTATGTCCATTCCTAACTGGCACTGCATGTCATGTTGTCACTTGTGGGCGGAGCACCAAGGCAAATTCCTTGTATGTGAATACTTGGCCAATAAACGTTTTCATTCATTCATGACAAGTTAAACCCCTACCTGTCTGATCTTCCTTTTTTTTTTTTTTTTTTTTACTTTTTTGTTTGTTTATTTTTGTTAGAAGTAAGTACAATAGTCTGGTACTTAAGTACCTAATACATAAATACATATTTTCATTCTTGTACAACATCATACTTTTGGTTCAATAATAAAAGAACAGTGAGAGAAAAAAGAAATAAAGAGTGTCGGAATAGATAGACAAGCGAGTAGAAACAGAGAGCAAAAGAAATAAAGGACAGAGATGAGAAGCTAAAAGATTGAAAGAAAAGGAGACAGTAGAGAAAAGAGAGATTAGGAGCGATCTACCTATCTCGTATTTTTGCCCATCCGTCACCCGGTTCTAAACCATTTAATTTCTAAGGTTATGTTATGCGTTGCACCAGATGCTTGTAAAAAGTTGATAAAAGGAGACCAAATCCTTTAAGAATTGGTCTACTTTGCCTAGTAGGAGGAACCTGTCTGATCTTTAAGGTGGACATTGCCGATCTCATGCCACAATTTTGAAGAAAGAGCAGATAAAATTATTTATAGGGCCCTAGCCATTATTAACCTATCATTCAACACCAATAAGCAGATATTATCTGGTCATTAACCCATTGCCGTTTTGCAACATCTTGCTGTGTGTAAATTGCATGTCAAGACAATCGTGACTATGTTCCAACAAGTGCATCATTGGTCGTAAAGTATTTTGAGGTGTCCTAAAAATGGCGTTAAAGGCATTGTGTTAAAGGTGCTTTTAATTATTACATAATAGCCATCGGCCTATCGAGTCTGCGCCAACCGGCGATCCCCGCACGCTAGCACTTTCCAACGCACTAGCGACAATTTACAATTCTTACCAAATCCAATTAACCTTCAAAACTGTACGCCTTTGGAATGTGGGAGGAGACCGGAACACCCAGAGAAAACCCACTCAGGGCACCGGGAGAACGTACAAACTCCACACAGACAGCACCCGGTCAGGATCGAACCCGGGTCTCTGGCGATTAAAGGGCCTGTCCCACTTAGGAGACCTAAACAGCAACCTCTGGTGACCTTGGCCGCCACACAAGGTTTCCATGAGGTGACTGGAGGTTTTGGTCACTCTCCCTAATGGTCGACAGTGGTTTCCGCGTGGTCGCGGCCTCATCTAGGTTGCTGCTATTTTTTCATCGTGATTAAAACCGGCCTCGACTAAAAATAGGTTGCCGTTTTAAAAATCGATAATTTTTTTGTCACAGGTCTAGTCGAAGCCGGTTTTCTTCATAATCGAGGAAGGTTTTCAACATGTGCGTGGGAGGTGGTAGGAGGTTGCAGGTCACCTCCACCTGGATTTTTTTTTGGATGGGGGGCAAGATCACCAGAGGTTGCTGTTTAGGTCTCCTAAGTGGGACAGGGGTTTAAGGCAGAAACTCTACTGCTGCCCCCCCCCCCCCCCCCCCCTCAAAGGCATTGTGTAAAAACTTTCCTTATTTATTACATAATGGCTTTAGCCAAGAACGCTGCAAAGTTCCTTAACTTTGATCAAAGTGATGATGATCTTCCTATGACTTCTACCAGCAGTCTTGTATCTCAAATCTAGACATGATTTTTGACACATTGGCCTTCATCAATCACAGTATTGAGTATAGAAGTTGGGAGGTCATGTTGCAATTGTATAAGACGTCGGTGAAATCGCATTTAGAATATTGTGTTCAGTTCTGGGCACCATGTTGTAAGAAAGATGTTAAGCTTGAAAGGGTTCAGCGAAGATTCACGAGGATGTTGCCAGGACTAGAGGGTGTGAGCTACAGGGAGAGGTTGAGTAGGCTGGGCCTCTATTCGATGGAACACAGGAGGATGAAGGGAGATCTTATAGACGTGTATAAAATCATGAGAGGAATAGATCGGGTAGATGCACAGAGTCTCTTGCCCAGAGTAGGGGAATCGAGGACCAGAGGACATGGGTTCAAGGTGAAGGGGAAAAGATTTAATAGGAATCTGAGGGCTAACTTTTTCACACAAAGGGTGGTGGGTGTATGGAACAAGCTGCCAGGGGAGGTAGTTGAGGCTGGGACTCTCCCAACGTTTAAGAAACTGTTAGACAGGTACATGGATAGGACAGGTTTGGGGGGATATGGACCAAGCGCAGGCAGGTGGGGCTAGTATAGCGGGGCAAATGTGACTGATGCGGCAAGTTGGGCCGAAGGGCCTGTTTCCGCACTGCATCACTCTATGACTCTATGACATCAAGAAATTAAATGTCTTTCTAGTAAAATAAAGTGTCCTGCATTCAACCTATTAATGCCCTCTATGAATACCTCTCTCTAAAATCCCTTAGCCTCCTGCGCTCCAAGGAATGAAGTCCTCGCCAGCCCAGTCTCTCCTAATATCTCAAGCCCTTGAGTCCTTCAGTTTAGTTTAGAGATGCAGAGTGGAAACATGCCCTTCGGCCCATTGAGCACGTGCTGACCAGCGATCATTGTACACTAGCACCATCCTAGCACTGTACACTAGCACTAGAACAGTAGGTACTATTTACAATTCTTGCCAAAGCCAATTAACCTTTAAGCTTGTATGGACTAAACGATTTTGACCTTCCAATAATTTGCAGAACATTGCTCTTCTGTTTAAAATGAACAGTAATAAAAAATAAATCCCGTATTTCAACCATCTCTGTTGATCCAATGTTTACATCCGCCTCTCTTCACTAAACATTTGTCTTCATTCCTTCAGTTTTTTTTTGCGAATTTATTCTGTTGGCAAGGGCGTACACTGGGTGAGGACATACTACTTTACTGAGTCAGCGAGCAGCTGCGAAAGAGCAACTAAACACGGCACTTCTTTCAGAGAGCCAACGCAGACACAGTGGATGCTGACCTTCTGTGCGCAAGCCTCCACAATTGTGCTTCCCTAAGGGGCCTGTCCCACTTGGGCGTGTCACTTACGCGACATCATTTACGCGTCACGACGCACGACGCAAGCGTCGTGACGCGCATGTGATGCGTGCATGGTGCGCATTACGCACGCATGGTGCGCGGTGACATAGGCAGTGATGCCCGGTCGCGCGCGGCGCCCCTGGACTTTGGGATGTACAAACTCCTCGCACGCCATCTGCATGACGCGCAAATGACGCCCAAGTGGGACAGGCCCTTAAGAGTTCGCAGAATTTTTCCTTTGCTGAAAAATGACTGTGCACCAGTAATAGAAATGTCTCCCACAAAATGCTGGAGTAACTCATCGGGTGAGGCAGCATCTCTGGAGAGAAGGAATGGGCGACGAGACTCGACCCGAAACGTCGCCCATTCCGTCTCTCCAGAGATGCTGCCTCACCCGCTGAGTTACTCCAGCATTTTGTGTCTACCTTCGATTTAAACCAGCATCTGCGGTTCTTTCTTACACATGGAAATGGCTCCTGTGGTTTAACATAAATCTACGTGCATCAATTTATTTGAAAATAAATCGTTTTCTTTTCCCAATAATCTATCAGAACACCAGATGTTGTCGAGGCTTTTCCCCAGGCACATGCCTGCGACATCAAGGAAGATATATTAATGAAGCAGATGTGGAAGATTTAAATTCACATTTATGTAAATGGAATTAGACAATAGGTGCAGGAGTAGGCCATTTGGCCCTTCGAGCCAGCACCGCTCCATAACTTTCCATAAATTCTCCATAACTGTTACCCAACATCGTTTCTTCATGAAAACCGTGTGTCAAGAGCCAGTCCCGCTTGGCGATTTTTTTCGGCGACTGGCATGCAAAGTTGCGGTTCCTAAAATTGAGAGTGAAATCACTGGCCTTGGAGATCCTTAAGGGGCCTGTCCCACTTGCCGATTTTTTCACCGACTGCCGGCGTCATATCAGGGTCGCCAAATGATTTTGAACATTTCAAAACCCAGCGGCGACAAAGAAAAATGTCGCGACACTTGGAAAAAAACTCCGCGCGTCAATACGTCGTCACGCCGCGGATTTTTCAGTGACCTGACGCGTCAGTCGATGATGCCCGCAGTCGCCGCAAAAAATCGCCAAGTGGGACAGGCCCTTCAGTGTGTTCAGTTAATGCGACTTGAGAGGACGGTGTGGCACGAAGGCGGGAAGATGAACAGTGCCTACGAACTGGCAGCAGATGGGTGAAGTCAATGGCGGGACAGCAGAAATGCATGTTAAAACGTGTCTGGGCAGAAAACAGAAAGCCATGTTGCATTCATTTGTCAAATTGCTGGTAAAACCTTCTTCGACTGTAGCCTCAGGGCTTCAAGATAGTTTATTGATGTTTTTCTTTAATAATAATAAAAAAACAGCATTATTCAAATACTTTCCTTCCCAAATGTATTGAGAAAAACCTCAACTATTAGGGAAAATATTTAGTGAAACAACAGTTTTAACTCCTCGCGAGTAAAAGTTCTAGTTAGGATCTTCATGTGAATCCTGCCACGACCTGTCGATATTATCAAAGGCCCACAACAGCCATGGGAAAGGTGTAGGACTTTGAAAGCCATGTCCTCCAGGTTCAAACCAAAAATGCTGGAGTAACTCAGCGGGACAGACAGCATCTCTGGAGAAAAGGAATGGGTGACGTTTCGGGTCGAGACCCTTCTTTAGACTGTCTTAGTTGCTCCAGTCTTTTGTGTCTATCTTCTGTTTAAACCAGCATCTGCGGTTCCTCCCTACACATCTCTTCCAGATTCAAGGATAGGCTCTTCCCAGCAACCACCGGGCTCTGGTCTGTAGAAGGGTCCCGACTTGAAATGTCACCCATCCTTTTTCTCCACAGATGCTGCCAGATCTGCTGAGTTTGGGGAGAGGGAGATACATAGATAAGGATGTGTAAGGTGTGAAAACGGGACAAAGGGAAATGGAGATCAAGGAAAGTGTAGACTAGATCATTGTTAGCTGGGGGAAGGTAACAACAAAGGAAAAAATGTAGTCGGAGAGTCAGACTAGTTGGGGAACTGGTAAGGGGGAGGGGATGGAGGGAGAAGGAAAGCAAGGGCTACTTGAAGTTACAGAAGTCAATGTGTCATACCGCTGGAGTGTATGCAAAATATGAGGCGTTGTTCCTCCAATTTGCGCTGGGACTCACCCTGACAATGGAGGAGGCCCAGGACAGAAATGTCAGTGCGGGAATGGGAACGGGTTTAGCAACTGGGAGAACGGAGGGATATTGATCAAGTGTGGGCAGATGGGATTAATTCGGCATCATGGTGAGCAGGGTCATCGAGTTCACTCTCCATTCTATCAGGCATATGACAGTCCCGCCATCCCGGGAATTAACCTTATGAACCTACGCTGCACTCCCTCAATAGCAAGAATGTCCTTCCTCAAATTTGGAGACCACAACTGCACACCATACTCCAGGTGTGGTCTCACTAGGGCCCTGTACAACTGCAGAAGGACCTTTTTGCTCCTATACTCAACACCTCTTGTTATGAAGGCCAACTTGCCATTCGCTTTCTTCACTGCCTGCTGTACCTGCATGCTTACTTTCATTGACTGGTGAATAAGGACCCCTAGATCCCATAGAACTATAGAAACATAGAAATTAGGATGCAAGTTCGTTCGAGCCTGCACTGCCATTCAATATGATCATGGTGATCATCCAACTCAGTATCCTGTTACCTGCCTTCTCTCCATACCCCCTGATCCCTTTAGCCACAAAGGCCACATTAACTCCCTCTTAAATATGGCAAACGAACTGGCCTCAACTACCTTCTGTGGTAGAGAATTCCTTCACCCATCTCTGTGTGAAAAACGATTTTCTCATCTCGTTAAAAGGACTTCCCCCTTATGCTAAACTGTGACCCTTGTTGGATTCCCCAACATCGGGAAACAATCTTCCTGCATCTAGCCTGTCCAACCCCTGAATTTTGTAAGTCTCTATGAGATCACATCTTCTAAATTCCAGAACAAGCCGAGTCTATCCAGTCTTTCTTCATATGGAAGTCGTGCCATCCCATCTTGGTGAACCTTCTCCTTGTACTCCCTCTATGGCAAGAATGTTTTCTCAGATTAGGAGACTGTACTCAATACCAGGTGTGGCCTCACAAGACCCTGTACAACTGCAGTAGAACCTCCCTGCTCTTGTACTCAAATCCTTTTGCTACGAATGCCAACATACCATTCGGCCTGCTGCACCTGCATGCCTACTTTCAATGACTGGTGTACCATGACACCCAGGTCTCGCTGCATAAATCGGTCACCATTCAAATAATATGTCTACCTTCCTGTTTTTGCCACCAAAGTGGATAACCTCACATTTATCACATTATAGCATCTGCCATGCATTTGCCCACTCACCAGTCTATCCAAGTCACTTGCAGCCTAGCATCCTCCACAGCGAACACTGTATCCCGTTGTACTTCTCCTTTTCCCAACCTGACCATTTAGGTAATAATCTGCTGTTTTTGCTACCTAAGTGGATAACCCATATACATGTGAAATTTATCACACTTGAAACTCCTTCCTTTCTCCAGCACCTTCGTCAACCCCCTCCCCCAGGATAATTTGGTCTAATTTCCACACTATGTTCTAAAAGCATTACAGGGTACGACAGCATTATTCTGCGGACAGTGGAGTGTTTAGTTTAGTTTAGTTTAGATTAGTTTAGAGATATAGAGTGGAAACAAGCCCTTCAGCCCACTGAGTCCACAATCCCTACACACTAACACTATCCTGCACCCACTTGGCACAATTTTACCTAAGTCAATTTACCTACAAACCTGTCCGTGTTTGGAGAGTCGAGGGAAACCTGAGCACCCAGGAGAAAACCCACGTGGTCGCGGGGAGAACGTACGATATTCCGCGCGGACAGCACCCATAGTCAGGATCGAACCAGGGACCCTGGAGCTGCAAGGCCGCAACTCTACCGCTGCGCCACCGTGCCTCCCGTGGTTTGGATGAATCGAAAACTCACTTGGGAGTGCCCAATGAATTCCCAAAGCGATGCAAATGAAATGTGAAAGTTGTCATTATCATTTTTGCTTCAAGTAAAGAAAGACATTTACAAATATATATGGCTGGAAGAGGAGCCAATTGTCATATAGTCATAGACTCAAACAGCACAGAAAAATCCCCTTCACCCCACCATGGCCAGGCCACTCATTATATCTACCAACAGTAATGCTATTCATTCACGTTAAGGTTCACAGTCTCCTATGCCATGCCTTGAGTACTATGTGTAGGAAGGAACTGCAGATGCTGGTTTACACTAAATGCTGGATGACTCAGCAGGGCAGGCAGCATCTCTGGAGCGAAGGAACGAGTGTCAGGGGTTACGGGAAGAAGGCAGGAGAATGGGTTTAGGAAGGAGAGATCGATCAGCCATGATTGAATGGCGGAGTAGACTTTAGTTTAGAAATACAGCGCGGAAACAAGCACATCGGCCCACCGGGTCCGCACCGACCAGCGATCCCCGCACATTAACTCTATCCTACACCTACTAGGGACAGTTTTTACATTTACCAAACCAATTAACCTACATACCTGTACGTCTCCGGAGTGTGGGAGAAAACCGAAGATCTCGGAGAAAGCCCGCGCAGGTCACGGGGAGAACGCACAAACTCCGTACAGACAGCGCCCGCAGTTGGGATCAAACCCAGGTCTCGGGCGCTGTAAGGCAGCAACTCTACCGGTGCGCCATTGATGGGCCGAATGGCCTAGTTATGCTCCTATCACTTTATGAGCGATGTTGCGGGTCGCGACCCTTCTTCAGACTCGGAACTATGGCCATTTTAAACATGCTCACACCACTGCCGCATGGATTTCCACACATCCCACATTGCTACGCGTGTCAAGGGAACTGCTTAGTCAGAAAACTCCTCTACACAAAGACACTTCCTTTCAGACGAAATGCTTCATGTCACTTCACCGCACGAGAGCCTAAAATAAAAGCTTCCAATGACTTGCACTCTATTTCCTTGGCACAGTGTTGAGGCACTTTACAATCAGAAATTAATCTTGTGCAGAAACCGACAGTTGTCTTATGGCTGAAATGAGCGGGCTTATCACACTGATCATTGTGCATAGCAGATGTCAGAATAACATGCATGGACTACCGACACTATTTCATGGACCTTGAATTGTGAAGTGCTCCTGTAACTTTTTTTCCCCCTGCATATAAAAGTAATAGATTACAGCAGTAATATTCTTTTTTCATTAAAAAATGGTATTAATCCAGAAAAAAATATTGGATTATTGATCCCATTGGAAGATGCATCTTAATTTTAGTTACAACATGACTTGCTTCTGGGGATCACAGCTTTAGACCAACAACAAATTACAAACTACATTGCCATTCCAAAGTTCACCTGAAACATTAATGGGCCTGTCCCACTTTGGCGAGACTGCAGGAGTCTATGCGGTCGCCACACGGTGGCCACATGTTCGCGGGTGGTTGCCGGGGAGTCGCCTTCACGGTCGCGAGGAGTTCCCACATTCTGGGAAATAGTCGCGGCCTCATTACGGCCGCCGTGAATTTTTCAACATGTTGAAAACTTAGCGGCGACTAGGATGCAGCCGCCATGGAGAGTAGCGAGGATTCTCGTGCCCTCGGTGGGTCGCCAGGAGGTCCTGGTGGGTTGCCAGGAAGTCGAAGGTTCTCGGAGGTTCTCGTAGGTTGTAGCCGGTTCTGACCGGTGAATTTCATTGGCTCATTGGGGGAAAAAAAGGGTAAGCCGTAGTTTTCAGAACCAAGGATAACCGACCGGTAATGTTAAATGTCCGCCGAGCTTCACAGCCGTGTATCTCTGGCTTCTGAAAAGTCGTCTCCACTCCTTCTCCCTCCTTCTCCCCCCTCTTTTAAGGGACTTCCCGTACACTGTGCTTTCACCGTTTTAATCACAGCGCCAACCTTCCTGCTCATCGCGGTGTGTGTCTGTATCACCTTGGCTTTGCACCGTGTGAATGTCACTCAGACAGCGCCCCCCCCCCCGCTTGCCCTGTCCCCCACCTGCATAACGGGCTGGTGACGGAAGCGATGTGTGCGTTTGTGTTTTCCACTCTGACAGCCGCCGTTCCATGTGCCGGTTTTTCCGCTGAAAAATCGCCTAAATGGGACAGGCCCATTACTCTCTTTCCAGGGATACTGCCTGAGTGCTGCTGCATTCAAAAAAAATCTCAGTATTAAACATGCTGCGGCTTGGTGGCTCAGCGGTAGAGTTTCTGCCTTACAGCGCCAGGGGCCTGGGTTCGATCCTGACCACGGGTGCTTGTCTGTAGTTTGTACGTCCTCCCTGTGATTTGCGTGGGTTTTTTCCGGTTTCCGCTCACACTCCAAAGACGTACAGGTTTGTAGGGTTATTGGCTTGGTATAACGTGTTAATTGTCCCTAGCGTGTGCAGGATAGCGATAAAATGTGCGGGGTTCGCTGGTCGGCGCGGACTCGGTGGGCCGAAGGGCCTGTTTTCGCGCTGTATCTCTAAACTTAACCTCATCAAATGACGTGTCTCTTAACGCCACGTTAATGGTGTAATTATTGTTAATAGCTTGACTAATTGATGACAAGACTGTTGAATAAATGGTGCGGCACGGTGGCGCAGCGGGTAGAGTTGCTGCCTCACAGCGCCAGAGACCCGGGTTCGATCCCGACTACGGGTGCTGTCTGTACGGAGTTTGCACGTTCTCCCCTCGACCTGTGTGGGTTTTTCTCTTGAGATGTTCGGCTTCCTCCCACAATCCAAAGACGTGCAGGTTTGGAGGTTAATTGGCTTGGTGAATGTAAAAATTGTCCCTAGTGGGTGTAGGATAGTGTTAATGTGCGGGGTTCGCTGGTCGGCGCGGACCCGGTGGGCCGAAGGGCCTGATTCCGCGCTGTATCTCTAAACTAAACTAGACATAGATGATGACCCAGAGGATGTGTCTCTAAACTAAACTAAACTCACTTATGAATTATGGGCCGACTTTGGTTGGACTATGGACTTTGGGGTCATTATCTTTATTTACTTTTTGCTTGTTAAATGTTGTCTATGTGTGTATTGTGCTTACATGCCTGTTTAAAAGCTGCTGCAGGTAAGGATTTAAATGTTCCACTGTTTATACAATTGGCAATTAATCATTCTTGGCTTTTGACTCCTGAAACGGAGCGATGACAGGTGGGATAATGCAGCCATTGTGGGAGCAAGGGAGGCAAATCCAATGCTAGCAGTTATAACAAGAGAACTGGAACACAGAGGCAGATGACTGAACTTTATTGCCTTCCATCACAATGGGAAACGCTGGTTCTGAGTGGTGGATGTTTATGTTAAACTCTATGGTGTGCTGTGTTCTTTTTATTCGTATGGCTGCATGGTAACTCAAATGTCACTGTGCCAATTGGTGCATGTGGCAATAGATGTGAACCTAGACTTGGATTTGGAATACAGAAACAGAGATGTAACGCTGAGGCCGTTTTTGGAGTACTGTGAGCAAATCTGCCCCCAATACCTGAGGAAGGATGCGCTGGCTCTGGAGAGGGCCCAGAGGAGGTTTACAAGAATGATCCCAGGAATGAGTGGGTTAGCGTGTGATGAGCGCTTGACAGCACTGGGCCTGGACTCGCTGGAGTTTAGAAGGTTGATGGCGGAACCTCATTGAAACTTACACAATAATGAAAGGCATAGATAGTGTGGATGTGGAGAGGACGTTTCCACTGGTGGGAGAGTCTAGGACCAGAGGTCATAACCTCAGAATTAAAGGGCGCTCTTGTAGAAAGGAGGTGAGGAGGAACCTATTTAGTCAGAGGGTAGTTCATCTGTGGAACTCATTGTCACAGAGAGCTGCGGAGGCCAAGTCAGTGGATATTTACAAGGCAGAGATGGACAATGTTTTTATTAGAATGGGTGTCAAGGGTCATGGGGAGAAGGCTAGCAAGTGGGATTAGGAGGCAGAGATCAGCCATGATTGAATTACGCATCACGACTCGATGGGCCGAATGGCCTAATTCTACTCTTATAACTTGTGATCTTGGGAAACCTGATTGTGTGATCTGCTATCTCTACGATTTAAATAAGACACTATTAATATGTAACGCGGACGAGAGCTGCAGCATTTGCCCTGAGGGTTACAGAAGAGATGCTAATGTTTTTATTACTAAATACACAGGAGCTGTGCCAATGTTTCTTCCGGGCAGGAATAATGCTGCTTGCCTGAACATAAATTTCCAATTTCCCTTGCAGTGTGCGTTTAGCGACAGTATTTTCAAACTGATACCCAAAGAATTCCAGCCATCCTCTAGTTTAGATTAGTTTCGTGTAGCGATCCAGCGCTGAAACTGGCCCCACCGGGTCCGCGCCGACCAGTGATCCCTGCACCCCAACGCACCGGGGACAATTTACAATTATACCAAGCCAATTAACCTACAAACCTGCACGTCTTTGGAGCGTCGGAGGAAACCCGGAGGTCCCGGAGAAATCCCACGCAGGTCACGGGGAGAACGAACACACTCTGTGCAGACAGCAGCCGTGGTCGGGATCAAAGCCGGGTCTCTGGCAGCTGACGGGTCAGCAACACTACCGCTGCGCCTCTGTGCCACCCCTTTGTTTGATGAACTATTACTCGACCTGAGTCATTTTAATTACCATATAACCATATAACCATATAACAATTACAGCACGGAAACAGGCCCTCTCGGCCCTTCCAGTCCGTGCCGACCATTTGTTTTCCCCTAGTCCCATCTACCTGCACTCAGACCATACCCCTCCATTCCCTTCACGTCCATATACCTATCCACTTTACTCTTAAATGTTAAAATCGATCCTGCCTCCACCACTTCTGCTGGAAGCTCATTCCACACAGCCACCACCCTCTGAGTAAAGAAGTTCCCCCTCACGTTACCCCTAAACTTCTGTCCCTTAATTTACTTGGAGCCTCTGGAGATACGACAATCGCCGTATATTGCCGACATTATTTCATCGGGTGCCTTGGAAATATTGGTGAGTTGGTTTGCTGGACAGTCTCTGGGCTGCACTAAGAAAGGATTTACCCCTTTCTCAGGCTCAAAAAGGATTTAACCAGCCAGCCCAGTGAATAAATAGAATAGAGCAGAACCTGTAATACAGTGGCGCAGCGTGAGAGTTGCTGCCTCACAGCGCAGAGAAGATGTTAATTGGCTTGGGACAAATGTAAATTGTCCCTAGTGCGTGTTGGTGTGCAGGGACCACTGGTCGGTGCGGACTCGGTGGGCCGAAGGGCCTGTTTCTGTAATCTCTAAACTAAAACACAGTTCGAGAGAGTGGTGGAAGCAAGTCACTGACAGTGTTTATTAAGTGTTGAGAGGAGCACTTGAAATCGCATTGGCACAAAAGCTACAGACAAAGTGCTGAAAGACGGGATTAATATGGATGAGTGCGCATTGGCCGGTGTGGATGTGGAATAATCAGTTTCCAAGTTCCGTTCAGTTCAGTTTATTGTCATATGTACCCAGGTACAACGAAAAGCTTTTGTTGCGTGCTAACCAGTCAGCAGAAAGACAATACGAGCCATTTACAGTGTCTTTAGGCCACCCTCGGTCACGACTGACCATGGGTGTCTCCAGGGTGTTGGTGCACAGGCAGCCACCCCATGGTCCTTGACAGATCTGGGTCGGGATCCAGTGGCACGGAGTCCAAGACGACCGGGGACCCTTTTCTGCCGCAGCCTTCATCCGCCTTCCCAGCCGTTGTGACGCTCCACTAAGGTCAGCCATCGTCCTCCGCCTGTCCCACCGTTGAGGTCTTGGTTGGATCGCTCCTTGTCAGGGACCTCCCCCTCGACCTTACCGCCATGGGGGGCCCCACCAGGAGCATCGCTCCAGACGGCATCGCTCTCAGGATCTCAGGACCCACACAAGCTTCTCCACCATGACAAGGTGACAATCCACAGTCCACAGTGTATAGTTGCACGATAAGGGAATAACGTTTAGTGCAAGGTAAAGCCAGCAAAGTCCGATCAAGGATAGTCCGAGGGTCACCAATGAGGTAGATAGTAGTTCAGCACTGCTCTCTAGTTGTTGGTAGGATGAGTTCAGTTGCCTGATAACAGCTGGGAAGAAACTGTCCCTGAATCTGGAGGCGTGCGTTTTCACACTTCTATACCTTTTGTCCGATGGGAGAGGGGAGAAGAGGGAGTGGCCGGGGTGCGTCCGACTGTGATGGTCAAGTGGTTTCAGAATAAGTGGTTGCCCATTTCAGATAGGGATGAGGAGGAAGACCTTTTCTCAGAAGTCCCTGAATCTTTGGAACTCTCGATCCCGTGAGCTGAAGAGCTGGACTCTAAAATATATTCGAGCGAGAGATTGGTAAACATGCAAATAACAAGGAAGTCACGGGAAGAGTCAAGAGTCAAGAGAGTATATTGTCATGTGTCCCAGATAGGACAATGAAATTCTTGCTTGCTGTGGCACAACAGAGTATTGTAGGCATAAATACCGAACAGATCAGTGTGTCCATATACCACAGAATATATATATACACAAATCAGTAAACAGATAAAGTGCAGTAGGTTGTTACTGTTTGTTTAAAGATGTGTTTATTAGTCTGATGGCTGTGGGGAAGAAGCTGTTCCTGAATCGGGAAGAAACAGAGTGCTGGAGTAACTCAGCGGGTCAGGCAGCATCTCCAGAGTTACTCCAGCACTTTGTGCCTTTTTTTTCCCTTTCGTAAATCAGCATCTGCAGTTCCTCGTTTCTACAGGAAGTCAAGGGATATTGGCGTAGGGTGGGAGATGGGGGTCACGTCGCTGACCCTGTTTCCGCAATCTTTCCAACAGCAGGCACAAGAAGCCGCAAGACAGACACCGTTGTACGGCAGATGCCGAGAGGTGTGTTCAGCTCTGGCCAGACTACTTCCAATCTTGTGTGTGGACTCGATAAGAAGGAGATTGGGTGGGAGATTAGTGTTAAAGTCGAGATTGGATTATGTTCAAGCATCACTCACATGAGCCATGAACTGAGTGAATGGTGGAGCAACTTCAAGGCCAACTCTTGATCCCGTTTCCCAAGTGGCGACGTAAAAGCACCCTTCATCAATTGGGTCATAAGACCCTATTTACAAGTGACTTTTGCACTGAAACACCTGCCACTTTCAGCTTTCTCGAGCAAGGGATGTCCACTTAAGCAGCAACTCCACCATGGGAATCAATGCAAGTCATGGAACCAAATGAATAGTCCAAGATGTGTAAAGGGCCTGTCCCACTGTACGAGTTCATTCAAGAGCTCTCCCGGGTTTAAAAAAAAATCAAACTCGTGGTAAGAATGTACGTCGGAGCTCGGGGACGTCTCTTAGCGGCTCGTAACGCTAACGGCAGGTACTCGGGAAACGCGGTAAGCTCGGGAAGACTCGTGAAGATTTTTCAACATGTTTGGAAAATGTCCACGAGAGCCCCGGAGTACCGGCGATGGCGGCCGTTACCGTAATTCTCCGAGTTCGAATCGGGGCAAAACTCGGGAGAGCTCTTGAATTGGCTCGTACAGTGGGACAGCCCCATTCGCCAACCGACCACAAACATTCCTGAAAATTCCTGGCATTTCTCGCCTTAGCACAAATTCAACCCGATTATTCGCCGTTCACACAATCCTGGTCAAAGGAGTTCACTTTGAAAGAAAGCTACGCCACCTGGCATTCCATCCAGCATTTGACAGAGCACAGAATGTTTGCACTTCGGAGAAACAGTGTGGAAACAGGCCCTTCGGCCTACCGAGTCGCACCGACCAGCGATCACTAGCACTGCCCGACACGCTCTAGCGACAATTTACAATTCGGCCAAAGCCAATTGGCCTACAAACCTGTCTGTCTTGGGAGTGTGGGAGGAAACCGGAGCACCCGGAGGTCAATGGGAAGAATGTACAAACTCCGTGCAGACAGCACCCGTAGTCAGGATCGAACCCGGGTCTCTGGCGATGTGAGGCAACGACTCTACCCGCTGCGCCACACTAGACGGTTGCCGCAAGTTTGACTTTTGAAAGTATTTCATTATCTGTAACGCCATTTGGGATGTCATGAGGTCAGACACAGTATTGAACAAAAGCATAGGCTTTGTTACTTTGCAGATATTAGTACGGTCGCAAACCAATATTTCCTTTGAAAGAATCAAACGCCTGACAGCCACAGTTCCAGTAACACAATGCCTTGTTCTACAAGTATTTAGGTCAAAGGAGAGAAATTATTGGGATTTTTTGTGCATTATTTATGCCTCCGATCGCAGAGTATTTAACTGACAGCGGTAAGCTGTGTGCTCCGTTTAATGATGCTAATTAATTCACTTTGCTCTGCTTTAATTAACCCGACCCACAGGAGGGGGAGCCAAATGCTGCAGGTACGAGAAATCCGAAATAAAATGCTCGAGAGAGTCGGCAGACCGGGCTGCATCCGCGGAGACAGAGAGCAAGCAGGCGAGGGGAGAGAGATAGAGAGAGAGAGAGAGAGAGAGAGAGAGAGAGAGAGGGGGGAGAAAGAGAGAGAGTTGGGGAGCAAGGAGAGAGAGAAGAGGGGGGGCAGGGGAGAGAGAGAGAGAGAGAGAGTGAGAGAGGGAGGAAAGAGAGAGAGTGGGGAGCAAGGGGAGAGAGAGAAGAGGGGGGCAGGGAGAGAGGAGAGAGAGAGAGAGAGAGGAGGAGGCAGAGAGAGAGGGGAGAAAGAGGGGGGAAGAGAGAGAGAGAGAGAGAGAGGGGCAGGGAGGAAGAGAGACACGAAAGAGAGAGATAGAGAGAGAGGGAGAGGGAGAGAGTGAGACAGTGAAGGACAAGATACAGGAAGAGAGAGAGATGGAGAAGGAGAGATCGATGGAGACGGAGAGGGCGATGGAGACAGTGAGAGAGAGACAGGAGAGGAAGAGGGAGAGGAGGGGGGGAGGAGAGAGAGAGAGAGAGGGAGAGAGAGAGAGCAGAGAGACAGAGAGAGAGACAGAGAGAGAGACAGAGAGAGAGACAGAGACAGAGAGAGAGACAGAGACAGAGAGAGAGAGAGAGAGAGAGAGAGAGAGAGAGAGAGAGAGAGGTTCCAGAATCAATTCCTAAAACTGCTGAACCCAATATTGAAATCAACAGGCACTAACAGAAGGTAGACAAAAATGCTGGAGAAACTCAGCGGGTGCAGCAGCATCTATGGAGCGAAGGAGATAGGTCACGTTTCGGGCCGAAACCCTTCTTCAGACTGATAGGGGGTGGGGGAAGAAAGTAAAAAGGAGGAGGAGGAGCCCGAGGGCTGAGGGAGAGGTGGGAGGGGGAGGAGACAGCAAGGGTTAACAGAATTGAGAAAATTCAATGTTCAAGCCCAAAGGATGCAGACTCCCCAAGCGGAATATGAGGTGCTGTTCCTCCAGCTTGCGGTGTTGCTCACTCTGGCCATGGAGGAGGCCCAGGACTGAGAGGTCGGATACGGAATGGGAGGGGGAGTTGAAGTGCTGAGCCACCGGGAGGTCGGGTTGGTTATTGAGGACCGAGCGGAGGTGTTCGGCGAAACGGTCGCCAAGCCTACGCTTGGTCTCACCGATGAGCCAAAAATTGCTCAACGAGCAAAGATTCATCTGCTCCTTATATATAGACTGTCCTTTTGATGTTCTGTTTTCCATAGTAAGCACCTTACGGGCCTGTCCCACTTACGCGACTTTTTCAGCGACTGCCGGCACCCGTCATAGGTCGTTGCAGGCTGCCGGAAATGTTCACCGTGTTGAAAATCCAGCGGCGACCAGAACAAGGCACGACTCTTTGGGCGACTACTCACGACCATACAGGCTTCACCCCGCGACATGTCGCCAGGAGGTCGCCCGTACGGTCGTGAGTCGTCTCCTCAGTCGCCCAAAGAGTCGTAGTGTCTTTCTGGTCGCCGCTGGATTTTCAACATGTTGAAAAATTTTGGCCTGCGACGACCTATGACGGGTGCCGGCAGTCGCCGAAAAAGTGGGGTAAGTGGGACAGGCCCATAAGGAATTCTCCTTCTTCCCAATTGGTTTTACAGTGGTCACAGACCATTCACCTCTGGAAAACACAGAACAGTATACAGCCAAATTCCACACCCTTACAGATAAGTAAATGTCCTAGAAGGAACTGCAGATGCTGGAAAATCGAAGGTAGACAAAAGTGCTGGAGAAACTCAGCGGGTGAGGCAGCATCTATGGAGCGATGGAAATAGGCAACATTTCTGGCCTTTTTTTTAAACTGGGGAACGATGAGGTTGGAGGCTCGGGGGGGCAGGGAGCCAGAGTTGATGGTCAGTGATGGTGCTAGAGATAGAGGCCTGGTGCTCGTCAGTGGGGTCATGGTCCAGGGGTAAGTAAGAGGAGATGTCCAAGAGTTGGCACGTGGCCTCAGCTTCGTAGAGATCAGCGCATCGATTGATGTACTTTCAGGGGGGGAGAGGTTAGAGTGAGACAGGGGAGTGGAGAAGTTGAGGCGGTTGATGTCCCGGCGGCAGTTTTGAATAAAATGGTCCAAAGCCGGAAGATGGCCATGGGGGGGGGGGGGGGGTCCAAGAGGAGGGGGTCCGTTGGAGACGGGACTAGGGATCAACAATGGGAGTCGAGGACTAGGCCCGAAACGTTGTCTATTTCCTTCGCTCCATAGATGCTGCCTCACCCGCTGAGTCTCTCCAGCACTTTTTTCTACCTAAGTAAATGTCCAGTTGCCCTATCGACCTTATTTTATCGTTTTACGATTGTCATTTGTCGTTTGACAAGAAAGAAAAAGAACCTGACTAAAGTAAACTGCGATGTCAGCCACGCAGGCTCAGTTTCAACTTTCTTTAAAGAGCAGAATTATTATAATGCATGAAGAGAGGACTTTAAACATTTTAAGCCCGCTACCTATCCCTACCCCTTTCTGTCTTCTTGAAGCCTTGCAATTTATCTTTGTCAGCGGGGAATATAAAAAACTGTAAAAGCTTGTTCAGATATGTAAAAAAGAAAAGATTAGTGAAGACAAATGTAGGTCCCTTACAATCAGACACAGGTGAATTTATAATGGGAATCAGGGAAATGGCAGAACAGCTAAACGCATACTTTGGTTCTGCCTTCACTGAGGAAGACACAAACATCTCCCAGAAATATTAGGGGACCGAGGATCTAGTGGGAGGGAGGAACTGAAGGGAATCCACATTAGTCAGGAAATGGTGTTGGGTAAACTGTTGAGACTGAAGGCAGATAAATCCCCAGGGCCTGATGGTCTGCATCCCAGAATACTCAAGGAGGTGGCTCTAGAAATCGTGGATGCATTGGTGATCATTTTCCAATGTTCTCTCGACTCTGGATCAGTCCGTGTGGACTGGAGGGTAGCCAATGCAACTCCAATTTTTAAGAAGGGAGAGAGAAAACAGGGAATTATAGATCAATTAGCCTTACATCAGTAGTGGGAAAGATGCTCGAGTAAAGAAGTTATAGCAGCGCATTTGGAAAGCAGCGACAGGATCGGTCAAAGTCAGCATGGATTAATGAAGGGGAAATCATGCTTGACTCATTTTCGGGAATTTTTTGAGGATGTAACAAGCAGGGCTGCCAACTCTCACGCTTTGAGCGTGAGACTCACTCATTTCGAGAAATTCTCACGCCCTCACGCTGATCACAAATTTCTCACGCTCTTGTCGTGAGACATTCTGTGATCAACGAAAATTTCGAAACTCAGATAAACTGCATGGGCCGCGGGTGTTCGAGAGTCGGGGCTGAGGGAGGGATGGAAGCGCAAGCAGCAGCGGAGACAGATGCGGGTTTCCGGCGCTGGCGAGTGTTTGCCGGGCTGGCGAGTCGCTCGCTGCAGATCTGGCCATGAGAGCAGCTTCAGTTCAAGAGTCCCGGGCCGATCGGAGGTGTCGGAAGCATTGTGCCGCTGCCGCGAGAGTCTCTGTGCCGAAGGGACAGAGACTCTCCAAGGGAGGCGGAGAGAGAGAGGGGAAGGAGACAGGGGGGGGAGGGAGAGAGGGGAGGGACAGAGGGGGAGAGAATGGGGAGAGAGAAGAGGGAGGGGGGGAGGGGGGAGAGGGGGGGAGAGAGAGGGGAGGGAGAGAGAGGTAGGGAAGAGAGATAGGGAGAGAGAGAGGGGAGAATAGGGAAAGGGAGAGAGAGAGGGGGAGAGGAAGAGAGAGAGGGAGGAGAGGGAAGAAAGAGGGAGATGAGAGAGGGGGAAGGAGAGAGGGGGAAAGAGAGAAAGGGGGGAAGAGAGAGAGAAAGAGAGAAGGGAGCAAAGAGAAGAGGAGAAACAGAAGCAGGGGGGAGAGTGAGTGTGGGAGGGAGAGGTGAGGGAGAGTTGAGAGAGGGGGAGAGAGTTGTGGACAGAGAGCGAGAGAGGGTGGGAGGGGGGGGGGGAGAGAGGAAGAGAGAGGGGGAGAGGAGAGAGGGGGAGAGAGAGGGGGAGAGAGGAGAGCCCTTGGGTTGGACTCCCCCAACATCGGGAACATGTTTCCTGCCTCTAGCGTGTCCAAGCCTTTAACAAATGGTAACAGAATACTGAGTGAGTATAATTTTATGGATGACTTATTTGACAAAGTAACTGGCATGTTAAATATCAAGGAAGCCAATGAATGTAGCAAATGTTGTTATCCATAATTTGGTCAGTGAAGTGCCCCATAAAGGATCACTGCATTCCTGTGGGCTTGAACGTAATAGGTTAAGTCCAGGGGGTCAGATATGGGGCTTTATGAGTGGGCCAGATATATTGTCAGTGCAAAGGGGCTAGGAGCAAGGCCAAGGGTGCATCCAGAGTCAAGGTCTGGAATAGTACCAGGTGTGCAGTCAAAGCTGGGACCAGGGGTGTGTTGAGCACTGGGAACCTAAGCAGGTAAGCAGCTATGATCAGGGTAGAATAGGGGGCCAGGTGTAAGGCTGGACTCAGGGACAGGAATGAGAGAAGGTATGCAACTGGAGTCAGGACCAGGAGTAGTACCAGGTGTGCAGTGAGACCCAGGTTGGTCAACAT
This sequence comes from Okamejei kenojei, assembly GCA_035221665.1. Lineage (NCBI taxonomy): Eukaryota > Metazoa > Chordata > Chondrichthyes > Rajiformes > Rajidae > Okamejei > Okamejei kenojei. The sequence goes on from CM069139.1 coordinate 10,794,244, forward strand.
GGGCCAAGTGTTTGATTATAACCAGATATCCACACATGATACACTAAGATGCACCATATGAATACAGTATGCACCATATTGCACAATTTCATGCTGAAAAAGGGGCACCCTCCTCACACCCCCCCCCCCCCCAGTACCTCCGCTCCCTCAGGCTTGGTCTCTCGCAATTTCTCACTCCCAACTCTCACCCAATGTTGGCAGCCCTGTAACAAGTAGACTGGATAAGGGAGAGCCAGTGGATGTGGTGTATCTAGACTTTCAAAAAGCCTTTGACAAGGTCCCACATAAGAGATTAATGTGCAAAATTAGAGCACATGGTATTGGGGGTATTGACATAGATAGAGAACTGGTTGGCAGGCAGGAAGCAAAGAGTAGGAATTAACGGGTCCTTTTCAGAATGGCAGGCAGTGACCAGTGGGGTGCCGCAAGGCTCGGTGCTGGGACCCCAGTTATTTACAATATATATTAACGATTTAGACAAGTGAATTAAACGTGACATCGGCAATTTTGTGGATGACCGCAAAGCTAGGTGGCAGTGTTAGCTGCGAGGAGGATTCAATGAGGCTGCAGAGTGACTTGGATAGGTTGGGTGAGTGGGCAGATGCAGTAAAATGAGGATAAATGTGAGGTGATCCACTTTGGTGGCAAGAACAGGAAGGCAGATTAATATCTGAATGGTGTCAGATTAGGAAGAGGGGAGCTGCAACAAGACCTGGGTGTGCTTGTACATCAGTCACCGAAAGTAAGCATGCAGGTACAGCAGGTATTGAAGAATCCTAATGGCATATTGGCCTTCATTGCAAGAGGATTTGAGTTTAGGAGCAAGGAGGTCCTACTGGAGTTGTACAGGGCCCTGGTGAGACCGCACCCGGAGTATTGTGTGCAATTATGGTTTCCTAATTTGAAGAAGGACATTCTTGCTATTGAGGGAGTGCAGCGTAGGTTCACCAGGTTAATTCCCGGGATGGCGGGACTGACATATGATGAAAGAATGGGTCGACTTGGCTTGTATTCACTAGAATTTAGAAGGATGAGAAGGGATCTTATAGAAACATATAAGATTGTTAAAGGTTTGGACACGCTAGAGGCAGGAAACATGGTCCCGATGTTGGGGGAGTCCAGAACCAGGGGCCGCAATTTAAGAATAAGGGGTAAGCCATTTAGAACGGAGATGAGGAAACACTTTTTCCCACAGAGAGTTGTGAGTCTGTGGAATTCTCTGCCTCAGAGATCAATGGAGGCCAGTTCTCTGGATACTTTCAAGAGAGAGATAGATAGGGCTCTTAAAGATAGCGGAGTCAGGGGATATGGGGAGAAGGCAGGAACGGGGTACTGATTGTGGATGATCAGCCGTGTTCACATTGAATGGCGGTGCTGGCTCGAAGGGCCAAATGGCCTACTCCTGAACCTATTGTCTATTGTCTATTGTCTATTCAAAAGCTGAGGTTTCTTACAGATCTCACAGTTGTAGGGTATAAAATTAGGAGGGTCTGAAGAAGGGTCTTAACCTGAAGTGTCACTTATGCAGAGTCATGCTGGCTCAAAGGGCCAAATGGCCTACTCCTGCACCTAATGTCTATTGTCCATTGTGACACCGTGACCAGCTTTGCTTGGTAAGGAAGGATGTCAGACGAGGGACATTGAGTGGGAGATTGGACAAACTTTGGACGGTTTTCTCTGGAGGACTGCACATTGAGGGGTGACCCGATCGACCTTTGCCTCCTGCTCCTATTGTCTATTGTCTATTGAAATGGGGGTAAAGCAGGAACGGGGTACTGATTTTGAATGATCAGCCATGATCATATTGAATAGCCGGTGCTGGCCGCTCGGAGGGGTGCCGAATGGCCACCACCTGCAACCAATTTTAGATGTAGAGGGGAATTCTTTGTATTGAGGGAGTGCAGCGTATGGGTGGGTTTTTTTTAACTGATTAATGAACACAGTCGATTTATTCACTATTTAGAACACTGTGATGAGATTTGGATTCATGCATGACCTTTTCCAGGTCATGAAACATTGAAGATTGTAAATGGACAATGGCAGGATATGATACGGGGGGGGACACCCCAGGGGCTCGCGCTATTGGCAATGGGGTAAATTTAAACGGAGTTGAATAAATTTATTACAGAGAGTTGTTGAGCTGTGGAATTCTCTGAAGGCATTGGAGCCAGTTCATTCTGGATTTACTGGTGAAAGAACGAGCCCCCCTCGCTTAGCCGCAGTCAATATGGGGAGAAGGGCAGGACCATGATTAAGAACTCCCACCGTTCACATCAAAATGAATTGGCGCTCTGTGCTGTTCGATAAAATATTGTCAAACGGGGATTTTTCTTTTAATGTCAGGTTTCTTACAGAATTCACAGTTGTAAGTATATTGCAAGCAAAGGACCTCTGGGAATTCTGTCCACACCTTGCATTCAGTATGGCAGAAGTCAATGGGCTCCAAGGGCCATGGCCTATCATGTATGAATTGAAATCTATTTCCATTTTCACACAGCTCTTGGTAAGGAGGATGTGACGACATTGAGTGGGAGATACAAAACTAGGGACAAGGACTGACACATTGAAAAGTCTGAACGTGGATCGTTTGGATTCCCTGTCCTGGGGTTATTGATTGAAATGGGTTTAAACTGCAGGAACCTGATCTATTGATACAAGAAGCAATAGCCCTGATCACAAAATTGATGGAGTAACTCAGGGTTTCGAGGGGCCACTCCTCTAGCCGATTCCCTTCTTTAGAGATGTTCTGCCTGCCCCGCTGATGTTAACTCCTGCAAGTTTTGATGGCTATATTTACCAACTTAACTTGGAGAAAATGGTGAGGTGCGTTTCCAGCTTTCGGACAGTACAGGAAGGAACTGCAGATGATGGTTTAAACGAAAAGCTGGCTATATTGACATCATTAATTTAATGCCTAGGAGTGACTCAGCGTGGAGCAGGCGCGGCCCTCTCTGATTGTTGAGAAAGGCCGCAGGACTGGAATTTAAGGCGGAACGTTTCGGGGTCAATGAGGACCCTTCTGTCAGACATGATGTCAGGGGAGCGAGTGGATTTTTAATATTTCATTTTGTAGATTAAGGGCAATGTGTCGCGTGTGGAATCTGTCCCTTGTTCAAAGGGTGAATGGCAGAGTCGCTGGGAATTACATGTCATGGGAATCAGATCGTTGTTTAGTCGGAGGAGAACAAGTCACACAAAAAGGACAATTGTTAGATGGGTTCCTGTTTGAAATGTTAGATCGATTACAGAAAAGAACGTCAGACGGTGGGAGTAACTGCGGGTTTAAGGTGCTTCTAGGGGGTTCTTCTATCCAGGAGAGCTAGAGCCTGAAAAGCAATTTTGTGCTTCTACAACTGTAATTGAGATGGAGGCGTTTCAGCTGGATCATAAGAAGCTGCAGGATGCTGGTGTAAAGCTTCCCAAGATAGACACAAATATGCTGGATGGCTGCCTCCTCCAATGATTGGGCGACTTACGGGTCGAAGACCCTTCTACTGATGTCAGGGGAGAGGGAGGAAACAATAGATGAAAGTGGTGGGGTGTGGGAATGTGTCAAAGGGGATGGAGATCGAGGAGGAAACATATGCGTTGCAACCAGAGCAGTCAGATGGTCGGAGAGATCTGGGAAGGGGCAGGGATGGAGATGCTTTACATGACTAGCTGATTGCGCCTCCTCCAATTTCCTCCAATTGCCGCTGGGGCCTCTCCGCTGACACTGGAGGAGGCCCAGGACAGAAAAGGTCAGTGTGGGAATGTGGGAGGGGGAGGTAAAGCTCTTTAGCAAGGTGTTCAGCGACCGTGCGCAGGCTCGCCGATTGTTTCGCTACTAAACACCCCACGCAAAACACCCCCGCAGTCCGCGCTAAACCTACCTGACCTCCCGGTTTGCTCAAATTCTTAACCTCCCCCCTCCCCATTCCAATGCTGACCTTTCTGTATCTGATCAAGGATACTCTGAGGGTAACCAACAACGTTCAGATAGTAGTTGAGCACTGCTCTCTGGCTGAGGTAGGATGATTCAGTTGCCTGATTACAGGGGAAAGGAAAGATTTTTTTGCCAATACATAACATTTACAACTGGATAAAGCCTTGCACGCCCGTCAGTAACAATAAATAAATGCTGTTTATTTATTTATTAAATCAATAAATAAGTGTTGGCAGAGGTGAATTGTGCAGCGATTCTTGCAGCCTACCCAGTGGTGGACCGAAGACAATTCCGGAGGAGTAAAAACACACCGGGGCACCAGTCTTGCTCAAACTGGGAAAAAGAAACTTTATTGACACACATGTGCTTGACACGACAATAACAGCACCTCTCGTGGGCTGTTATCATTGTCAGCTATTCACTACCTGCATCAAGTTTGTCTGAGTAACAATACAACATTAAGATTCACTTCTTAACAATTGAGAGCACATTTTTCATATATGTTAACACCCCCTCTTGCTCTCGCATTGTTATCTTAACTCAAAACAAAACATCCTAAGGTTTTCTACCTTACATCATGTCGACTTTTACATACATGGTTACTCTCCAAACACAAACTTTGCAAACTCCATCAACTTAAACGTTGTGGCAGGTTTTGTCATCACATCTGCTACCATCTGGTCTGTTGGGCAATACTCCAAACCTATTTTGCCATTATTCACGGTTCGACCTCACAAAGTGATATTTTATGTCCACGTGCTTACACCTCTGTCTACTTACAGGATTCTTTGCTAACGCAATTGTACCCTGGTTATCCTCATAAACCTTGGGTGTTGGGTACTGATGTCCATCAATACCTTCTAGTAGTTGTACTAGGTACATGCACTCTTGTAGTGTTGCGGCCCTACGCCATATACTCAGCCTCACAAGTTGACAGTGCAACGGTGGGCTGCTTTTTGGTTTTCCATGAAATCAAAGGACCATTTTTGTGTAGGCTTACACAATAACCGGTTGCGCTACGCCTGTCGGTTACATCAGCCGCCCAATCTGCGTCACTGCACGCTTGTAACGCCAGTTTCTCGTCGTCACATTTCCTGTAACACAACTCTTTCTCAATTGTGCCTCTCAGATATCTCAGTACATGTTTTACAGTAGCCCATTGCTCTTCCGTCGGCTCAGTAAAGTACTGTGACAGTTTACTTACTACAAAACTGAGATCGGGCCTTGTGCATGTAGTCAGATAGATTAGGCTACCTACTACCTCTCTGTATTTTCTGACATCAGTCATCATTTCTGCATCATCAGTGTAGTTCAAGTTTTGTTCACAAGTTGTCGCCCTCGGTTTACAATCTTGCATATCAAACTTTTCAAGTATTTTCTCCGCATATTTCTTCTGTGACATTCTCACACAGTTATCACTCTGGTCCAAATCAATGCCAAGAAAATGTTTCAGTTTGCCCATGTCTTTCATCTTGAACTTGGCTGCGAGCATCTCCGTCACAGCTTTCACAGCTTTTTCATCACTGGCAGCAATAATTAAGTCATCGACCCATATTATCGTGATCACTTTCTCATGTTCTGTTTCCCTCGTGTAAACGCAATGATCAGCTGGGTTTTGCGCAAAGTCGTTTCCAGTCAGATACTCGTGTAGCATTTTGTTCCAATTTCTACCCGACTCTTTTTAACCCATAAAGTGACTTTTCTAGCCTACACACCAACTTTTCATGTGCGCTGGACCTTACTTCATAACCTTCTGGCTGTTCCATGTAAATCTCGCAATCTATTGGCGCATGTATGTAGGCAGTTTTGACATCCATCTGATGTAAAATCAGGGTTTCCTGTGCTGCTTTTTGCATCATCACTCTGATAATGGTCAGGTTAGCAGTAGGAGAACATGTCTCCTCGTAGTCTATACCCAATTTTTTACTGTATCCTTTGGCTACATACCGTGCCTTGTATTTAGCAGATCCATCGTCATTGTTCTTGATTGCTATACCCATCTACCCCCCACTGCTTTCCTACCCTCAGGCAAGTGGTTGGGTGAAATGTGTCATTTTCTCTCAGCGACTGCATTTCCTCATCCATTGCGTTAACCGTTCCTTTGAGTTAGTTGAGGTTACAGCTTCCCTGAATGTTAGGGGATGTTACAACATCAATCTGTAGCAATAATCTATGTGAATCATTGCATGATCATCACTCGCCTTGCCCAGTTTACATATTCACTAAGTAAACCTGGTTTCTTCCTCACTCTAGAAGGGTAACGTGCAGGCTCATGTTGGTTTCACCTGTCTGCGCTTGGCTATTCACCTCAGCCTAGTAACTGGATCTGGCCCTGAGTATGTCCTGGACTTTCATCAGTATTTCTTTCTCATCTACTGGCCCTATTCTGCACCTCAAAGTCATCGTCACTGGGGGGTCATGTCAGTCTGTGTCTGCCGCTCTACAATTGTCTTGGTCACAACTTCGCCAGTCTGTGCTGCTTTACTTTCCCATTGTCAGGATAGTAAACCATGTAAACTGGGCTATTCTTGTCGTACCAGACAAAGATTTCCTTCTCCACTTTGATCCAGTTTTCTCTTTGTCCTGTTTATGGGCATAACACTCGGACCCAAACCTTTGCATCCCAGACAAACGGTTGGGCCGTTTTCTTGTCAGCATCAAGTAAGGCGTCTGCTTTGTGCGCTTGTTAAAGCATCTGTTCCTCACTACAGCTGCTGTCTGCACTGCATAGGTCCAAAACTGTTTAGGTAACTCACTCTCTCTTAGCATACACCTGGCCATGTCAAACAGGGTGCGCCAATTTCGCTCAGCAGTACCATTCTGGTGTGGTGAGTATGGTGCTGAGGTCTCACGTCTAAAGCCATGTCTGCTGAGTAGTGCCTGGTAATTCTTTCCCATGAATTCAGACCTCATACATTTAATCTTCCCGTATGGGGCTGTGTCAGCAAGAAACTTCTCGGTGGCTTGCACTGTGTCACTCTTATTCTTTAGAAAGTACACAAACACTGCACTGGAATATTCATGAGTGAATGATAGCGCAAACCTGTACCCCTCTCTGGACTCTGGGTCTATCGGTCCCGCTAAATCTGTGTGTTCCAGCTCCAAAGCTGCTTTGGCTCTTACATCAGGGTCCCCGTTCCTAGTTTGGATAAACTTTCCCTGAGTACACACTTCACAGTGTAGAGAGTTTGTCTGTTTGCCTTAATTGCCAAACCTTCAAAAACACTCTGTAATTTTTGATATCTTCATAATTACAGTGCCCTAGAATCTCATGCCATGTCCTGCATATCATAACTGCTCTTACATTGGTCATCAATTCAACGTTTACCGTGTGCGAGTAGTACAGTCTGTTGTACTCATGAATGTGGAATTTGGTACCGTCCTTGTGTTGTAGACGTCTCCCCGTCCTGAAGATTACGGTTGCTCCGCTGGAAGTAGCTGCTTTTACAGAGAAGATGTCTGCGGGTGTGGAGGGGACGTACAACGCCTGCCTCAGTGTTGTGTTGTGGCGGCGCCCTCGGCTGTCGACCAAGCAAACCTCCGCGTCTCCTCTGCGCTCCGCGACTCCATCACACCTTGTGCCGTCAGCCAACTCCACGCAGTGTGTCTCGGACTGGAACATATCGTCGAACTTCTGAACCTGCATATCAGTGATGATATGCAAAGTTGCTCCCGTATCGACCATCAGCCCTTTCAACTCGACACCACGCTCTGACTGGATCTCCGCGCCCCCTTCACTCACCAGGAATGCACATTCTTGTTGTTAGTCTCCTCGGAAACTTGCCGTGCGTCATCCCGCCGCTGCTTCCGTCTGCAGGTTGCGTCCCGATGCGTGGTGCATTTACAGTGACTGCACCACTGCTTGCGTCGACATGCTCTGGCTTGATGTCCCTTTAGGCCGCACCTGAAGCACACAATGTCCGCGCTCTCCGCACCCCGGTCACTTGCACTTGTCGTGGCGGGTCTCACACTCGGTTGCACACGCACCTTCGTGACATTGTCGTCGGATGCTGCTGCACGCATCTTTTCCATGTCTTCGTAGCTCCGTAGTTTAATTTTAAATTCGGCAAAAGGCATTGACCTGCTCACCTTGTGTGACATGGATAGCAAATGGTTTGAAAGATTCAGGCAGTCCCTTCAGAATCAATGCAACTAACACTCCGTCACTCAACACCTCCCCAGCGTTTCTCAATGCTGTGATGGCTGTCTCTGACCCGTATAACATATTCAGTTACACGCTCGCTGCTCAACTTTTGAAGTGGTCAGTTTCTGTATACAGGCTTATTGTACGTGGCTTTCCCTTACCCGCATAATAATCTCTCAAAATAGTTAGCGCTTTCCGCCCATCGTCCGCTGCTTCTCGCATTACCAGCAACAAACTTTTGTCATCCAGAAACTGGATTAGCTCAGCATATGCCGCTGCATTTTTGGCCTAGTCTCCTTCTTCACCGTCGGTAGGCTTTTCCAAGATGGTATCCTTTAGCCCTTGCAACCGCAGATGGCCTAAAAGTTTTGTCTCCCGCAGCTCATAGTTCTTTTCATCTCCGTCAAAACTAGCCGAGACCAGCGGCTACTCGACCCGACGCTCCGTCTACTCATGGTGCTAGCATAGCATGTTAACTCTCACCGGACACGCGGTACGTCGCCACGTTTCTCTCCGTGGTAAATTCTTGGATAACTGTCTCTGGGTACCTCTGGGTAACTCTAGGTAACTCTGGGCCCATAACCTGTTGGCAGAGGTGAATTATGCAGCAATTCTTACAGCCTACCCAGTGCTAGACCGAAGACAATTCCGGAGGAGTAAAAACACAGTGGGGCACCAGTCTTGCTCAAAATGGAAGAAAAAACTTTATTAACACACATGTGCTTGACACGTCAATAACAGCACCTCTCGTTGGCTGTTATCATTGTCAGTTATTCACTACCTGTATCAAGTTTGTCTGAGTAACAATACAACATTAAGATTCATTTCTTTACAATTGAGAGCATATTTTTCATATATGTTAACAATAAGAATAAATGCCGGATACGGCGTCAGAGACCCAGGTTTGATCCCGACTACAGGTGCTGTCTGTACGGAGTTTGTACGCTCTCCCCGTGACCTGCGTGGGTTTTTCTCCGAGGTCTTCGGTTTCCTCCCACGATCCATAGGCGTACAGGTTTGTAATTGGCTCGGTATAAGTGCAGACTGTCCCTAGTGTGTGGAGGATTGTGTGCGGCGATCGCCGGTCAGTGCGGACTCAGTAGGCCGAAGAGCCTGTTTCCGCGCTGTGTCTCTAAAACTAAAAAAAAACTACAATAGAATAGAATATTTATGTGACCATATGTTATCTTCTGTTTCCTTTCAGATTACAATGCAAGATCAAATATTTTGATTTCTATCGGGACTCTGATTATTAAGGATGATTTAGTGGATATTGTATTTGTTGATTGCCAGCCTTGACACTATTTATTTTATTGAATATATCCTTCCTGCAGATAAGAAATCACTCATACCTCCAGTCCCTTTATTGCTTGTGACAGAGATTGAGAGGGTACATCATTAACTCATAATAGCCATAAGGAGAATTGGCACAACATTTTGAAGGCCTGTCTCTTAAGTTTATCGGCCATGCATGTAACACGTAAAATAACACACAGAAACAGCCCAGTCAATCCATTTGGTTTAATCCTGCTTTTATATTCCACTTGAGATATCTCATGTTCATCAGGTCATACAGTGTGGAAACAGGCCCTTAGGCCTAACTTGCCCACACCGACCAACATGCCCCAGCTACACTAGTCCCACCTGTCTGCATTTGGCCCATATCACTCCAAACCTGTCCTATCCATGTACCTGTCCAATTGTTTCTTGAACGTTGCGATAGTCTCTGCCTCAACTACCTCATCTGGCAGCTCGTTCCATACACCCACCACCGTTTGCCTGAAAATGTTACCCCTCAGATTCCTATTATGTCTTTCGCCTAATTTGAGGAAGGACATCCTTGCTATTTGTTTTTATTTTTTATATCTTTATTTATTAGATGTACCATAGGTTACATCAGTGTACATCCCATGTATATTATTACAATCATCGTACCCCTTAATTTTTTAAGGCTTTAGAAGAAAAAAAAGAAATAGGAACAGAGAAAGTGAAAAAAAGTTGTGAAAGTGAAAAAGCGTGCCAGAGGGAAAGGGAACCCTTGGTCAAAGAGTTAGAGACAAGGAAATTAAGAGATAGACCCTAGAGAGAAAAAAAAGGGAGAGAGAGAGAAGGAAAAAGGAAAGGCCAGTTACATTATTATAAACATCACGCAAAAGGAATCTACCAACTCGACAGTTTTTCGTCCCCCTTTACCAAGACCCGACGCCGGTACCTTTTTGAGGTACTCTCGCACCTTATCCTTGTAGTAGATTTATAAATGCAGACCGTATTCAAAGAGATTATTTTGAAACACATTTAATTCTTTTTGCCTAATTTGAGGAAGGACATCCTTGCTATTGAGGCAGTGCAGTGTGGGTTCACGAGGTCAATCCCCGGGATGGCGAGACTGTCATACGAGGAAAGATTGGAAAGACTGGGCTTGTGTTCACTGGAAATTCGAAGGATGAGACGGGTTCTTATAGAAACGTGTAAAATTATAAAAGGACTGGACAAGCTAGATGCAGGAAAAATGTTCCCAATGTTGGGCGAGTCCAGAGCCAGGTGCCACAGTCCAAGAATAAAGGGGAGGCCATTTAAAACTGAGATGAGAAAAAACTTTTCCACCCAGAGAGTTGTGAATTTATGGAAATCTCTGCCACAGAAGGCAATAGAGGCCAATTCACTGGATGAATTAAAAAGAGAGATAGATATAGTTCTAGGGGCTAGCTGAATCAAGGGATATGGAGAGAAGGCAGGCACGGATTACTGATTGTGGATGATCAGTCATGATCACAATGAATGGCGGTGCTGGCTCGAAGGGCCAAATGGCCTCCACCTGCATCTATGTATTCTCTATGGTTCTATGTTTCACCTTGAACCTATATCCTCTGGTCCTCAATTCCCCTCCCCTCCAGGCAAGAGACCCGATCAATCCCTCTCATGATGTTGTACACCTCTTTAAGATCACCCCTCATCCCCCTGCGCTCCATGGAATAGAGACCCAGCCTACTCAACCTCTCCCTGCAGCTCACACCCTCTAGTGCTGGCAACAAACTTGTAAATCTTCTCTGTACCCTTTCCAGCTTGACAACATTGTTCCTGTAACATGGTGCCCAGAATTGAACACAATAGTGTAAATGCGGCCTCACCAATGTTCCGATCCTCCCCCCCCAATCATCCTTTATTTCCTTTTCCCTGTTACAATCCAGTAGCTTCCCCATTCTGTACATAATTAAGCCGACTCTTCCAACTGTGCCCGTGATCATCCCACGCTTTAGATTATTGGTTTGGAGATACTGGTTTGGAAACAGGCCCTTCGGCCCGTCGAGTCCGCGCCGACCAGCCATCCCCCGCACTTTTTACCTGAGGCAGATTAACCGGCAAACCTCTACGTCTTTGGAGTGTGGGAGGAAAGCGGAGCACCCGGGAGGGGGGGAAAAACCTCACTCAGTCACGGGGGGAACGTGCAGACTCCGTACAGACAGCACCCGTTGTCAGGATCGAACCAGGGTCTCTGGTGCTGTGAGGTCCCTGCGCCACCGTGCCGCCCAGTTTTCTATAACCCCAGGCCACCAGCTTAGATGCGATGACTTCAAGTGAATCTGAATGGGCGGATGCTGGCAAAACGCAGTATAGAATATCATGACATTGTACAAAGTGTAACCACAGAGGGGTTGACAGGATGTCAAAACTAGCAGGAGCAAACCCCCAGCAGCTGATCAATATCATCTAACCTAATACATTTATTATATCCTTGGAATCTGTCCAAACATGTGCCATCAACAATAAATCCCCCAATTTCTGCACCAAGGTAATCAATCATATATTTTTTATTTTTACGTTATAGAACAGTGCCGCACCAGGGAACAGGCCCTTCGACCCACCATGCCTGTGCCACTCATGGTCTCCAGATAACCACTCTTATCTGCCTGCATGTGTTCCATGTCCCTCCATAACCTGCATATCCATGTTCTTATCTCAAAGCCTCTTAAGTGCCACAACCATATCTGCCTCCACTAGGGTCGCCAACTTTCTCACTCCCGAATAAGGGACAAAAGGTCAAAATGCGGGACAAATTCCCGACGGCAATCCGTTGACCGACTCGGCCGTGGCTGGGTGAATGGTGAGTTGGGCCCGGGTGCTGGACTGCACACACAGCCCAGCCGGCGGGCCAGCTGAGGAGTATTGGCCCGGGCCGCGCGACGTCGCGCGCAAAGTCCGGCGCCCCGTCCAACTCACGAACCGATGATCGTCCACGAGAAGGAGGGGGGGTGGTGGTGTCGGCGGTAAGCGAAGGTCCAGAGGTCGGACAGCTGGCCGGGCTGCCGACCGACGGGGTCACGGGCGAGGCGCTGCTGCTGCTGCACTCCACGGGCTGCATTACGTCGGGGACGGGTGAGGCGGGGCCGGACGCGGCGCTCCGACCCGACAGTCCCCTCGACCCGAGAAGTAGCAGTCAAATACGGGACAAGGGCGGTCCCGTACGGGACAAACCAAGTTAGCCCAAATTACGGGATGTTCCGGCTAATACGGGACAGTAGGCAACCCTAACTTCGCTGGCAGCATATTCCGGGCTGAAGGGACTGTTTCTGTGTTGTACTGTTCCATGCTCCATAAACCCAGTGCCTTCAGAGGGAATACCAATGCCATCAGGAGGAGGATATGCACACACTGGAATGACAGCACCAGAGTTCAGCATTGAAGGCGGTCACAGCAGTGCCACTATTTATTAAAGCGAACCAGTGGAAGGCCAGAGTACAAAGTCCAAGTGAATCACTCTACATACATATCCACGCGGCTCATGTTGTGTGCACACCATGGGGATTTGAAAGGAAATTACACAGCCCTAAATAATTAGTTTTTTTTTTTAAATACATGGCAATGGGAATGGGGATATCTGAATTTGTGTGCAATATATCAATTGTTCGCACTAACCAACCTGATCTCCCGGTGGCCCAGCACTTCAACTCCCCCTCCCATTCCGAATCCGACCTTTCTGTCCTGGGCCTCCTCCACAGAGTGAGTCCCACTGCAAATTGGAGGAGCAGCACCTCATATTTCACTTGGTTAATTTATCAACGTTGATTTCTCCAATTTTAGGTAGTCCTTGCTTTCTCCCTCCTTCCCCTCCCCTTCCCAGCTCTCCTACAGCCCACTGTCTCCACCTCTTCTTTTTTTCTTTCTGCCCCCCCCCCCTCACCTCCAATCATCTGAAGAAGGCTCTCGACCGAAACGTCACCTTATTCCTTCACTCCATAGATGCTGCCTCACCCACTGAGCGAGGGGCAAGGTATACCTCCACCTTTCTCTTTCTTTCTTCTTATTTCTATTTCTTTCTGCCACACTTCTTTGGTAGTTTAGGGGACTTTCTTATGTTCTTCTTTCATCTATCTCTTCACTTTCTACTTTTTTTCCTTTCTTTTCTTATTTCATTTTCATCGTTTAGGTTATAAGGTTAAAAATGAAGCTGCACAATAATTGTATAATTTTAGATGCCGAATGTTTCATCTTTGTACAATTGTTTCTAATAAAAAATAAATGAAAAAAAAATTAAAATAAAATATGGTCATGTGATAGGAGTGGAATTAGGCCCATTAAGTCCACTCCGCCATTCAATCCTGGCTGATCGATCTCTCCCCTCCTAACCCGATTCACCTGCCTTCTCCCCGTGACCTCTGACACCCGTACTGATCAAGAATCTATCAATCGCTGCCTTAAAAAGATCCACTGACGTCCTCCACGGCCTCCTGAGTCTGAAGGAAGTCCCGACCTAAAGCCTCATCTTTACAAACTGCCAGGCAAAAGGCAAGAAACTCAGCGGGTCAGGCAGCATCTGTGGAGTACATCAATGTTTCGGGTTGGGAACCTTCTTCAGGCTGATTGAAGGCCGATCCAAAAGATCACCAATCCATGTCTTCCAGAGATGCTGCCTGACCCATGCCCTCCAGAGATGCGACCTGACCCGCTGAGTTACTCCAGCACTTTCTTTTTTTTAAACTAGCATCTGCAGTTCCTTGTTACTACAAGTGGCCGAGCGTGGTAATTTTTTTCTCACGAGAAAATCTGAAAATTGCAGACATCTTCTGGAACGTTCTCACATGGCAGATGTCAACAAAAACAAAACTATTCAAGGGCATTCTCTCACATCTTTAAAAAATCATCTTGAACAACAAGTGGAAAAATTGCATTTCACATTTCCCCATTAACCACAAAAAAAATAATTCTGCTCAGGCAAGGAATAGTTGATGTGGTACAAATCTGCAAGTCAAATACAATCAGACTCTTGGAAATTTAATTAGTTAATGCATAACAAATAATTTTAAAAGTATCTTTTTTTCCATTGCACCGCTGGAACTCGTTGAGTGACACATTGTGGAAACAGGCCCTTCGGCCCAACTTGCCCACACTGGCCAACAATGTCACAGCTACTCTAGTCCCACTTGGCTGTGCTCAGAAACATAGAAACATAGAAAATAGGTGCAGGAGTAGGCCAATTCGGCCCTTCGAGCCTGCACCGCCATTCAATATGATCATGGCTGATCATCCAACTCAGTATCCTGTACCTGCCTTCTCTCCATACCCCCTGATCCCTTCAGCCACAAGGGCCACATCTAACCCCCTCTTAAATATAGCCAACGAACTGGCCTCAACTACTTTCTGTGGCAGAGAATTCCACAGATTCACCACTCTCTGTGTGAAAAATGATTTTTTCATCTCGGTCCTAAAAGACTTCCCCCTTATCCTTAAACTGTGACCCCTTGTCCTGGACTTGGTCCATGTCCATCCAAACCTGTCCTATCCATTGACCTGTCCAACTGTTTCTTATACGATGGGATAGTCCCAGCCTCAACTACCTCCTCTGGCAGCTTGTTCCATACACCCACCATTCGTCGCATTCCTATTATATATTTTCCCCTTCACCTTGAACCTGGTCCTCTGGTCATCGATTCTTCTACTCTGGGCAAAAGACTATTGTGCATCTACCCGATCTATTCCTCTCATTTTGTACACCTCTATAAGATCTCCCCTCATCCTCCTGCGCTCCATGGAATAGAGACCCAGCCTACTCAACCTCTCCCTGTAGCTCACACCCTCTAGTTCTGGCAACATCCTCGTAAATCTTTTCTGAACCCTTTCAAGCTTGACAATATTTTTCCTATAATATGGTGTCCAGAACTGAACACAATATTCTAAATGTGGTCTCATCAACGTCTTATACAACTGTAACATGACCTCCCAACTTCTATACTCAATACTCTGACTGATGAAGGCCAAAATGCCAAAAGCCTTTTTTGACCATCTTATCTACCTGCGACTCGACCTTTAAGGAACCATGCACCTGTACTCCTAGATCCCTCTGCTCTACAACACTACCCAGAGGCCAACCATTTACTGTGTAGGTCCTACCCTTGTTCGACGTCCCAAAATGCAACACCTCTCACTTCTCTGTATTAAATTCCATCAACCATTCCTCCGCCCACCTGGCCAATCGATCCAGATCCTGCTGCAATCTTTCACAACCATCTTCACTACCTGCAAAACTACTAACTTTGGTATCAAACTTGCTAATCCTGCCCTGTATGTTCTCATGCAAATCACTGATGTAGATGACAAAAAGTAACAGGCCCAGAACCGAACTGGATATCCTATCCCTCAGAATATCCTCGATATCCTATCCCTCAGAATACTCTCCAGTAACTTACCAACTACAGATGTTAAGTGCACCGTAGGAAATGTCTGCTGAACAACAACCTTCATTTGTGCAGGCCTGATTATTTTTGTTTATCTGCATAAGTTCAATGTATTGAATAAAAATGAGCTAATCTGGAAATGTAAAACTGCACAAATATTAAGTGGCTACACAATGTCTGCAGAAGCCGACTGCGATACACATAGAACCGGTCACATGAAGCAACAATGAACCACCTGACAAATATTTGAATTGACAGATAATTAGTTAATTAATAGCCAGCAAAAACTAAATATAAATTAGCATTGATTCTTGTAGCTGGCAGAGATAGAAAAACCATCCACTTGCTAAGAGGGATGTGATTCTCACCAAGGCTGTCTATGATCAGCTTTTTATGTCAGCAGAAGTTGTCCTTCAGAGTCAGAGAGGATTTTGTTTCTCATATGTCTCCGCAGTCTTGACAATAAAAAATCTTAATTATTGGTAGTACAACAGCACAGTGTATGCGTTGGACTCTGGTAAACAAGATTAATAAACTAGCACACAACTAAGGCTTGGTAGAGTGGATGTGGAGAGGATGTTTCCACTAGTGGGAGAAGTCCATGCGCTAGAGGTTCATTAGCCTCAGAATTACAGGGACCCTTTTTCTTTTAGGAAGGTGAATGGAGGAGGTAAGTTTCTTTAGTCAGAAGGCGTTGGTGAACCGGTGGAATTCATTGCCACAAGAAGGCTGTGTGAGGCCAAGTCAGTGGGTTGTTTTTAAGGCAGAGATAGATAGATCTTTATTAGTGCGGGTGTCAGGGTTTTACTAGGGAGAAGGCAAGGAGAATGGGGTTAAGGAGGAAGAGAATAGTATGAGCCATGGATTGGAAATGGCCGACTTGATCGGCCCGAAATGGCCTAATTACTTATGCTCCCTATCACTTATTATGAGCTTGTGAAAAAAAGTTCTACAGATAAATATTATATTTTAATTTTTAATATACATTATATATATATACAGTATATAATCTATTTATGTAAAAGAAAAAAGATAGACCACGGACAAGCTGGAGTAACTCAGCGGGACAGGCAGCATCACTGGGAGAAGGTTATATGGGTGACGAGACCCATCTTCAAACTGAAACATATCTATATATATAAAAATATGTATGTGTGTGTGCCCATATGAATATCTGTATATATATATATATATATATATATATATATAGATATATAGATATACATATATGTGTGTCTATATAATACACACATATATAAACACACAATATATATTATGTGTCACATGGATACATTTACACAAATATACACATGTATGTGTGTTATACATAGATGTATGCTTGTATATGTGATATATATATATAAGCATATAGCACATATATGCCACCCCCTCCTCTGACATCAGTCTGAAGGGTCCCGACCCGAAACGTCACCGATTCCTTCTCTCCAGAGATGCTACCTGTCTCGCTGAGTTTAATCCAGCTTGGTGTGTCTACCTTCACATACATATATATTGTGTGCTTATACATGTGTACACACACACACACACACACACACACACACATATATATGTACGTACACAAACAGGCATAAATAATAAACAAACATAGTACAATGTTTCCCCAT
The DNA here is from genome assembly GCA_035221665.1 of Okamejei kenojei. NCBI lineage: Eukaryota > Metazoa > Chordata > Chondrichthyes > Rajiformes > Rajidae > Okamejei > Okamejei kenojei. The sequence goes on from CM069139.1 coordinate 10,811,608, forward strand.
TATTCCCTATTAGTGTTTGTTTGTATATATGTGTGTTTACACAGTACATATTAACAATAATAGTGCACGTTTCCCTTTTAAGTGTGTATGTCATCTACCTGAGAACTGCTAAATATCACCTAATATTTTGGATTGAGTACAGTCAGAGAAAATCTCTTTGAGTGGTCAACAAGAGGGCATGAGATCAACAACGTGATGTTGGTGGCTGTGTGGGGATTGGTGGAGGCAGGGATCGATCTTAAATTTAAGCTACAGGTTGGGAACTAGGGGATTGTGATATATCTGGTTTATTTGGTTATCTTCTCCTGGTTACCCGCTTGGTGGGTCTACCTTCAATAACTATATATTGTGTGCTTATTGGTGTACTCCACACACCACACACACACCACACACCACACACACACACCACACACCACACACATACATATATAGGTTACGTACACAACAGACATAAAAAATAAACAAAACATAGTTTACACTGTTTCGCATTTTCCCTATTAGTGTTTGTTTGTTTTATGTGTGTTTACAACAGTACATTTTAACAATTATAGGCAAAGTGTGTAGATCTAACTGATGCTAAATATCACTAATATTTTGATTGAGTACGTCACTGAAGGAAGTAGATATGAACATTTTTAGACGTCTTGTGGAGCACGATCGAAAATTATCAAGTATGTGAATAGTTTTGGACTGTGATTCAGAACAAGATTTCATATTCACGACTGACAAATACAATCAAATACGCTCAAATATTAAAGTTGCTTTATAAATCTTTAAAACATAACGGCCACCTGTTGGATAAATGCCTTAGACTGTTAATGAGTTTTGACAGTGTTAATTCCTTAAGGAGTAACGAGAGCAGAACAATTTCTTTCGCTGTGCCTATCCAATTTCCTATTGCGGGAGAAACTGACCATTTAGGTCCCCTTTTCAGACTGGGAGACCCATCTTAGAGAGATACCATGAGACCGCACCTCTTGTGGAGTTTTGGTTCTACTTGAGGGAGACATTCTTGTGGAGGGGTGCAGCGCAAGTTCACCAGGTTAATTCCCGGGCATGGCGGGACTGTCATTATTCTTGAGCGAATGGAGCAGCTGGGCTTGTATACACTGGGATTTAGATGGATCACGAGAGGGAAACATATTGAAACATATAAGTTCATTTAATGGGATTGGACACGCTAGAGGCAGGAAACATGTTCCCGATGTTGGGGGAGTCCAGAAACAGGGGGCACAGTTTAAGAAGTAAGGCGTAAGCCATTTAGAACGGAGCTGAGCTGTGAAACACTTTTTCACACTGAGAGTTGTGAGTCTGTGGAATTCTCTGCCTCAGAGGGCGGTGGAAGCCGGTTCTCTGGATACTTTCAAGCGAGAGCGAGATAGGGCTCTTAAAGATAGCGGAGTCAGGGGATATGGGTAGAAGGCAGGAACAGGGGGCTGACTGGGGATGATCACATTGAATGGCGGTGCTGAATCATAGGGGCCGAATGGCCTCCTCCTGCACCTATTGTCTATTGACTATTGTGACACCGTGACCAACTTTGTTTGGTAAGGAAGGATGAGTCAGTTGAGGGATATTGAGTGGGATATTGGACTAACTTTGGATTGTTTTCTCTGGAGGACTGCACATAGAGGGGTGACCCGATAGACCTTTACAAAATAATGAGCGATGGAGCTGGAGTACGCAGCCAGAACCTTATTGTCCCCCCAGGGTGGGATTGTTCAAGACCAGAGGCTGTTGCTTTAAGATGAAAGGGACAAAGTTTAACAAAGTTGGGCAGGGAAAGTGTCTGTTTTGCACACACACAGAGGGTGGTGGGTGCGTGGAACGATCTGCGTGGTGGAAGCACACACACGATAGTGGCATTTAAGAGATTTTGAGATAGGAAGTGCGGGAGATATGAATCATGTGCAGGCAGAGGTTAGGTTAATGGGGCCTGTCCCACTTAGGCGACTCTTTAGGCGACTGCCAGAGACTAGTTTTAACGGAATTCACCTATGACACCTGGCGACAACCTACGACAAGCTACGACGACAGAAATTGCTGCCACCCCCAACCTGGTGAGGATTTTGCGGCAGTCGCCTGTTGTCGCCCAAAACGTCGCCTCAGTGCGACAGGCCCATAACCTGGCAGCATGTTCGACATGGACATTGTGGGGCTGAGGGGTGAGTTCCTGTGCTGCTGTGTTCCAAGTTCAAAGTTCCAAGTTCGAAGTCCTATGAGATTAGCACAGATGGACATCTCGATCAGTCCTGTCGAGTTTGCCAAAGGGCCTGTTACCATGCCTGTATGACCCCATGACCCTAATAGACCCTTATATACTGTGACTCTGCGCAGACATAACACGCTGGAGTAACTCGGCAGCATCTCTGGAGAGAAGGAATGGGTGATGTTTCGGGTCGAGACCCTTCCTCAGACTGATGTCAGGCCTTTCCCCCACCCCCCCCCCCCCCCCCCCCCTCCCTCCCCACCTCCCTCTCCCTCCTCTCCAAGGTCCAGTCCCTTCCATTGACCACTGGCCTCCTGCCAGCAGCGCTGCCATGTTTGAGGAGGGCGGCACTGGCCCTCCCCCGGGTGAAGCGTCCGGTGCCCGCGGACCGGATGCGGCCCGCGAAAGGGTGCAATTGATGATTTCCCCGATGCCAGGGCGGGCTGCAGCTATAGCGGAGAAATTGCCCAGCGGAGATTTTATATTTTCCGAATTTCAAAACCCGCGGAATTCCTTTTGTGCGCACATCAATTTTCTTTGCGCGCTGGTTGTTAAACATGTGTGCGCGCGCACACGAGCACAGCTTAGAGGGAACATTGATCAGGGGAGGGGGTGGGACAAAGGTGGAATGTAGGCGGAGGCAATAGGACTGGTGGGAGAACTGGAAAGGGGAAGGGGAATGGAGAGGGAAAGCAAGGGCTATCTGAAGTTAGAGAAGTCAATGTTCATACCGCTGGGGTGTATATTACTCAAGCAAAATATGAGGAGCTGTTCCTGCGACTCTGTGCATCTACCCGATCTATTCCTCTCATGGTTTTATACCCCTCAATAAGATCACCTTGCGCTCCAAGGAATAGAGTCCCAGCCTACTCAACCTCTCCCTGTAACCCAGACCCTCTAGTCCTGGCAACATCCTCGTAAATCTTCTCTGCACCTTTTCCAGCTGGACAACATCGTTCCTGCAACACGGTGCCCTGAACTGAACACAATACTCCAAATGCGGCCTCACCAACGTCTTACACAACTGCAACATGACCTCCCAACTTCTATACTCAATACTCGGACTGACGAAGGCCGATGTACCTTTTTGACCACCTTATCTACCTGCGACTCGACCTTCAAGGAACCATGCACCTGTACCCCTAGATCCCTCTGCTCCACAACACTCCCCAGAGGCCTATCTACCTTTCACTGTGTAGGTCCTGCCCTTGTTCGACATCCCAAAATGCAACACCTCACACTTCCCCGTATTAAAATTCCATGAACCATTCCTCCGCCCACCTGGCCAATCGATCCAGCTCCCGCTGCGATCGTTCACAACCATCTTCACTTTCTGCAAAACCACTCACTTTTGTATCATCGGAAAACTTGTGTCTAGTTGGTGTGAGTCTTTCCGCTGACTGGTTAGCACGCGGCAAAAGCTTTTCACTGTATCCCGGTACATAGAAACATAGAAACATAGAAATTAGGTGCAGGAGCAGGCCATTCGGCCCTTCGAGCCTGCACCGCCATTCAATATGATCATGGCTGATCATCCAACTCAGTATCCAGTACCAGCCTTCTCTCCATACCCCCTGATCCCTTCAGCCACAAGGGCCACATCCAACTCCCTCTTAAATATAGCCAATGAACTGGCCTCAACTACCTTCTGTGGCAGAGAATTCCACAGATTCACCACTCTCTGTGTGAAAAATACAGGTACAGGTGACAATAAACTGAACTGAAACGAAACTAAACTGGGATGTGCCTTTAAAGATTGCACCCCTTTCATAATGACTGCACAGTTTCCGGGACCGCTGGGCACCGAGGCGGGGGTTGAATGTAACCTGGACAAGGACTGCAATATAGTCGTTTAATAGTTTACTTAGTATATTTGTCTGTCTTGTATTATGCTGGTGAGTTCTGTTTTGTTTTATTGTGTTGTAAATACTATTTTAATATTTGAATAAACATTTTAGTTTTAATGAAAATAATAATAATGACTGCACAGTAACTGCTGGCTGCAGTGTTAAACTTGGTGTTCCAGCTGAAAAATGTGCAAGTCCTGATTTCCACTGTTTAAAAGAGTAAACCATGCTAATGCTTTTGCAAATATCATTTTAGCTGTATGCACAAATGTTTGGCAGGAAAACTAATTGGGTGTTGGCTCTAACTGCTGCACTAGTTTAATGTACCACAAAGTGTGTGTTATCCAATTTTATTCCAAATTAGTGTTGAACTTTACCTCCCTTAACAGAGAGAGAGGGAGAGAGGGAGAGAGCGAGGGAGAGAGCGAGGGAGAGGGAGAAGGGGAGGGGGAGAGAGAGGGAGAGAGGGAGAGGGAGACAGGGTGAATAGGGGAGAGGGAGAGGGACAGAGAGGAGGAGAGGAGGAGAGGGAGGGAGGAGAGGGGGAAGGGTAGAGGGAGCGAGGGAGAGATGTGGGAGAGAGAGAGGGAGAGGGAGGGGGGAGAGAGGGGGGAGAGAGTGTGTGAGAGAGAGAGAGAGAGAGAGAGGGAGGGAGGGCGAGAGAATGGGAGGGGAGAGGAAGAGAGGGTGTTGGGGGAGAGGGAGAGAGGGGAGAGAGAAGGGGAGGGGGAGAGGAAGAGAGGGGGAGGGGAGAGGGAGAGAGAGGGGGAGAGAGATGGGGAGGGGAAGAGAAGGAGAGGGAGGGGGGGAGCGGGGGAGAGAGGGGAAGAGAAGGGGAGAGAGGGAGGGACGGGGAGCGGGAGGGAGAGAGAGAGAGAGAGAGAGGGCAAGAGGGAAAGAGAGAGGGGGAGAGAGATGGGGTGAGAGATGGGGAGAGAGATGGGAAGAGGGAGAGGGAGAGAAAGGGGGTAGGGAGGAGGGAGGGGGCAGAGAGGGGGGGACGGGGAGGGAGAGTGAGAGGGAAGAGAGCGTGGAGAGAGATGGGGAGAGAGATGGGGAGAGGGAGAGAGGGAGAGGGAGAGGGGGGAGGGAGGGGGGAGAGGGGGAGACTGCGGGGGGTGGGGAGGGGGAGGGGGGGACAAAGAGGGTGAGGGGAGAGATGGGGGGGAGGAGGAGGGGAGAGAGAGAGAGAGAGAGAGAGAGAGGGGAGAGGGAGAGGGAGAGGGAGACTTGGTTTAATTAGGAGTGCAGTTGGGGTGGTGCAAACCTCATGCAAACATGTATCGACTGTAACAAGACACCTCACCAAGGAGCCCTCATGAACCCTTCAGCCATTGTTGCTGCACAAGGCGAGTTATGTGAGATGCGTTCCAAATATTGCATGTCACAAATACCAGGTCGGGCGCTGCATGGACAACTGCGATGCACGACAAACACCGCAGACAATGGAAGTGCGTCTTCATGGGCCACTTTCTGAGGGTCCCAAAAAAACCACCTCAATTCTCTTCTGTTGCATCCTCCCCATTGCGGTTTAGTTTGGTTTGGTTTAGAGGTTCAGCGTGGACAAGATCCCGTCGGCCCGCCACGTCCACGCCGGCCAGCGATCATTCATACACCAGTTCTATCCAACAGCGCCCTGGGGACCATTTACAGAAGCCTAACAAACCTACAAACCTGCACGTCCTCGGCATGTGGGAGGCGAACTGAGGGAAAGACACGCGGTCACGGGGGGAACGTGCAAACTCCGTATAGAGAGCACCCATAGTTGGGATCGAAGCCAGGTCTCTGGCTCTGTAATGCAACAACACTGCGCCGCCCGTGGTGGGCCGTCCAACATTTCCATTTTCATCTCATAATGCAATTCTTTCTGAAGAAAGTATGCCAGACAGTAATTTTAGTTCGGACTCTCCGACCGTCTCATCATTGGGTTGAAGCTCAGATTTAAAATAACGTTAAAATTCCACATTTTTGTATTCTAAAGGGGGTGATATGTACTCCCGATAGGGTGAATGCGCTGTTTTTTAGCCAGCCCAGGGGAATCAAAAGCAGATCAGGTGCGGGGGGGGGGACAAGATTTAACAGGAGCCTGAGGGGGTGGTGGGTAAATGGAACTTGCTGCCAAAGGAAGTTCTTGACAGGTACTGGTAACAGCTTTCCAAGACAATAGACAACAGGTGCAGGAGTAGGCCATTCGGCCCTTCGAGCCAGCACCGCCATTCAATGTGACCATGGCTGATCATCCACAATGAGTACTCCGTTCCTGCCTTCTTCCCATATCCCTTGACTCTGCTATCTTTAAGAGTTCTATCTAACTCTCGCTTGAAAGCATCCAGAGAATCTGCCGAGAATTCCACAGACTCACAACTCTCTGGGTGAAAAGGTTTTTCCTCCTCTGCGTTCTAAATGGCCAACCCCTTATTCTTAAACTGTGTGGCCCCTGTTTCTGGACTCCCCCAACATCGGGAACATGTTTCCTGCCTCTAGCGTGTCCAATCCCTGAATAATCTTATATGTTTCAATAAGATCTCCTCTCATTCTTCTAAATTCCAGTGAAAACAAGCCCAGTTGCCCCATTCTTTCAACATATGACGGTCCCGCCATCCCGGGAATTAACATCGTGAACCTACACTGCACTCCCTCAAGACACTTGGACTGGAACCTGGATGGGAAAGGTTCAGAAGGAGATGGGCAAAAGGCAGGCAAATGCGACTGGCGTAGATCGAACTGTCTGAAGAAGGGTCCTGACTTGATGTCTAACCTATCCATTCCTCCATGTATTCTGCCTGAGCCATTGTGTTAGTCCAGCATTTTGTGAACTTAGCAGTATAGATGGGGCATCTTGGTTGCCATGGACAAGTTGGGCCAAAGGGCCTGTTTATCTGCTGCATGACTCCATGAGCATTATATCAGGGTAAAGGCCCATTTGCAATTGAGACGAGGAGGGAAGCAGATCTTTGGAATTTTCCAGCCTGAGGATCGTGAATCCTTAAAGCCCTGTCCCATTGTACGAGTTCAGTCAAGTGTTCTCCCGAGTTTAAAAAAAAATCAAACTCGTGGTAAGCACGGAGAATAACCATATAACCATATAACAATTACAGCACGGAGACAGGCCCTCTCGGCCCTTCCAGTCCGTGCCGACCATTTGTTTCCCCTAGTCCCATCTACCTGCACTCAGACCATACCCCTCCATTCCCTTCACGTCCATATACCTATCCACTTTACTTTTAAATGTTAA